>JAPYKE020000113.1:0-362500 GCA_028554795.2 Sinohyriopsis cumingii | reverse complement strand
AAAAGAATGGGCTTATGCCCACTTCTCTCTCAATTTATATTATCGCCGCATAGATCCACAACCCGACCCAGATCCCACCTGACCGGGTTCTTTGCCATCGATACTGATGTAAAGAGCTCACTTCAGTACCGTATAGATTCTGGTACAAGTCTATCATAATAGATCATCTGCCGACATGGGTTAAGAAACAGGGACTTTTGTATTGTCAATATGTATTATTTTACATTAAATAAAGGTGACACTTTTTGGCACGTATTCTACGTTCACTTGTGAGTAATCGTAGAATCTCCGTAATATACAGAAAAATATTTATTTTAACTCTTGGGCGTTACGTTTAGACCTAACTGTTGCCAAAAATATAAGCTGAAAGTATCTTTAGAAGTTTCTACCTCTGAGAAAGGTGGCAAAAGAAGCATTTTAGAACATTTAAGGAAAGAAAGAATAAAACGAACGTAAAAATAAACAAGGATGGGAGGAAGATACACGCATATGTAGTCTACGTTATGTAATGCTTCATTTGGATTAACCTCGTCTTTTTCTGATGCCAGTCGAATAAGTTCGACTCTTACCACAACAATCATAATCGTAGTCATGCTTCTCAGTTTGGTATATCCAACAGATCTGGAGTGGCCAAGTCAGGATGAGAGGCCGCTAGTTAGTAACATTACTGTCTCTAAACTGCATTTCCTTGTGTCATCCGATCATCATCTTTCATCGGCATGCAAAGAAAAATGAAATCTGGACCCAAAAGAAGAAGAAAAAAAAAAAAAACACAAACACGAAGTGAAACTAGGACAAGTTGCTCTAATATTTTGAGTGCTAGACGGCGATATGAACGCTGAGAATTTACTAATTGAAACATAGTATATCAATTCATGTCTTCAAGATAATATACGATCCCACTCTTAAAGGTATATCCGTCAGAAGAATGCTTAAGGTAAGTTTAGCTGTTTAATTCCCAAAAGTTGTATATTTGACGTTATGACGTCATACGCTTGATGGTGTCAATACTTGATCAAGGGAGGAAATCAAAGCGTATCCGCTTAACGTAGGCAGTATGCAAAGGGCACCGCTTTTACCGTATTTTCCCATATTGATGTTTGCAAAATTATCCAAGCTGACACAATTCTGGGCATAAATAGCACAACATTAATGTCATTTCCATAACTGCTAGTTTGAAAATGTCGCCCCCGTACTCCCGAGCGGCAGTGATTGTTTGGTACACGCACCACGTGTCTCGTGCTCTTCAAGGAATACATTGCTTCCGTTACGATGTTTTGATTCCTGGGTCATCTGAGCCCAAGTTCATTGTTACCACGTATTACTGCACAACAATATTGATTGATTGTGACTATTTTCCCGATCCTTGCATTGACATCCCATCAAGCACAAGGGCAACGAGATAACACTGAATGCGGCGGTTTTGAAGCATGTCATGATGCTGTCATTGGTATATGATGGCGTCTGCCCACCTCGCATGATAACTTATAATGTCATCTGTCTTACATGTCTGCATAAAGATAATACGAACAAAGATCAGATTAAATGCAGTCGACGGTATATTAAATATCATAAATTTCAAAGTCTACGGTTTTCTCCAAGTGGCAACGTACTATCAAATGTTCATCATTTCGGTTGGCAGTGGTATTATATCACTAATGGGCGGTAACATATTATAAAGACTATGTCGCTAGTAGGTTTGCATGGGTAATGGAACGTGATGTGTAAAATATACGTGATTTTTGTACATTGTTCACAAATAGTGGTGGATAGTTATCATTTATCTAACACCGAAAGTATGACGCAATAGACAACGGAAGTTTACATAGCGAGAAGTGGACGGTACGAATGTCAGAGCCCGAGAAAACTAGTGATGTACAATGCAGACTGATTCCTCAGTTTGTCATTGTAGAACTTCGGGTGGAGGAATACATCATAACATTCTTACGCACCAAAAGTAGTACCCAGCTTACGCATCAGTTTCCTGAACGTATATGGACAAAAAGAACAGGTTAATTGAATATCACCAAGCTTAGAAACATCATATGAACTGAAAGGCGCTTTTGATTATTTTTTCGGTACGTTATGAATTCGTTCTCGCGACAATCGCTTCCACTGAGACACAGCTGAAATATATATAATCTATGTTGGGGTTTGGACCAAGACAAGGAAATCCTAGTCAAGGGGTTATATTATTTGTGTCCCCACGAGGCGTGCCTCGTGGTGAGACATATAATGTAACCCCGCGACTTGGATTTCCTTGGCTTGGTCCAAATCCCATCGTAGATTATTTTTTCTCACCCAATATTTTCATTTAAAGTAAAAAAAAAAAACACTTCACTAGCGAAATATAGTTCATGCACAAATGTTTACATGTGGCTCATTAATACAAATATGCTAATAAGGGCTAGGGTGTGACCGTTGCATCCGAGGTGCACAGTTTCTACGCGCGAGCAAAGAAAAATAACGTCATAAAACGTCGCATAGTAATGAGGTATTATGACATTTAATATGTGGATGTTATATGAAAATGACAAAAATGATTAATATTTATTACAAGAAACTGTTTTATTTTCATCAGTTCGAATTTTGAAAAGTTATATTGTAAATAATAAAACGATATTGGCTACTCAGATGTACTGTAGTTACACTTAGTACAAGCTGTAACGAAGAGTAACATCTTGCTTTATATTATTCATGAGAATAAAAAGAGTTTTATACGATAGTAGCACAGATCTCTAGCTGATAGATCTGTGTCACTATCGTATATAACTCTTCTTTTCTTTGGAGGAGTTGAATCTGTTTGTGACATACTTGTGTTGTCCTTAGTATAGATTGTAAAATTACCTCCGTGCATCAAAGGCCCTCAAAATACGAACTCTAGCTGATAACCATGTGCTATAAACTTTAAAATTTACGAATTCTTTGAATATTTATTGTTTTGTCTTGGAAATATAGCAAATGCTACAGTGAAATATGCTTATGGATTAATGTGTTGACGGATAAATAATTCCTTCTTGCTGGTATATTCATTATTTGTCATTAAATATTGTAGGTAATTTTTTATTCAGCTGGGGCACAATGGAGATGCTTAAGAAAATTAGAATAATTTCTGGCTGTTACTAATTTTTCTGTGGTTGTTAAGAGAGTTGGGAGGCTATGAAGTGTATAGGTCTATAGTCTATGCGCATGGACCAGTGTTATCTAAGTCCATTTCCCACAGCAATTAAAATTTTATCCTCACACATTCATTTTTCAGGTCAGTGTCATTAAATGTAGCTAACAGTATATAACTTGTTTCACAGGAAGTATTTAAAACTAGTTAGGTAGCTTTAGCTACATTTAATGACCCTGACCTGAAAATGTACTGAGCCAGGCCTGCATATAGGGTAAAATAGACTATGTTGTGTGGAACGAACTAGGAAAATACCAAAAACCTCGACATCGCATGCGTGTATGTCTTTGTCTCTCTCGAAATGTTTTTGTATGGTGTATTCTCAGAGATGGCTTAAGCTTAAGTTACAATGTTTTTGTTATATATTTGTTGGTGTTGTTGTTGTGTGATTTTAGAACAGCTATGTCAGACACAGCAGAAGACAACAAGGGTTTCTTTTTTTATAAAAAGTAGTTCTAAGCGCGTGGACATCTTGACTGAGACGACTGGTATGAGATGACTAGACAGATCAGAAGAAAGTAAGGTTAGCAAAACAGCTTGACTTCTCTGTCGCACTGATGAAAATCTGTTTTCACGGAAATGTTAGGGGATGCTGTTTTCATGGAAATGTTGGGGGATGCTCAGGTAGTACGTGCATTTTGTACCTGCCTAGTGTTGTGAACCTTTACGGAGTTGGAGCTTTTTAGTTTTGCTTACTCATTAGATGTTCACACAAAGAATCTGAACGCACTAAGCGGTTAGAGCTTCTGCCTCTGAAGCGGGCGTCCCGGGTGCGAACCCCGTCAGAGTCACACTAAAGACTTATAACAATGATACCAACATCTGCCTCGCTTTGCGCTCAGCATTAAGGGGTTAGTGTAAGGACTGGTCGTTCTAATGTCAGGCTAATGTTTCTTCGTGGGACATGATTCTATATGTCTGCGGCAAGATGCCCCGGTGCTAGACATCTCTATATATTGCACAATGCAGACATCGTAGCGATATGACCTATAAAAATATTAAAGCTACGTTAAAAATCCAAATCACACACACACACACACACACACACACACACACACACACACACACACACACGAACATATTCAGAACGAACGTACTTACATAACAAATTCTCAAAGAATCTGAACGCACCTCTAGAATTCATTCACAACGAATCTAAACGCACTAGAACACATTTACAACGAATCCGAAAGCACTTCTGGAACAAATTCACAGCAAATCTGAACTCTCTTCTACAATGATTCACAAAGAATCTGAATGCACCTTTAGAACACATTCACCACAAATTTTAACGAACATCTAGAACACATTGACAACGAATCTGAACGCGCTTCTAGAAAACATTCACAACAAATCTAAAGGCACTTCTAAAATAAATTCACAACGAATCTGAAGGTATTTTTGGAACATATTGACAACGAATCTGAACGCACTTCTAGAAAACATTCACAACGAATCTGAATGCACTTCTAGAACACATTTCCAACACATCTAAATGCACTTCTAGAACACATTCAAAATGAATCTGAAGGCACGTATAACATAACTTCACAACGAATCTAAACGTACTAGAACACATTTACAACGAATCCGAAAGCACTTCTGGAACAAATTCACAGCGAATCTGATCTCTCTTCTACAATGATTCACAACGACTGTGAACGCACGTTTAGAATATATTCACAATGAATCTGAAGGCACTTCTGGAACACATTTACAACACCTTTAAGGCACTTCTAGAACACATTCGCAATTAATCTGAAGGCACGTATAACATAACTTCACAACGAATCTAAACGCAATATAATATATTTAAAACTAATCCGAAAGCACTTCTGGAACAAATTCACAGCGAATCTGAACTCTTTTCTACAATGATTCACAACGACTCTGAACGCACTTCCAGAACACATTTCCAAAACATCTGAAGGCACTTCTAGAACACATTTCCAACACATCTGAAGGAACTTCTAGAACACATGCACAATGAATCTGAAGGCACGTATAACATAACTTCACAAGAATCTGAACGCACTTCTGAAAGAAATTCACAACGAATCTGAACGCACATCTCGAACACAATCACAACGAATCTGAAGTCACTTATAGAACACATTCCTAACGACTCTGAACGCACTTCTGGAACATATTCACAATGAATCTGAACGGACTTCTAAAACACTTCACAATGAACCTGAACGGACTTCTAAAACACTTCACAATGAATCTGAACGGACTTCTAAAACACTTCACAACGAATCTGATCGCACTTATAGAACATATTCACAACGAATCTGAACACATTCAGAGTAAAAGCATCTTCTTTACAGTGAGTAAAAGAAGCAGGCACCTGCTATTTTGACGAGAACAATAGTTTAATAATTCGAATAAAACAAAGAAATTCCTATTGCGCACTGATGTACTATAATAGCTGGAATATTAAAACCAAATAAGTTACTTTTAATAGAAAGCTCTAATAGAAATCAAAGAACAGAAAATTACAACAGCAGGATAAATTATTAGATAAATAACAGATAACAGTCTAGCATTTTTTGTGTCAATTATCCGATCCTAATATAGTTAATGATGAAGAGCTAGGCAATACAAATCTATGGACAAATTGCATACAAAATATGCGGAGTTAAATTAAAACAGCCAATATACCTGGCAACTTACTGAAGGATTTTGATAACAAGGTTTGCTGATTCATAAGTGCGATCACCTGGATGATACATTTTACCACGTATCCATCTATTTATATAGCTGTAAATATTATTACAACTATATAATAGATTTATGTATCTTCAAGCCCAGAAATAATGCGAAACTTTAAAAACCAAGACAACCCCTACTTAAATATTTTTTGCAATCAATCTAATGATTAATTAAAATAGTACTATATAGTTACAGCAACATTTGTGCAAACTATGAGCTTTACATATTCTTGGCATGTCATATTTGTTTTTATTTCAGTTATTCTAACCGTTTGACTTAAAATGGTTCAACTATTTTGTATATATTTACAGAAATATCGAAATCATTTGTATTCTCTCAATTTTGCAATTTAAAAGCTCATTCAAAATCCAGTTTTCTAAATATATCAAATATTCTCTGCATTACTGCACTATTCAGACTTTGGCATTTCACAAGAATTGAAGACAGGAGAAAGAAATTAAAGATATTTGTTAAAAATAAAATATTCGACTTACCGTTAGACTGTATAACTGCACTTAATTGAAAAGGTGCTTTTACTGACACGATATGAAATTCATTCCTATACAAGTGATGACCTTTACAAATCTTCTCTATGATTTTGTCCATCTGTTTCGGATATTATAACCGGTTTGGTGTACAATTGTTCAACTATTTCACCCGCATTTACAGATTATCAAATTCATTTTCAAATTTTCCAAGAACCTCTATTCTAAAATTAATTTATTACATTTTGTTAAAGTAAATAAATAAATACATCGAAAATCTCGAGACATTCAAATTCTATTTCTCTTAAAATACGAACTACTTTAAAAATTAATCTGACCGCTCCGGTGGCCTGGTGGTTAGAGCGTCCGCCTCGGATGCAGGAGGTCATGGGTTCAATCCCCGGCCACGTCATACCAAAAACTTACTAAAATGGTACTATCAGCTACCTCGCTTGGCGCTCAGCATTAAGAGGTTAGTGTTAGGACTGGTCGGCCTGGTGTCAGGATAATATGACTGGGTAGGACATCATGCTACATGTCTGCGGCATGATGCCCCAGTGCTAGACATCACTATAAACTATCACACTGCAGACATAGTAGCGACATGACTGAAAAATTGTTAAAGCTACGTTAAAGATCCAAATCACACACACACACACACACACACACACACACACACACTAAAAATGACTGGGATAAGTCGCACGTTAGCATTTCACAAAAACTGAAGAAGCTGCTAGACTACAATTACAAGTCCACTATAATAAACATTCCCGTTTAGATTTTAAAACGCTTAACTAACAATTTATATTGGCAGACATAGTGAGACTAGGGAATATTAACTTATATATATATATATATATATATATATATATATATATATATATATATATATATATATATATATATATATATATATATATATATATATATATATATATATATATATATATATACATATATATATACATATATATATATATATATATATATATATATATATATATATATATATATATATATATATATATATATATATATATATATATATATATATATGTATGTATGTATGTATGTATGTATGTATGTATGTATATATATATATATATATATATATATATATATATATATATATATATATTCAATGGCACAACTTGACGGTTATTGCATTTCATACATTCGATATGTACTTGTTTAGCCCAAACATCAGGCTATTTGATTTTATTTTAGAAAAATAAACTAGTGCGGTTAATCAGTCACCACTGATCAATGTGAAGTAATTAATATGGAAAATCCGCTATCGATAAAACGCAATTATTTATGCTTCCACCTTGACTGGTCCAAGTAGGCTAGGATGTATATGACATTTTCTAAGACATGTTGTCATGTACTACACACATATGCTTAACACGTTAGTAAATCATGAAATGTGGGTCATAATGACTGTTTCATTTTAAGGGTGTAGTACTAATAGCGATGCATTCAAGTATCTAACTGTTAAATATTTCAAGTCGTTATATCATTCGAACATGACACACAATAAGTGAACTTTAAACGGACAAACACACACGCACTTATAAGTTACTGAAAAATGTCATGACGGTAATAGTGATATCATTTGGCATTAAGGATGTATGACTTAATCACGATGCACCGCTCACTATGCTTCGTGGTTTTAGATAGAAAAGTTTGTAACCAACTTGCCATAGACCTATCAGTCATGAAATAAACGCGAAAACGTATAATCACCAAATTTCTGATTCTACAACGATGACATGTGATCCGGAACGGTGAGCGCTTTAGACCACTCGGCCACTCGGGGCCCCGGGAACGACGAGTAACCTATATAACGAACGACTCCGGTACGAGCGTTTCAGACGCAACATGAAACCAAAGTCAGTGAAGTGTGAAATATAATCACAGTGAACTACTTTTAAGATGATGTTTTTGTATATATATATCCAGATGCATTCCCTAATTAAGTTTAACAGATCCAGCTATACAAGTAAACATACAAGTGATCATACAAAAATACTACATTGGTCATGGACTAAATACAAACACCAGTAAAATTAGAAATGCAGGTTACATTGAACTTGCAAAGGGGCGGCACTAGCAAATATACATGCCATATCCCATCATCAAGGTTCATACTCATAAACCTAGTTATATATAAGCTATACACAACAGCTTAACACAAGACAATACAATGTGAATTGTAGTTCAATTAACTTATTTTGATATAAGACTGCGGCCCTAATATAGTTGCAAAGGCTCGTTTAATTCAATGATTCTACCATGAAATGAGCTTGCGAAAATAAACTAACTTAAACACAAAACTGTACAAATTCGAAGCAGCGTGTAATATGGGTCACCGTGACCAAACATCTGTAATGAAAGTATAATACTCGTGAAGATGTATCCATTCACCAAATTGTACGAGTTCAGGTATGATACTGTGTATTCAGGATCCAAACGCCTGAGGCAAATACAAACACTTAATTAAGAAGTTACACACAAAATGTCATGCATGTATACACTTTAGCCCCTTAGCTCCTCCCATGGGGTTAAAGTGTTATATAACACACTCCAAACAGCTGCCTAGGCCTAAAACATGTTTGATTAAAGAGGCTATACACATATATGCTTTAATTGGTGTAGACACTGACGCAGATGGTATTATTTGAGATCACGTCGACAGTGTAGAGGTGGGCTAATATCGGCTACTCTAAATCCCTGCAAATGACAATAGCTTCAAGTGACAAAAGGTCCAATTCAATTATCAGAACGATACGTTTGTAATCAAATTTACCGTTTTTTATACTAGTACTACAGATGTAAAAATATATATCTGCTCTAGATTGTAATGTATTGATATTTGTTGAGAACTGTACAAATTATAGGTATTTATGTTAATTAGCATAATGATGGACCTGTATCGAAAGTATTGCGTTTTAAACTGCACTTTTATCGACACCGCGATGTAACCATAATGACATGCTTTGAAATGTCCAAACTTGCATTAATTTTCTAGTTTTAAATGCTCATAATACGAACACAAACTCGAAAGTCGCGGAACTGCTCACATCAGTAGAAAGAAGGTTAATATTGTACAGGATATCAGGCATTCATTGTTTCCTCTGTGGACTGGTTTTCGAAACAAATTTAAACATTAAACTAGTAGTCAGTGTGTACGTTTTCCATAGGCCCTAACATACTTAGCAATGCATGTTTTGCGTTTTCGAATGACCTGAACCAAAAAAGCAAACCTCAGAAAACATTTTTTTTAATTTGTTTGATATAATGCAGGAAGATGTACTGATTTGTAAAGTATTTTAGTTATGTGAATCCCACTATGAGGGTCAAATCGTAATTAGTGATTAGAATTCGAAACAGTGAAGACAAGCGATGCAAGATAAATCAACAAAAACATTTCATATGAGATAACACACCATTGAAAAGGGCGATCACTGTACATACTAACACATCCGAACACCCTACGTGATTTCTGATCAGTTTTACGTCTAATGTTACGGCAGCATAATTCACTATGTACAGTGTTGAAACTGAACGCTATGACTCGCTTTAACACTGTGGTACGTACAACAAGGCATATTTTTTTCTAGAAGTGACATAAGTAGGTAACAATAAAAACAAATGCATGCTTCCAATTTTTTCATCGCATTCCGGCGTTTTGTACTTTAATCAAATCTGAGTTTAATCGTGTCAGAAAAATGCGTTGCCAGTAGAACTCAACTTACAGCAACAAAACCACCATTCAAGTCTTCAAATCATGCAGTATAACGCTGTTCTCCCAAAAAATTGAAGTCGTCAAAATTCATCATCAGTTTTATTGAAAATCGCTCTTTGGGCAACTACGGCAACTATAAGCCTTACCCTGCTCTATTTTTTCCCCCGAGTTTCTTTGGATGTTTTAGAATGTCCACAGAAGATAAGTTAGTTGATACATAAGATAACTGAGACTAGTAGATACTTCAGCATGTGAGGCAGATTATTCATAGATACAATTTAATGTAACCTCTTCAGTCTAAAGCAACGGTGGTACTTAGTTTGTACTTATTGAACTTTATGATTATCAATGCCATTCCATGTCACTACTTTTAAGAAGCTGTGACTTAGCCCATTCTAATATGGTGGCGCTCAACAATTTCGCACTATGCATAAGGTTTAATTTTTAACGAAGAAGAATTCCCAGGTTTTCTTCACAGGTCATCCTGGCTATTAGAAATGACATAACATATCTTAGGTTTTATTAAAAGACCTTTTACTTAACTTTAGTTTAGGTTATAATTGATGGGTGTAATTTGGCTTATGGGGTATACAGCTTGGCTATACTCAAGAAGTACACATATTAAAACCCCGCTAGCTCCTCTTGGTCATTTTCACCACCTGGACTTCATAATATAAACTGCAAAAACATATCCGATAACTTTTTTAAAAAAAGCTTTTAATTTATTATAATTGCCGTTGCATCAGTTGATAAATGCAGGGAAGATTACCACTGGTCATAACATAACCATGTGATCATAACCAGTTACGATTATTTCTTTACAAACTGTCCGGGGAACTACTTAATACCAACTTCTATAAATAGAGTCAGGTGCTGAGTAACTAATGTAAACACTTTAAATACTTAATTGGAAGGTACACACACTGCATACCTTTAAAACGAAATAAAAACGACAGGTTTATATTTTTTATAGAAAATTGAATATATTGATTTGACAGATCAATTAACACATCTTTATAGTTTTTTTTAATTTTTCTTTGATAAATAATTCTTTCTTTGGCTTCATTTGAATAAAAAAAAATTAAACTTAAAGTCTACTAGGAAAACATTGGGCTTACAGCACTTTCACTGCGGCTCGTTACAAATGAATATAAAACAATAGGTAAATGGGCAATAGCGACTGGGGGAGGGGGTCAAAGACTAACATTATAACAACTGGACTCACAGTCCTACAATGTAAGGCGCCGGCCCTGATAGTTACGACGTGGGTGTTGGGTGGGTGGGAGGAGATAGATCCGTTACTCACGTAAGATGTCTTGCATTGTTTGACTATTGGAACCCTATCACTATAACCATTTACTGACAGTCTTAATTTAATTTGTAAGTAGCCCCTGTAGGTAGCCTAAACTGTTAATCAACACGAAACTTGATTTAAAGACGCGAAAATTGGTTACGCACATGTCGATTCGACCAAGTTACAATGAACTCATGAAAGCATAAAATCCAATGGTCTTTCTTATATAAAACAAAACAACACATCAGTTGCTTTGAATATTGAACTTTTACTCAGATCACATGTGCCAATTACGATAAAAATATTAAGACCATGATGTGGAATGTTCCAAACCTGAGATCGCCTACAATTGATAGAATTTCTTTGGTGCTAACTTAGCTGTTACGGTACATTTGGAATATCCCCTGTTCCATAAAGAGCTTCGTAGTAGCCGCCCTTAACAAGAATTCATACGCATAAATAATAATACTAAAAAAGTATAAATAATATTCTAAAAAGAAGAAGAAATATCTTTTTTTTAAAAATGATAATAAAAAATTAAAGCATGAATACTATTAGAAAGAATAGCAATTATAATTTAACATTGCTTTTTCTCATGTGCGTTAACTCATAATTGTTATTTTTTTAATTCATTCATTGCACCTTCAGAATTGCCGACAATGGCAGTATTCGTTTTATTTATTTTATTATCTTTTAAAGTGTATTTTAGTCTAATGCAGGATGCCTTTTGAGCACATGGGAGCAGCCATTTAGGTCAACTGTGTACTTAGATCATTTACTAATAGGTCTTCCTCAGCAAAGAGCTTGTGGAGTCTAGTTTAGGCAAGTAATAAATCGATATAGATGTATATGGTCTCGTACATATTTTGCTTGATTTTATCGTTTTCTTTCACAAGACTGTCACCTCGTATATTTAAACTGCATGCGAATTTATCTGTTTAACTTAGATTACAAGCTATATCATATTGACGACTTCAGAATGTAATAATCACGTGGGTTAGAAATGTACAGTAGGCGTATAGTTTAGAAACGCTGACATCCGTAACTTTATTTATAGAGCCTTAACCACAATTTGTGTTCATCGTAATATTTCTTGTATCTGCAGTCACAGTTATAATTAAAACTCTAATAATATTAACGAATTGTATTACATGCGTACACATCCATAATTGTTTACGTCTTCATATATTAAACATTCAACATCAATAGCAATCGTACACATTTCCTGCCCTACGAACAATACAGATTTTTTAATACAAATACCAAATTATGTGTGCATACTCCCATCAATGACTAACTCTACATAATTCTGAATCTAAATATTCATATACTGATAATGCAATTACTAGTTCTAATACAATTCTCTGCTAAATTTAGTTAAGCATAACGATGCATCATAGTAGTAAATTACACAATCAACTTCGATTCCAGTCCAACAATCTACTATATGTTAATCTTGCATGTCAATAATTCGCTATGCCCTACTTTACGATATGTTGATACTTCATCTATACGTGGAGGATTCCATTCTAATAAAGTAAATGAACGTAATAATGTATCAACCATACAATACCTATTTATGAAAGTAAGCAAAGTCGGGCGAAGATATGTTACTTTAAGAAGCCTTTGTTTGCAAATCCAAACCTAGAATTTCAACTAGAATTTTCTTCCCGCCTTTTAACAAGTACACAACTCAGACCACTCGGAGTACAGTCTAATGGCTTTCTCAACTTCTCTATGATCCACCCCTGGCGAGGTCCACATGCGTACGGATTGAAAAATGGATTAAGTTCGAACATAAGCGGCTGCTTGCTTAGACTCCGCCCTAGATTTGAATCTCTCACTTTCGATTGGACTCGGTCTAGTCTCTTTGAAAACTGCTGTGCTAATTTCACACAACCTTGTCACTCTCAGGTTCCCGTTTTCCGAAAGCCCGAAATTGCTTTCAAGTCGGTCGAGACATCACTGACGGATTGCAAAATAAATATAGTTGCGTAATGGTTTAAAAACAGACAAGCAGTTTTTGTGTGTTTATGATCGGGTCAATAGTCGTAATCTTACATATTACGTATTGACATTATCCAAAGTGTTCTTAACTACGAATTAACCATAAGAAGATATAAATACACGAAGCATCTGCAAATTTATATATATAATTTTCCGATACTATTTTTAGCTTGCTAAACTTATCCCATAGCCTCATGCACATTTGGCGCAGGGAACCTCGTGTGACCTACACGTAATACGTGAATAGAAAATCTGTCATTATAAAAAATTGCAGATACTGGTAAACAACAGTATGCCAGACCACGAATATTTGAGATCAACTATACGTTCTCTTCAAGTATTAAAAAAAAAAAATGGTTTCATGTTACTGCCTAGTGACTCTCACCGTAGTTCCTTCCCCTCCCTCTGACTGGATGATAAAGAATAATCCGATATGAAACAAGTTAACCTGTCTGACTAACAACTAATAACGATCACACACATTGGCACATCACATATAAAACAATTAGATTCCTCAATCAGAATTGTCGGTGAGTTAACAAATTAAATGGGAATGAAAGTGAACCCAAAACAAACAAACACACACACACACACACACACACACACACACACACACACTGGTCTTATTTTGCTAACAACGTGAATATGTATAATAATAATGAGTTAGCTGATCCTTCCATATAAGTGCAGTGTCAAGTTAGTACTGTACCATCAGCTCTGTGTAAAGCCACCAAAATATCGTGTGGCTTCTCGGATTGGGCCTGGGATACGTTTACCTTGGCCTTGATGATTTTGTACACCTGTGATTTTGACGTAACAAGTATGCACCCATCCACAATGAAACTAATAATATGCTTCAAGAGATTTGTAAACCTTCAAGTTTTATCCAGTCAACTAAATGTACGAGGATTTGCCTAAATAGTAAGTGTGGTCACATGTTAACATCGTGCACCCAACCATCCGTTTTCAAAAATGGTTCTCCCAACTTGCTATGTCTAACTAGGAGTGTGGACAGGGGCTCTGTCTACTTATCTATCTATATATCTATCTATCTGCCTATGTATCTGTCTGTCTGTCTGTCTGTCCGTCCCACCGTCCGTCTGTCCATATATATATATATATATATATATATATATATATATATATATATATATATATATATATATATATATGAGAGAGAGAGAGAGAACAATAGGATTTATTTTTAATGTAAATGTTAACGTTTGACCTATTCTTGCCACAAGTTCAGTTGTTTGAAAAGACTTTTCTTTTCATAAATTGATGACAGGCAATATGCAAGCATAAAAGCGAACTGGCCCATAATCGGGGAAATATTTAAAAGAACAGAATTTGCGTAGTTTGTATTCTCTCTGATTATTTTCTTCACTTATAACCTACTCATTGCGCATGCGGAAGTTTAGAACTCTTGTCGAAGGCTTTGTACTTAAACGCACTTAACAAAGTACTTAAGCACAAACGTATCGCTCGACATATTGGCCTGGCACGTTTTTAAGCTCACCTTGAAGATTCAGACATAAATTGATGAACAAGCAAGGGTCATCACCTGGACTTGGTATAAAACCGATCGGATTTTGGTATGATTCTTTTGATGTAATAAACACAGATACAAATAAATCAAGCTTCTTTTAAACACGGATACAAATAAATCAAGCTTCCTTTAAACACAGATACAAATAAATCAAGTTCCTTTGTAAAAGTGTTTGATGAGATTGCCTTCATCGTATGCTTTGTTTAGTGCGACACACGATACATGAAGGGATAAAGGGTAAGAATGAGAAAGTAAAACAATCTGTTAATATTTGCTTGGATAGCCACTTTAAAAGGCTTTTCTCAAGTTAGATAGAATTACTGATCTTGTTCCTGTTTATGAAAGATATATCAGCAACGAAAGTTTGAAGAACACCGTTTTCTACCTCTTCTTTATTCCTGCTTTCTCTGCTTCCTCTTCTTTATTCCTGCGCTTTCATTTCTTTAAAACAAAACGAGGACATGGACAAAATTATTTCGAGAGCGTTCTTATCTCAACTATTGTCTATAATGAAGCATGGCCCAAAACGTTTTTGACCGCCCTGTATGTATACTTATATGGGAAAACAAAACAGATTCGCTTCTGCTCCTGGGTTTTGAACAAGTTTCAAGTTTTCTGATATTCCTCTCTGTTAATCCTTGTTATAAAAAAGAAATGTGTTTATATTAGTGGAAGTTTAAAGAAGCTGAGGTTTTCTTTATTTTAGTATCCTAATGATTGGGGAGGGGGTATATTTTCGCTTGAGTGTGTTCACATATATGTCTTGTTATATATATCCATCTCATAGAAGATTCACAACACTGCCTGGCTGTTCTTACTTACTAAACTTAAGAGGTGAAGTATTAAAATAAAGAAAATTAAGAAATTATAACAATAAAAAAATGAGCACAGTACATTTTTTAGTTCTTAAATTTTTTAAATTTATTGGTGCACTTTAACAAGAATAGCTATGCTCACACTGTTAAAATGCGCTTCATTATTTCAAAGACGGACATAATTAATGTAATTTGTGCTTTTTAAAGTACATTTCTTCAGCACACACAAGCAGTTTCCTCAATATCTGTTTTCCTAACAGAGACCACAGTCAAATGTTAATCCAAGTAGACGAAAGACACCTAAGTGTATGTTAACTGTGTCTGCATTGTGAGAGCCGTAGAGCAAACAACTTTGCCCTATGCTTTTCCAACGTACAGCAGCCATTCGCACAGCATGTGGAACTTCATAAACAGATAAAGGGCCGAGGGGGGTGTCGCGAAAGTCAGGAGTTTATGCCCTCTCCGGCTAACCCTACCCCAATACGTACACACACACACACACACACACACACACACGCACGTACAAATGAACAGTCGCTTGAAAATTGACCATCGTTTTATTTCTGCGTACGTTTATAGGGTATTATGTACTCATTTAATAAGTAGACAAACAGACTTTTGCTTTGGTGCCCTTTCCAGAAAAGAGTGGGCCTTTTGAAATTTCAGAGAAAAACGAAACACTTGACCTGATTCGGCCCTGAGATAATCTGCTTTTTATTTCGTTCCTGTGTGAAATCAGAACCATCATTCTTAACGCTGGTTTAATATACAGACGTTTATACATTCTAGCCGTCTAATTGTTCAAACACCATACAAAATAAAATACCAGGCCGTTATTTTAGGTGTCGCCATTATCAAATGGTAAAGTGTATATCAACAAAAATTAATGAAATATAAAACAGACCCCTTTCATGTGCATGTAAAACTGTTGTTTTAATAATCCTTATGCAGAGACAAATTGTGTATAATGGTGAAAAAGAACTGAGAATGACACATGCAACATAGTGGTATATTAGGTAAGGATATACGTGGCTATTTCAAAAGATGGTGGGGCCCCATTTATGATTGCAAAGAACTGTAGTATTACCGTCGAAAATATTTGCTTAAAAAAGTTGTTTTTAGGTGTACTTATTTTCTCAATGAGATATATTGTGATATAAAGTTAGAAACACTCCAAATGAGAATTATTTTCGTAATTCTTTCCAGTATGTGACACAATTTGTCACATGTGTTTTCTTTTTTCTTCTCTCAATCGATCGATGACTATATTGACTGTAAGTGTTACACCATTTGTTTCAGTTTCTTAATTTTCCATAGGATTATTGTTCATGTTATAATCTACAGCAAACTCTTAAATCTATAATCCATACGTAAGCGAAATCACTGTTTGAGTCATACGTCACGTCCGTTGAAATATTATTGGCAGGTAATAATTGCGCCATTTGTTTGAAAACAATACTTTGAAAGGCAGTTATTCGCCAACGATGCAATGCAGATTTAATATATAAGCAAAACTGGGTATACGGGTATGGTAGATGAAAATATTAGTTAAAACAGAATCCTCCATATGCTATCTTTAATTGATGAATGTAACTTTCCTTTCAGTGCCATCTCTGTTTCTTTAAAACGTTAAGTTTATTGATGAATTCGTATGTGTAAATGTTTATTTTCCTCGAATGTTTCTATTATGCTTCAGCTATGTTGTAAAATCTTGAATAACTGAATATATTGACCAACTGTTCTGATATCTATCCATGCATATAATGATGTCCACTAATCTAATTGCCTTTCGAACTGATCTTTTCCGTCTCTGGTGAACCTAACAACAATTAAATATTACCTGCGTCAAATATGTATCTCCTAGTTGAGTGGCGTCATTTTTTCACTTCATTTTGATCAATATTTTTCGTCCATTTTCAAAAGTAACTGTCATTGCATGAGAAGGTGTTTGTATTTTTTTTGTGAGTCTTGATATAGCTTTTAACAAATTGTTGGCTACGTCATACTGAGGAAATAGGAATTAAGTTACTTTCCCAATAACGCACCGTGGCACCCTAATCAATCTGCATTGGGCGGGTTTCAAACAAAATCTATATCAATGAACAATGTTATGTATTTATATATTTGTTATTCAAATTGAATTCGGTAGGAGCTACATTTCTATACAACCCTGTTAAGTGAATATGGTCATGTATTTATTTTTAAAAATTTACCGGACATATGACTCAACCGTCGGGAAGGCGCCGCAATCCGTGCGCCATAAGCACATACAATAAACTCTTATTTGGAAAACATTCTCTAACACAGACTTAACTCATGTTCGCTAAGTTTCACTGTTTTTCATCCCCTTATATGACGTCATGGTCTGCATTTTCGATCTTACTTCTCCACCCACTAGGTTTGAGATGTTGCCAATGCAAACATTTTAATTTAATTCATTTTTCTGTAAACTGTTGGTTTATATTTTTTGTATACAGGTTTAATGTACAAAGTAACGATGGAGAAATGTTCCTGTTTGCTGTGGTTCAGGATAGCTCAGTTTATAGCATATCACAGGTACAAGTGGATCTGTATGGAACTTTAAAAATTACGAAACATTATATTTCTGGACGTTTCAATTGGTGCAGATAGATTTTGAGTTTTGCAAGTGAACCCACTCAAAAACTAAATAAACAAAAAATGGTTTCGTGTATATCTACGCATTGTGAGTATTTTAATGCAAGACACTGTTGTAAAACTGATACAATGTTTAAGTTGTACCATTTCAACCTTTAATTCTAATACCAGCCATGCTCATAATCCATTGCAAAACGTTACCCATAATGGCTAGCAAAACATGCTGATTGGTACTGGAATTTCCACTTCTATCAACGACAGCTACAAACTGTTCTTATATAACTGAAACTGGCAGAAGAACTGAGCTCTTGTGTTGTCAAGGTGTACAGCCTTCATTTTAATTTAGTGATGTATTACTTTTTATAGAACTGGAAGAGTGTATCTGTAGGAGACAAAAACAGGAGATAGAGACAGCTAGCCGGCCTAACGTGGCGCTAAAATAGACACTGTATGCAAAGCAGAGAAGAGGAAGCCAGAAAAAGGACATAAAGACACTCCATACAAAAGGAGCTCAGACAAATCAATCTGAAATACATGATAGCAGGCCACAAACCAGCAGACCACCAGGGTCGGGGAAAACTCGTGGATGTGCTACTGTGGGCATGAAGAGACCAGTTAGAGATGTGTGTGTGTGTGTGTGTGTGTGTGTGTGTGTGTCTGAGAGAGAGAGGGAGAGAGAGAGAGAAATTTGGATTTTCAGCGTAGCTTTACAACGTTTTCAGTCACATCGCTACTGCAGTGTGGCAGCTTAGAGTGATGTCTAGCAATGGGGCATCATTCCACAATATGGCCACCCCAGTCACATTATCCTGACACCATGCCGACCAGTCCTAACACTAACTTATTAACGCTGAGCGCCAAGCGAGGTAGCTGCTAGTACTATTTTTATACGTCTTTGGTATGCCACGGCGGGGTTCAAACCCGCGATCTCGCGCATCCGAGGTGGACGCTCTAACCACTAAGGCGACTGGAGTGGTGAGAGATATCTATGAGGCAGTGTTAAAATAAGGCCGTGTTAAAACAAAGACTCCACTTGATGAATTGTGACTGTGTCATAGAGAAGTGATGGGATGAATTATGATTTTTTCATAGGGTAGTGATGGGATGAATTGTGACCGTGTCATAGAGAAGTGATGGGATGAATTATGATTTTGTCATAGGGAAGTGATGGGATGAATTGTAACCGTGTCATAGAGAAGTGATGGGATGAATTATGATTTTGTCATAGGGAAGTGATGGGATGAATTGTGACCGTGTCATAGAGAAGTGATGGAATGAATTATGATTGTGTCACAGGGAAATAATGGGACGAATTGTGGCTGTGTGTCATAGGGAAATAATGGGATGAACTGTGGCTGTGTAATAGGGAAGTGATGGGATGAACTGTGGCTGGGTCAATGGGAAATAATAGGATGCACTGTAGCTATGTCATAGGGAAGTGATGGGATGAACTGTGGCTGGGTCATAAGGAAATAATAGGATGCACTGTGGTTGTGTCATAGGAAATGATGGGATGAACTGTGGCTGTGTCATAGGGAAGTGACAGGATGAACTGTGGCTGTGTCGTATATTGAAATTGATAATGTCACATATTTGCATATTGTGGGTTATAGTGCAAGACCCAGAAGGGTTGGATTGAAAACTTATTTTTTGCAAATGATAATCTGCATATAAATGGTAACTGATGACTCGCTAGATAATCTGTAAATTAATGGCAACTGATGACTCACTAGATAATCTGTATATTAATGGTAACTGATGACTCGCTAGATAATCTGTCAATTAATGGCAACTGATGACTCGCTAGATAATCTGTAAATTAATGGCAACTGATGATTCGTTCGATAATCTGTATATTAAGGGTAACTGATAACTCGCTAGATATCTGTCAATTAATGGCAACTGATGACTCGCTAGATAATCTGTAAATTAATGACAACTGATGACTCACTAGAAACAACACTGAAGCTTCTTGTTTCTTGCAAATGTTTCGTGTCTTAATTACAAATTACCAAATATGTTATATCTCTCATAATTTGAATTACTGTCCTTAAGTGTTCCAATGTGAGTCAATGTCTTGTAACATCACATCCATCACATGTAACATTTTTTATTCCGCATATAATACTCTTACGGACTTTAATCGCAGCCGATAAGAGCAGCATATATACATGCCCTGAGTATATCTTACGTTTCAGACGAGATACCGCTCAGACACTGCCATGAATAGGTCAATGGATATCAGTTGCCTGGTTACGCTTAAATATTATGACTTCGTGCGGTACTTTGCTCAGGCAGTTTCGAATTGGGCTGTAAAAGTCATCAGGATTGTCATGCATACTTGAAATTAATGCTTTATAATGTTCTTACGGTTCGGCTAGTAATAAACCAATTCAAGAATGCTTTTGACAAGAAATGTTTATGAGACCAATTTTAAGGCCTGTCCTTGGCCAGAGATATTAATGAGACAATTTCAAATGTTGTCATAGGCCAGAGAAATTACTGAGACAATTTCAAGGCCTGTCAATGGCAAGAAATATTAATGAGACAATTTCAAGGTCTGTCGTTTGCCAGTGATATTAATGAGACAATTTTAAGGCCTGTCATTGGCCAGAGATATTAGTAGTGAAGTGGGGCGATATAGGGACTAGGGGACTTTAATGTTAAAATATCGGGTTTGCCTTATAGGAACTATGGGAATTTAACATGGGAAAACTTTTGATGCTTTATAGGGACAATGGAATTTAACATGGGAATATATTTTGGGCCTATATAGGGACAATGGGAATTTAATATGGGATATAGATTTTGGGACTATATAGCGACAAGGGAAATTTAACATGGTGGGTCTGTATAGTGTTATAGAACAGGGGAGATTTATAAAACACAGATAATAGACAACAGACATATAAAAAAAATGTAGGCATGAAAGGGAATCTCTTTTCGAGACACTGGAGTGGCCTGAAAAGGGCCTTTGTGTTTCTTCTTCTTCTTCTTCTTCTTCCTCCACTTCTTCCACCAATTTCTCACTTTTTCCATCATTCCTTTCTTCTTCTTTATTTCTGACTCTGGTAACCAGTCAGGATGACCTATCGCTCTGAATTTCTCCTGTATCATGATCCAATTGTTGTTGAGTTTTTCAAAGGTCTCTTTTTTCTTTAAGTTTTCCTTATCCTTTCGTTCTTTATTCCACTTGTCTTTGATCTTCATAACTTCTTCCTCCATTATAGGCAATCGATTGTTATTTCTTTTCTAGAGTATGGGGTAGAACTAAAAAGAGCTGTTTGTTTGTGTGTGAACTTGAAGCTTTGGCAATCTTTTAGGATCTAAGATTGCGGCCTCCTCTGACGACAGGCTTTCTCCCAGGATAAGGTCTGCTTCTTCGGAAAGAGAAGAAGAACTCTTTGGTATCGATACGACAGTCGACGAAGCCTCTGTCAGGTTCAGGTTGCTGCTGCTGCTGTTGTTGCTGTTGCTGCTCTTTCTGCTGTTTCTGAAGTCTGTACTTCTCTGTCCATTCTTCTTTCTCCCTGTTAATTTCTTCTCTGAAGAGCTCTTCTATCAGGTCTTCAGTGACTTTTAACAATCTAACGTTCTCTATCTCTTCAGGCTTCGGTATCAGACTGTGTCTGACCCTATGCAAATTTACGTAGGCTTCGTTTAGCTTAGCTAGTCTGGAGCACATCTTCGTATGAGGATGAGTCGACAATGGATGGTTAGACTGGAGACTTCCCCCGGTTTTATAGTCAAAGCGCGGACGTGAAGAAAAATATCCCTACACGGCTTTCGAGTCGGAACGTTCAATGAGTGTCATGGGAGGGATAGTAAGAAGTCAAAGAGCATGAATCATGATACCTATAGCAAAACAAACCACAAAGACATTATTTTCTTCAAAACAACATTTTTATTCAAAATCACTTAACACTAACAAACAACTATAACATTTTTAACATTAACCATTTAATATAACATTAAACACTTTTTTTTTCAAATAACAAACATTTTTATCAACTAGCACTCTATTTTGGACAGGGCTGACAACGTTGTGAATGAAATTGTGATTTCCACTGTTGGAAGTCATTAGGCCATTGATGGACACTACGTTTCCTAGCTTGAGACAAAAGATAGGCATAATGGTCACAAAACCATCTATCTACTTTCACATCGTTTCTTGAAGAAGAACGAGGATCGGACCCTGATTCACGAGAGTTTCGATGCGACGGATCTCTAGAGGCGTTAATGGAGGACAAGAATGTTCACGCAAGCCTTTATACCACTGATGCAACACGACTTCTTTCGAGATGAGACCCCAAGCTTCGTCCAGATACTCGTCCAATTTTTTTTCTTGACTCAGCATCAGACATTTATCGTGTTGAATTTGACTGGGATGATCGTTGTGGCATCCATAGCAATCTTCCTTCATCAATTCCTTCATTTTTTCTTCCAGGACCGTAGCAAAACAAGAGACTAAATGGGTTTCTTGTTCTGGCCATCTCGACTTCATCATAACTTCGTCGTCTTTGTCTTGGGATTATCCTTCCACAGACTCCTCACATTCCATGTCCAAAGTTTCTTCACTAGGTAAAGAAGGATAACAGTCTTCCATGGCTTCTAATAATCTAGAATGACTTCTCTCAAACTGTTGATTTCTATCGTATTATCAAATTCTGCATACAGGATAACGTTCACCGTTTCATCAGGGTCTCGGTTTGCAAACTGAATTTCCACACGAATCTGACCGGATTTTATAGGGTGGAAATGTCCCTCGTCGCTGCCTTGGTCTGGAGTGAAATCAAAAGCCCACAAAGCATATCCTCCTGCATAATCTTCGTAAGTAATACCGTGACTGGTGTTGGTTCCTAACTGTCCGGTGGCTTCGTACAGGGACAAGTACGATCTAAAGTAATTCTTCTTGTCAAAGTCAGTCTCGAAAGGTCGGGTACACAAGGTCTTGCCATCGCGACTGACTTCAATTTTGGACACGCCAAAGTGATGAAAGTAGAAAGGATTTTTATTGACAGCTCCGTTGAAGGCTGTATTCTCGACGGTACCAACGATCAAAGGTTTGGGTAACTGTCCTTGGAACAGATGATCTTCGATCATGGATCGCTGACCCTTGGGAATGGTGAAGGTTTTCACTTCCACTCGTCGGATCGGATACTTGGCGGTCGTTCTACTCAACGTGTGACTAATGTCGTTTCCCACTTTACGTAACACTTCCACACGGCGTACGTAGAGTCTGGCTTCTTGGATTTTGGTTTTGTAATCGGCACTATCAGCCAATAAATGGAAAGTGATACTGCTACTATTCAGTCTCAGGGGAACATCCACACCGTTCAGCAACTATTTCTCTTGCAACCACATGTCTAACTGCAAAGGATCCATCAGTTCTAAACTCTGTCCGTCTTTGATTTTGTCTCTTCGTTCTACAAATCCCTCATTGTGGTCTTTCTTTGTATCAATTTCCAATTTTTCAAACTCGCCCGCATCGTCAGGTTCTTTTACCACACAGGCATTGAGATGGGTGTTCTTGGCGTCTATTCCGTACGTCAAGAGATTGTCCAGGTAGGCACGGTAAGGGTAAGTATCCATGCTGCTACTGACTAGTTTGTTATTCAAGTACAAGTCCACTCCACTGAACAAGGAATGCATGAAATTGTTGACGGGAGCTACTGCTACAGTGTCTATAGGATCTCCAGTCTTATCTAGAACTTTGACTTTCAGGTACAAGTAACTGCTGTTCAGATCGATGTAATCTTCGGGCTGTCCTTTGATTTCAAACTCGATAGGAGCTGAATCCGTCAAAGAGGAGACGGGATAAAATTCCACCTTTTGGGATTCTTGCATGGCCATCATGGTGGGTGGCATGGCAAACAGATCCAGTTCCGACTAGGAACAAGCGCAAGACTCTCGGTGCATCATTTTTTGCTGTTTCTCAATATTTTAAAAGTCAAAAATGGTCTAAGTCTCGAACGGTTTTTCTTTTCTTTATCTTTCTAGCTTTAGAAGTGTGAAGTCTGGTGAAAGGGTGTTTTCTTCATCTTCTCATTCTGCCTTGTCCTTGCTGTGACTTCAGGGAAGTAGGAATGCCTGACTCGGTAGCGTGCAGGGCATTCATAGGTGTTTCTCGTCGGCCTAAAAGGTCTTTACCTGTTTGCAGCAAGACATTTTTGCCTGCCCTCAAGAAGGCTTCTTTAGGGTTTTGTTTGTCGATGATGACATTTTGGAGAAATTCTTTACCGTGTGTCAATGCCGCATCTTTCAAGGCGTGCAATCCTCTTTTCACCATCGGTTCCAACACGGAGGCCACCGAACGAAAGGCAGATTTTAACATATCTCCTAAACCGTGTCCTCGCTGTCGAGCAACGCCTCGGTACACTGGATACATGACTTACGAATCGTTAGAGAACCGTTTTCGAAAATGGAGTTTCACCGTGACTTTCCCTTTGGTGAGTGAAATATTTTGTCCCAGATCTCCTTTTATAGCAATGTTGACCGTGTCCAAATAAGACTTGCTGACGGGCAAATAATGAGGATGTACAAATTCGCGGTGTACGTGATAAGTGTTTCCACCTTCCTCGTCAGCGAGCGTGGCAGAATCCACTTTGAAAGGAATGACACGCAGTAACGCTACGGAGGTGTGTCCCACCACATTGTACTCCACTACATCGGAGTACACAAAGATCAAATTGAGTCCTTGGTTCAGTTCTAACGGGGAACGAAAAAACTTGGTAAAAGAATCGTTGTCGGAAATGACTGCTATTTCGCCTTTTTGTTCTACTTTCTTCCTCATCCCCATATCCCCGCCCAACATGTCAAACAATTCAAGACAAAGTAAAATGGACAACACTTTGTGCCCCTCAGGAAATTTCACCAGGAAGCGACGAGCTACTTTATGGTACTCCAGGGTGACACTTTTTCTGACACTCTCCAGAGCTTGAAGAAACACGACATTAAACCTGGAGGCAATGGTACTGACCAAACGTTGACCACTAAAATAATAGCCTGGAGGAATGAACAAGTGATAGGTGGTCCACTTTTGAGTTTTTGTGCTAGGGGTTTTCTTATCATATTTGACATTGGTATCCAAGTACTGTTGCAATTGTTCGTCATGAACTTCCACCGTAAAATAATTTTGATTGGGAAGGACATTGAGGACTTGAGTCGGGTGAATCATTTCCACTAAAGCCACTTCCCAATGGGCTTCGTGATCTAATTGGATGGCCTGAGGTAATTTGGCCGTGTAACAGCACAAAGTGTTGTTGGGAAACACCTCCATGGAACTGTCACTGGGTAAGATTAAGTAAAATTGGTTAGTGTGACTCATAATTCCAGAGTTCTGTGGCTGTCCAAGGGGTTACTGGAAGTCAGAGGAGTGTCTCCGCCCAAAATAGGGTTATTGTTGTTGTTGGAGTGGTGACTGACACTGGCACTGGACACAAGGTTCCCGTGGTTACCGTTCGAGGTGAATTTCAGGGAGGGATTGGGAAGCAGGTAACCGATGCAACTGCTCAATAAAATGGTCCACAATTGTTTGCCTCCTTGTTGCAAACTCAACTTGGCAATGGCTGCACCGATGACACAATACACCACGAAGATTTGGCAGAAAAAGACGATTCGCGTTTTAGGCACACGTTATCCACACCACACCCACAAGGGTTGTTTCTGTAAATCTTGCAGAGAAGAACTGGGCGAAGGAGTGGTCGCCGTAGCTGAGTTTGTGTGAAAGGGCATGATGGTCACTTCTTTTTTTTAGTCAATGACTTACGAAGCGTCGATCCAAGAATCAAAACTGGGTGAATATCCTTTCCAACGTACTTTGATTTCTTTGACACGTCGTTTGCCTACATTACGGGTTCTGCGTTCGAGAATGCTTTCGATGTCGTACACGTCGTCTTCTTTTTTGGTGACACGTTGTAACTCGGGCAAATAAAACGTTCCTTTTAACACTTCTTCGTTCATGTCTTCCAATATATAGACGGCAGGATGACGGCCATGCACTCGTCCAGTGACGCGAAACAATTCGGTCGTCCAATTAGGTAAGTAACCTTTGTCGAAAGTGCGTTTAGTTTTGCCAATGCGCACCCAATCTCCTACGGCCAACACTCCACTTTTCTTGGGGACAGCCCTCGTCGGGGACGTACCAAACAGGCGATCAGATACCAGCACTTCGTTGTCGGGAGTCACCTCTTGTGGGGCACGTCCAATGATTCGATGGTTAGATTGGTTGTACGTTTGCACCAGGTGCGGAAAGATATCGATGTACTTCAGAGTGTGGTGATGCGTAAAATATTTCCACATGGGTTCTTTCAGAGTGCGTTGAAAACGTTCGACGATGCTGGCTTTGGTTTCAGGATTCTCGGTGGTAAAAAATGAATGTCAGTTTCTTTGATTCTTTTTGGAAAGCTTGGTTTAGAAATTTCGGTACCTTTGTCCGTTTGCCATCGAAGAGGGTGACGACCGCTTTGTTTCAACACTCGTTGCAGGGCTCGCATTAACTCACTGCTCGATTTGGAAGTCAATGGTAAGACCCAGGCAAAATTTGGAAAAGACGTCGATGACACAAAACAAATATTTGTAGCCGCGATTGTAGCTGGCCAAATGAGAAACATCAGCTAAATCGGCTTGCCATTGACGATCGATGACTTCTACTTGGGTGCGACTTCTGGAAAACTTGCGTCGAATGGGTTTGTGTAAAGTGTAGGTAGCTTGTTCTTGTAACCATCGTTGCACTTGAGGTAAACTGAGACTTTTCAGTCGAGTTTTGGCAGCACGATACAATTTTTGAACTCCTCCGTAACCTGCAGGATAGGATGGATCGTAGTAAATGCTGGCTAACATCTTTTTCATTTGGTTTGTTAATAAAGCACCCACTTTTGGAGGATGCTACTCTTTTTCTCGTGGGGTATTTTCTTGGTTTGTAATGCTTTACATGTGCGACCAGCGATAGGTGTCGCAGAGGAGGATGTCTGAGGTTCTTGTTTCACTTCTGTCTTCAACTTCTTTTTCTTTTCTGATGAAGAAGCGGTAGTCATCATCTTTCTAATCTATTCAATTCTGGAGGTAGGTGGTGTTGTTAACTTGCGTACTTTTTCTGGTGGAGTTTAAAACCCTTCTTCTTCTTCTTCTTCTTCTCCTTTTTCTGTCTTGGTCACTGGTAGTGGTGGTGGTAGTGGTGATGGTGCAGGACTTTTCATCAAGGTCTTAAAATCTTTCAGAGTGGGAAGAGCTGTTTCGTCTAAAGCTTTTTGGTGAAGGAGTTGCAGTCGTTGCAAGAGCTGACCGTACTTTTGCGATTTTTCTGTTTCGGACAAATCTTGGCGATCCATCAAGGACGACAAATCGTGTTGTAACTGGGACATCTCGCTCAAATTGGGATTGGGAGGTAAATGCGGGGTCCGTTGTTCTTGCCAACGATGGTATTCCATCCATCGTTTGTAAGGCACTAAAGCTAGTTTTCGTCCTTCCACTGAATGTCAAGGGTTACGTCTGAGATCTTGGAACTTCAGAGGTCCTTTATATCTTGCACCCACGAGTCCTCCCAACATGGTTCCCAAGACTCCTTTCAGCAATGGGCCTAACAAGAGGGGTAAAATTCCTCCACGTTGGACCAACATCTTCTTCTTTTGGGAAAAGGGGCTTTTCTTTTGAACCATTTGGCGAAGATGGTGACGATGTTTGCCTAAACATTGTTTCTGGTGTTTGGACAAAGGAATCGTGCCTTTCAAAACGTTCAAACAACATTCGCACACGGTATCGATGACCTCTTTGGAGGCTGTTTGAATGAGTTTTTTTCGCATGGGTGGAGAAGCTTTGGACAGGACAGATAACATGTCCCCATGTTTGACTAAACGAGGAGGCAGTCCTTTCCATCTCTTTCCTTGGGGTTTAGAAGAGGGATGTTTTCTGGAGGGTGACATTTTTGAGTCTTCAGGAGCACCAAACACTGATACCCCTACTTTGTCACAGACTTATTTATACTGGAACGCGTCGCCACTGATTGTCTTTACGTCGTATTAACTTGAGGACAGGCATGACATGTCGTGAAGGGTACGTAACGGACTAAATCGAGCCAGTTCTTGCTTGGACAAATCCAGTAAACTTTGTAACATGCCCGATCTCTCTCGGACTTTGATTTTGGGAGAAGGTACTTTGTGAGCAGCGGCCACTGCCGCTAAAGAGGAGGGTCCTGCCACTGGAGAAATTCTTGGTGTCATCAACGGAGAAGTTCTTGGTGTTATCAACGTCTCCAAGTACTTCTCAGTTCTTAGTGTCATCAACGGAGAAGTGAATGAACCTGAGGCTATCGGAGACGCGGCCACCGTCCTTGCAGGTCGTGGTTTGCGAGTGTAAGGTTGTGTCCTGGCCGAAGTGCCTCTCTTGCGACTAGTTTTCTGTGGGCTTTTCTTTTTCTGGGGACATTTTGTCTGTTTCTTTTTCTGTGGGCTTTTCTTTTTCCGGGGTGGTGACCGGAAAGAGGAGGGTCCCGCCACTGGAGAAGTTCTTGGAGACATGGGTCTCCTTGAAGACCTGGTCTTGACACCGTTGCTCTTTTTCTTCTTGGACCTTCGTTTGGCTTTTTTCTTGGGGAGAACTTTGGGAGCATTAGGATCCCATCTTAAGAGAGAGCGAATGATGACACCTCCTAGAGTACCGCTCCCTCCAGGTTTCAAAATGATTTGTTTTTTGGTTTGAGTGTCGATGCGGGGATCGGCCAGTTGGGTCAAAGCGACTTTGTTTCGATCAAAAAAGCGTTTGGTTTGATGAGGAATCTGAATGATCCCTTGTAGTAATTGACGTGCTGTCACCGTGAACCATCGGAAGACTTCTTTGAGACTGGCTTCTAAGACACGAGCCCGTATTTGTGGATTTTTTTCGCGACAGATGCCATACAAGGCACGAATCAATTTGACGGAAAGATGCGACTGAAGGGACGTCATGTTGAGACTGTGTGAGACAGACGAAAAGTGTCTAAAGTTTTTATAGATATTTTGGGGTTAAGTCGAGGACGGAGACGTGCACAGGACAGGCCCTCCGTCTTGGCACCAGTGGTGAAACAATTGGGTACGAAATCGCAAATCATCAGGGGTAGTGGGTTTCAAATCGACGAGTAAATAGGCGTGTGGAGTTTGAGTGTCATCGTCGTACGCCTGAGTGAGCCAAGGTGTTCCTAACTGTTTAGCTAAGACTTGCACTTGCGATTTATCTCGAGGGCTTTTAAACAAGACCACCTAATGTGCATTGAGACTGATGGTGCGATGGGCTTTACTTTGTTGAAACAAATTTTGAGTGATGTAAATGACACTGACATTACGATGATACCCTTTGCGCGTAAACCAAAGTTAAATTTCTTCTTCGTCTTCTCCTAACATGTCGTCGAAAATGACCAAATGGGTTTGACGGGAGTCAGACACGATTCCATCGTCTTCTTTAGGAATGCCTTCCACAAACACAATGGAATTGCCTTGACTTTCTCGCAAGAGGCTGTAAGCCGATTGCCACTCTTTGTAACACCACACGATGCATTGAGGTGGATGATCGATGAAATGATGTTTATGTTCGATCAAACGTTTGACAAATTCGGTTTTGCCTGAACCGCTAGGTCCAGCAATGAGCATGTTAAAGGGATGGCGAAGATACAAAGCCTCCCAACTGGCACGCTCTAAGTGTTCGTCGATGACTTTGACAGTGAAGGAAGAGGGAGCAGAGACAGCAGAGGTAGCCATAGTGTTAGGAATGTCACTTGTGACACGAAAACAAACAAGACAAGAGTTTTCATACTTTTTTCAGGACACGTTTATTGATGTTTTAAACATGAACACGAAAGACAAAAATATATAAAAGCCAAAGGCTTAAGTACAACGATAAAAGGCACATGAAAACGATCAACGTGGAATAGAAACAAGTTTCTGTACAACATGTTTTGGGTAATGTTCTGACCAGTTCAACAGGGGTAAAGTCACACAAGTGTCCTCCCGAAAGGGTCTTTCATGAATGTCCACGACAGTCTTATTCTGAGTGACGAGTTCTTCTTCTGGTACTGTCACTAAAACAGGTTGAAAAGTGACTTTTTTCTTTGGATGTTGAAAGGAAGGATCACAACTCTCGAGCATACTGGGCCACTTCTTGGGTCCAAGCCTCAAAACCCCATTTTTTCCAGGCACGTACATCTGACCAATAGGGGTGTAAGTCGCAAGCTACACACACATCGTCATACACGTCTTCGGTAGCTAAAAGTTGACGAATCTTTTTTTCCTGTAGAGGTCGAGATGTATCCAGATGAAAACGCAAGGCTTTGAGCAAAATGAGTCTTTCGTGACCATTTAAGGCCACTTTGGTGGTAAGTGCTGTTCTTAAAGAGTCCACAAGGAATCAGCTGGTAAACGAAATCCCAGAAAACAAGTAACTAAGACACACACCACTTGTCGACCCAAATTGAACGGAAACAGTTCTTGTAATAATTGATGGTAATGTTCCACGTTTTGAATATTGTCATTGAGTTCCTTCCACGGAATCTGTTCAATCACATGTGATAAAAGCCTTGGCATGGCAGCCTGTTTTTATACTCTCTTTTTTTTCGGAAGCAATACACGTACTTTCTACCCAGAGATCTTCGTTCTCCAGTAGGAAATTTAAATGCTCCAAACTGTAACCTACACTTCAAATTTCGATTAGAAGTTTCCTCTTCCACTAAGTAGATTCCACGTAAAATATGTTGGTAATCCTTTAACTCTTCTTCCTCAATTCGTTGCTCTAGGTGAATCTCGAAGTAACCAAAATTATGAACATGTCGATCATTGGCGACCTGGAAGTATTGAACAAGGTCTGACCACTGGAAAAATTTCTGACGAATCAGTTCTCTTATAGCATTCAGGTACCAGTGGTTCAAACACCGGTGACGTAACGGATGCAATTGTTCTTTACGTTTGACTTGTATTTTGACCAGTTCTCGGTAAATGCGTTCTCTCAACTCCACAGGCAAAGCACGAATATTCTCTTGTAATGTATCCATAAACAGGTCAAACTAAAACTCTCTTTTTTCGGAGGTAATAAGTGAATTTTCTGTACAGATCTGATTGTACTCCAGTAGCTGAACCAAATGTTCTAGTCTCTAGTTCACACACTACACATCACAGAGAGTTTTCATCAAAAAAGACAAAATTCGATCAGGTAAAAGATTATGGTAATCCACTAACTCTTCCTCAGGTATTCGTTGTAGAATAGTTAACATGTAATAAGTACGATGAGTAGACACCAAAGTCTTAATGTCCTTGTCCAGTTCAACAATATCTTTCCAATGAAACATTTTCAACTCAATCAGTCCTCTTATAGCATTCAGGTACCAGTGGTTCAAAGACTGGCGACGTAACGGATGCAATTGTTCTTTACGTTTCACTTGTATTTTGACCAGTTCTCGGTAAATGCGTTCTCTCAACTCCACGGGCAAAGCACGAATGTTCTCTTGTAAATCATCCATGAATAGGTCAGTCAGTACAATTGAATTTACAATCTTCTCAAGTAATCCACATAGAAAGTAATTTCTGACCACTTCCACTCAGGGTAACGTCCAAGAATGTCACTGAAATCTTTTGATGTAAGTGGTCTAAAGCAATATAATAGGATGAACGCACACCTGATCCAGAGAAATCTAACACATTTGTTGACTTTTTCACTTTCCTCTTGTGAATTTCTCGGCACAAAAGTTCTACAGTTACCCATTGAGATTTCACTCTAGCAAGTCCCTGCCAAACTTCCTTGTAGATCTTCTCTTGTAGTTCTTTAGGTAATGATTCAATATCATTTTTGAAATGAAGTTTAAATACTGGTCTCGGTGATTTCCAACATTTGATTCCTAGCCAGTCTGGTTTCTTCAACGACATGGTAAGTTACTTCAATGTCTCGGTCCCACTAAGGGTAAGTAATGACAATTCGGTGACCAACGAGCATTTTCCAGGTAGCTGAATCTTGTGGTTCCCAGTGGTGAAGTGACACACCGCAACTGAAGCACTTGACTTTATTTCCTTCACCCAAGTAGAAAAGTCCGGCTCTGGCTAATTCTTCGGGGGTTGGTCCTCCCAGATACTTAGGCCATTTTCCTTTGAACGATTGAAGACGATTTTCAAAGTCGCAGTATTCCGACAAACGCACAGGAAACGAATATTCGTCTTTCACAGGATCGCGATGAGGGTAGGGTGACATGGACAGGAGTTTGCTCAGGGCTGGATGACATCCGTAGGATGGTAGAGGTGAAGGTTGACATCCACATTTAAAATGAAACCCAGTAAAGTGTCCAAGAGAACGAGTGGCATCGCTTTCGCATCCATCAGGTTTGACACGCACATCATCACTTTCCATGATAGGGATAGTGAGAACAAAGTTCCCATGAGGCTTTACGGCATCACTAAGGTAACAACGTACAGCATCGCTCACATAGCAAGACCCACAATCGCACTCATCTGCAAACTCCGTTACGCAATTAAATGGTAACCGCATGGAAACTTGCAGTTTCCTTCCGGACATTTCCGTCGCAATGCATGGGTCTTATCCATCCAATATTAGTCACACTAGGGGAAGATAAAACTTTTTTACAATCTCCAAACTGGAATGTTGTCTCTTTCAAATGATTCACCTTGTTCGCTTGGTCTTGGTAGTCACAATGAACTATCGATCTTGGACATTGTCCCTTTTTATATACAGACCAATACCAACATGTCCATACGGCAACGTAAAGTGATTGGGAAGTCGCAGTCGCTTCTGGTACACGATTTGATAGACTTTTCCCAAGGGTCGACTGACGATGTGGTGAGTGGGTAAACGTACAATCTTGTCTGGCTGATAGGTGGTCACTTTAAAGTGTTCATCTTTTCCAGACTGCAAGGCTTCTTTCAATACGCCAAAGTTCACCACTCGACTGGTACGATAATTCAGAGTCAATCCTTTCACTTTACACTTCGTGTGCACTTCTCCTTGTTTGTCCCGGTATTCGTAGCCTTAATGTTTAGGACCGCCACTTGTGAAACTTTCTCGTCGGGGTGCTCGTCTGTCCATGCTCCTAAACGGTCTCATTCGATGTCAGGGTGCTGTTGACTCCGGTGATCGATGTAAATGCAACTGTCCGTGCCAAAGTACAGGACACGTTCCCCTAACAGTTCTAAAGCTTCGTACAGTTTTAAGCGAGCATGAGCTGTCACGTAAGCCGCAATGATGACATTTCCAAATTCTTCGGCTTCTACAAAGTCCAGATCTTCTTCGTAATTCACTAAGATCAAATCCTCGCGAACGACGTCCACGTGTTTCATGTATTTGGTTTTGTCGTGAATCATCTGGAAGTAGCGGGAAGGTTCTGTCAAATACTCAGTCTTGGGTAAATACGGTCGTTATGCCATTTTACCGCAGAAGCAATTTAACATGACTTTGGCAAACGATCGCCTGAATTCGTTTTACTCGATGTGGTCTAAAGTAATGCCTTCTTGAGCCCAGTATTTCTCTTTGAATGTCTTTTGGTCTTCGGGAGTGTGACACCAGGAAGGATAGCCACTGGCTTCTTGTTTCAGTTTCAAAAAGGCATCCAAGTAGTCTGCGAAAATGCCTTTCTGACTGGGGTCACCCTTGTGGTATTGTTGTATCTTGGGTAAGTGGTAAATTTCGTACACTTCTAACAGTTGGTATCCCATGTCCAGAGCTTTGAACAATTCTACGCTCCCCCACGTCCCCGTCAAGGCACGTTCTTCCTGGGTGTGCAGACAAGGCTGGTCTTGGTTACACGTTTCGGCACATGTACGGCACAAAGGAAACATCAGTTTTCCTTGACAATGATGAGGTAACACGTGATGGTACAAGTCGGTGGGAGGCAACACTTTGCACTTGATTAAGCCTTCGTATTGTCGAATGAGGTTCAGGTCGATATGCTCCGTTAACAATTGTGGGTGCCCTGCAGGAAACCGACACTATTTGCACACGTAGGGATACAGCGAACACACGTCCAAGTATTTGATTTCTTCTCCTTTCTCTTCGTCGGCTTGGTACAGCAAACAGGTGGCATTGGTTCTTCCTCCATACAAACTATCCCTCGGGTTCAGGGGGTCCATGAACTGGTAACTTTCCACGATGCGTTTAAACTCGGGATCGATTTTCAAACGATGATCGTATTCGTGTTCCCACATTTCCACCACTTGGTATCCTTGCTGTTTTAACTTTAGGCGTCGCTGACAAGTGGCCTGGTACAAGTCTTCCATGGTCGGAGGCATGGGCCTGGTACCAAGCGTAGAAAGCTTCTCGTTGTTCGGTACGCATGTTGTAGGGGTCGTAATAGTGAGCCTCAGGCAAATGGGGTAGAACGGCATGTTGATTGACTTCGGTATTGAAAAAGTGTGGAAAGTACCGTTTAGCCTTTTCTGTCATTCCAAACGTTTTAGGCATTCAACTCAAAGGCATGGCCAAATAGCTCATCGAATCTTTAAACTGTACTTGTCCCACTTGCATGAAAATGAGTTTGGCTCCGTTCAAAGTGACTTTAGGAAGCTCTGTGCCTTGTTCCGTATAGTATCTGAGAAGAAACTGTCCATCGTATCCGGATAAATTGTGAGCTATCACCGTGGCATGACGATGACAATCTCCGTAACGTTCGATGTCCTCTTGGCTCCATGTCTTGTCAATGGGGTCTAAGACCCATCGGGCAAATTCGGCTAGCGTGTTCGGTTCCCGAAAGATTTTTTCACGCCCTCCAGGAATCTTCCTGCAGTGAGGGCAATGACTGAAGATAGGTTCTTGGATGCACTTCTCGCACGCTTGATGATCCACGCAGAAATTAGGAATGTGAAAGCCGGTCTCTTGCATGCATTCGAAATCGAAAAAGATGAAATTGCCTTTCTTCTTCTGGTGACCATCCTCTTTCTCTTGTTGGGGTTGGTATTTTTACATGTAGCATTGATGTTCCAAGTCCACAATTCGGTTACAAATGTGACATTTTTTCTTTCCTGGACATTCGTGTGCCTTGGCATTATTGGTCAGTATGCCTTGTCCACACGTGGGGCACAATCTCAAGAGTTGACAAGCTCATTTCTGCTGCGAACCGTGTGTCTTGAGATGTTGTTGGTAACAGGCAGGGCTGTCAAACGTACGCAGACAAGCAGGACAATGCACTCGTTCTTGTCCTTCGTCCAAACAGGGTTGAGAGGCCAAACATCCTGAGCATTTCGATCCGCAATGTTTGTGTTGCTCTCGATTGTTATAGCCATAGTCACATTTTTCACAGTAATAACTGTATCTCAGGAATCCGGTGATACTGGTAATGGTATCGAAATGTTCATCGTGATGATAGAGATGAAAGTATTTTCCATCTTTAAAGTCTTGGCCTCGAAACAACAGAGGTCCGCGCACTTCTTGAGGGTGCACTTGTAAGGTGTAGCGTGGAGTTAGGACATCTTGCAATTTTTGCATTTCAGCAATACCACAGGGTGTGTCTTTAGACAGGCCGGCTTGTTGTAACAGGAGTTCTGCTTCATTTCGTTGTTTGGCTCGGTCCGATTGTCGAATAGTTTTCCAGGCTCTTTTCCATTCTACCGTGTCGTTCTTGTTGGCATAGGTTCGTCCCACCAAGATAGCCCTGGCTAAACACATATGGTCTTGAGAGTTGTGAATTTGAACGAGGCTATGCTTAATGCTGCGAAGGCCGTTCACCAATAACACCTTTTCGCGTTGTCCAGTCCCTTGAGGAGGAAAGACGTGGGTCATGTCTAGTGTGGCTTTTCCATCGGTGATGTCAAACTTGTCATTGGATTGCTGCACGTGTTGAATCTTGTCCATGACTTTGGAAGGGGTCAATTCTGCAGGGCTACTAAACTCGATCCAAACAGGGGATTTCAAGCGGCGTGTTGCATGGAAAGTCTCAAGCGATCGTCTTCTTTGGGTTGACATTGTCGCTTGAGTGTGGTGAGCAAAGAATCCCACATCTTGGTGATAAACTCTTCTGCTTTCTCCAGCGGTACGTCGGACTTGAAATCTTTAAACTTCACCGTGTATTTGTAAGGCGTGGTTCTAAATTTTCTAGAGGAGCGCTTTTCCGTCTCTCGAATGGAATTGTACTTTGCAGGGTTGACTAAGGGTGGTGAACTTGGGCTAGGTGCAGACTCTCTGGGTTTGGATTCTGGTTCACTCATGTCCTCTTCAAAATCACTGGCATGAATTTGTGCCAAGACTTCAGCAATGGTACGAGGCGATAGATCACGTTTCTGTCTCTTACGCTCTTCTTCTCCTTTCTTTTCGATTGGATTGGATCGTTTCATCTTGACTGCAAGAAGTCAAATGACTAAAGTTTAAACACCATGGGTTACTTTATATCCATGACAGACCAGCGTATATAAAGGGTGTGTGTCTTGTCCTTCCACTATTCATTTCACTCTCAACCCGAGCAGAACAATGGACGAGACTACACAAATCGAACTTTTCATCAGAGCTTTGCGAGGGGTCATCAGAAAATTTTCTTCAGACCAGCCGACGGACTACTCACCCTCCTTTCGCGATAAAAGTCAAGATACTTGCTATATCTGTCAAAAGAAAGGGCATTGGTCTTCAGAGTGTCCAGACCGTCAAAAAAACAAAACAGGGGTTAAAAGAGACAAAAGTCAAGACACCTGTTATCATTGTCAAGAAAAAGGACATTGGTCTCCAGATTGTCCTAAGAAACAACAGGAGCAAGAAGAAGAGGGGAGTTATGGAGAGGAAGAAGAGGAAGAAGAAAGCAGACAGGCGAAGAAACAGAAGCAGGAGAAAAAAAGAAGAAGCGAAGAAAGTGAGAATGAAGAGGAGGAAAAAGCTGTCAAAGTGAAGAGATTTAAAAAAAGAGAGAGTGAAGACAGAAAAAAGAAGAAGCCTATGAACTTTTTAAAATGTTATGTTGTGTTGTGATTTGGATTGTAAAATTTGCACCAGAATAAACACTCTATAAAACGTAAGTGTCTTTGGTTTTGATTTTTAGAATAAAAATCTACACTCATGCACTCAATTATTCACACGTACTATAGGGGTAAAAATAAGGGATTTTTGAGTTTTAATTGATGTTGGCCATTGAAATACTATCTCTTTTCGAGAGACTTGGGTGGCCCTGAAAAGGGCCTTTGGGTCTTGGTGAGTTTTAAACAACAAACTTAGGAAGCGATCAACTTTAACTGTCTTAAGCCTTTGCCACGGCCAAGGCCTACTTCTGGACTGCGCACTGTCGATGATGATGATTTGGTAGAAATTATTAAGGGTGGTATGGTAGGTGTTGTCACAGGGTTGGATTGTTTAGCTCGGAAAGGTGTTTTTCTCTTCGGTCGTAATAAAGAAGTCTGATACATTTGTTTCAGACTTCTTAACTCCGCTAAAATGTCTAACAGTACCCTAACGGTTTTACTTTCACCCTCTTGTTTCTTGGCTGCTTCTTCTTCTTGTTTCTTTCTTACCTCTTCTTGTTGTTGTTGTAGGAGAAAAGCTTGTTCCGCTTCCTTTTGCTGTTGTATAAATTTATCCAGTTCTTCTTTCTGTCTCTGTTTAAAATTCTCCACGTGTGGTAAAGAAGGAGAAGGTGACGAAGGTACTGGTTCAGGAACAAATTCTTGCGAAAGAAAATCCGCAAAATCCCAATTCACCTTTTCTGGAAGTAAGTCCGGGTTCACTTGGGTAGTCTCCACGGTCGGTGCACCCCAATTCATTGTCTTCTGAGTTTCCGTCATGTTTATGATCACTGTGTCGCATGGATTGACTGAGCACAAACGCTAGTGTCTCTATATAAGGAATGTGACGTCACGGACTGCTCTTTTCCGATTGGACGAATGGTGACTGAATTTTGTAACGCGTGTTTGGATCGGTCAATCAACTCAATCCGTTTCGATCCTCCCTCTCCCTATAAATACTCGCAGTTCGCTGCATATCTTCACCTGTTCTCGTCACCAAGATGTGGACCGACGTGGAATCCTCTACTCTTGTGTCTTCAATGATGTTTAGAACGGACTTACCCATGTACGTCCGATCTACGTGGACTATTGTCAAGATAACGGATACCTGTGTGTGTAAAAGAAGAATCTACATAGAAAGACAAGGTTGTTTAAAGAGAGTGATGATCTACGGTCCAGAAGTAAGACAGAGTTTAAGGACAAGAAGGAGACCTAAGCGGTGCCCTCTATGTTAACAGTATGGTATGTTAACATAAAACCAAAGGCCCTTTTCAGGGCCACTCCAATGCCTGGAAAAGAGATTCTCTTTCATGCCTACATTTTTTTTATATGTCTGTTGTCTATTATCTGTGTTCTATAAATCTCCCCTGTTCCATAACACTATACAGACCCACCATGTTAAATTTCCCTTTTCGCTATATAGTCCCAAAATCTATATCCCATATTAAGTTCCCATTGTCCCTATATAGGCCTAAAACATATTCCCATGTTAAATTCCATTGTCCCTATAAAGCATCAAATATTTTCCTTGTCGCTATATAGTCCCGAAATCTATATCCCATGTTAAATTTCCATTGTCCCTACATAGGCCCAAAATATATTCCCATGTTAAATTCCATTGTCCCTATAAAGCATCAAAAAAATTTCCATGTTAAATTCCCATAGTTCCTATAAGGCAAACCCCCTATTTTAACATTAAAGTCCCCTAGTCCCTATATCGCCCCACTTCACTACTGATATTAATGAGCCAATGTCAAGGCCTGTCGTTTGCCAGTGATATTAATGAGACAATTTCAAGGTCTGCCATTGGCCAGAGATAGTAATGAGACAATTGCTAGCGCTGTCATTGGCCAGAGGCGGGACCATTCTAAAGTCTATCAATGATCCGATGTGCAGATGGGATTTCCATCACGTTGTAAATTATTATGCTAATTACAAGCATAAAGTACCACATGATGTACTCTTAAAAAATCTGACCTCTCTGTAACAGAGGAAGAAAGTAGTGAATGCTTCTCATCTATGTTCTCTCTACTGTGCTTGTTTACCTGACTGCAATCAATTCCAGACTGGGAACTATGCGTTGTACACGGAGGCAAAAGCTGGTTCATGTACTAAATATACAGTGAGACTGTAACCATTAAAGCTTATCTTGTTTATAAATATGACGTTAGGAAATATTTCTTCGTGAGAATGTTTGAAAAGATGGCGGTCTTTTAATATGATATAAAACATTTGCCTCATAAAAATGTATAGCTGTAGATATGTATGATTAATCGTAAATAGAAGCTAGTAAATTACAGTCTATTTTCAGCGAAAGACTACAAAAATTAAAATAAGGCCTGGCGACGTATTGCATAAAATAGTTGAGCTTACAACTCTGGATTAAAGTCGAAATATTCTAACGTTTCGTAAACACTTATTCACAATAAAGTTAGAATCCTGGAACTTTTCGAATTTTCTTAACTTTGGTCCTTGATCTAGACTCCTACATTTCAGTATAAATGCCACAAATACCATAACTGGGCTCCAAAGTTTTGAAACGCCTCTAACACTAAAATCAATCTCAGTGCCAGAGTCTATAATTTCAATTAGACCATTGTTTTAAGCATGTAACTTTCATAATCGTTTTAAATGCAAATTCGACCTCGCTGGCTTAAAGGCTAGAGCGTCCGCTTTGGATGCGGGTGTCACGGGTTCGAACCCAGTACGTGTCATACCAAAGACATAACAAATGGTACAAGCAGTGCCTCTCTTGTCGCACAGCATTAGAGGTTAGTGTTAGGTCTGGTCGGCCTGGTGTCAGACATAATGTGACTTGGTTGGACATGATGCCATATGTCTGCGGCATGCTGCCCCTGTGCTAGACGTTGCTATAAACTGCCACACTGCATACATCGTAGCGATATAACTAAAATTGTTAAAGCTACGTTAAAAGTCTAACTGAAGTTTTCCTGAGTTTCATGCTATACAAAATGCTTTACATGATGCAGGGTCTAATTTTAGGAGCAATGAGTGGAACCTTGGGTTGTGCGCTCAGACGTTTTAGAGTTTGATAAAGTAGCTTATAGGCTCTCGCCGCATCACGTATATTTCTCTGACACATCTCACCCTTGTCCGCGTGGGTTCTAGCCTCGGCAAGGCCCACGTGGGTATGTGAGAATGCTATCCAGTAACTTCTCGCGTGTCGGTGGTTAGACCTGTGGTTTTTCCGGGTTTTTCTCTGCCAAATATGCTGACAGTCATCTAGAGGTTATCATGTGTTGAAAACTGGCGTGAAACCCCAAAAATAAAGAAACTACTTGTACTGATAAAGTTACGAATCTGCACCTATAATTAATAAATAAACATAATAACCCTTATTTTCTTAGGACTGGATTAACTGGCGCATTGTGCTTGCAACAGCCTTCGTATTTATCATCGGAACTCTCGTCGTTTCTGGTACGAGCGATATCCTCGTGATGTCGTTCGAGATTTCCACCACTACGCCCCCACCCCCAGATATACATCATACCAAAATCCTAGTAGTGTAGTGTGTTAGTATAATCTTTTATGAAGCAGATGCAGTTGGCTAGGTGCAGATGTGTGCTGTAGCACGAAAAATGAGACTGAGCCGGAATGCATAACCTCTCAAAGGATTCAAACCATTGACTATCGCTACTGTAATAGGCTGAATAAATAAATAATAGATAAATAGATAAATAAATCAATGTGGTACCAGTCGTTCAGCTAATTGCATGCAATAAAGTAAAATCAAGTTGAGGCTAGAAAACAGTCAGTGGTGGCAGGGGAGTTTCAAGCGAAAGATCTGGGGAGCAGTCTGCGGAATCCCATAATGCAGGGCTTTCCATATCCTTTCAATTATTTATATTGAAATGTGCAAATATGTCTAATTTTGATGTCGTTTCACCTCACCATCCATTTGCTTGTTTGATTGCTTTGAATTAGCGAGGAATATGGTCTAATGTACATCAATGTGGATAATGATACACCTTGATCTATCGAACCGAAATCAGTTGTTGGTTCTAGTTGAACTTGTCTAAAGACTTTTATAAATTCATAAAGCGTTTTCATCACAATTATCTTTAGTGGCGTATTATCAGACGTTGTTAAACCAAATGAATGCAATATCCTTCCATAAGCGTAACAAGCATCATTTGAGCCAGAATCTCGTTTGACACAGAGAGATCCACGCCAAGTGAATAAATCAGCCAGTACTATATTACTGTTCCAGTAGACTAGGGCCTTGTCAGTAATTCATACAATAGCCAAAAGCCAGCCCACTCTAGGAAGAGTATGAGGATGTTCCGATTGTTTTGTCGGGTATAAACGTGTACAAAGTTGTTATTACAGCTTGTGTTGTAACTCAGTACATAAAATATAAGCAGACAAAACAGATTTTTTATCTTCGGCACGAGAAATCCTGCACAGTTTCAAACTATTATATATAATGACGATCCACACCAACCAGTAATGATCAGTTATAATGTAAGGAATTTTGACCAAGCTTCCGCCCAACGTTGTCTTAGCACAATCACACGAGAGTATGCTTGAAGAAGACTAGTGTCACAATTATTTTCCTGACTACATAAGCTCCGGTGTTCTTCAAAACCGATTACGTCTATTTAGACGTTATGGGACTGAGGACTATATGCAAGATTTACTTACCTCCGAAACTGAAGAACTTAACAACTTGCAAATCTACGTACCTAGGAAATTGAAAATTTGATATCGGACGTGCTCCAATAAGCGTTGGTAATTTTGCCTATTGCAAAAATACCTGATATCATATTCTGTGTACGACGAATTTTTGCTTAGTTTCAACAACAATCGATATATATATATATATATATATATTTAAATGTCATTATCAAGTAAGAAAAATAAATAAAAGAATAGATTCAGGTCGGCGTAGGGATAATATCCAATATTGGATACTATATCGCCAGATAGCAGAGTCGCCTATTTAGCGGCTACGGCGCAGAGTGGATTTATATTCTAGTTAATAACCGTTCCGACCACCACGGCGATTTCAGCGAGACAAAAATATGCATCAGATTTATGTAAGTGCAGTAATTTACAGATAAATCATATATTTTGTTCACAGGAAATGTCCTCTATAAAAAAGGAAAGAAATCGCGATATATTCGAACTACATAATTTACTTATACAACTTGAATGACGGCAGGATTGTCCGCGAATTTGCTAATGAAAAATTCATTCGATCGATTCGCAGCTTCTAAGTCAATCCTTGTTTCGTAAAGAACCGAGGTGATCTAAATGGCATCTAATGGCAGCTTTCGGCAGACATTCCAGATATGATCAAAGTCGCGAATGGTTATTAATGCGATAAATGTCTTTGAAATCGATATGATGGCTCAAACGTGTGTTGGATTCTATTCATCGCCGTCTGGCGCAATACGGAGACCAATCCTCATTATCAGTGGTGCATAAGGGGAACATAAGACAAGGGAAACAAAATTGTATAACCCGACTATTTTGACGTTATCTGTTTTTGCCAAATATTCCATTTGGAAGACGAGTTATTCTTTTTATGTAGATGAAATATATATCTATTTGTTTTTTAAACATATTTTTTTATTAAATGGAAGACATTTTCGATGTACGCAGAAATAAGCGTTATGGAGATACTGAATAATTTAAATTCTATCGAATTTAGGAGACATATGTATCCATTACATAAAAATGGATTCCTTTTCAAATGCTGTGCAACGACACTTTACATTTAGATTAGAATAATCCCTGCGTTTAATATGGTAATGATCTTGAATAATTTTTAGATATGGAGTTTGTCCAATAAAATCGATTGATTCAAGAATCACAACAAAAAAGCAGTTCTTTTAAAGAAGCACTAATCTGAAATTTTTCACAAATTTTACGTTGCATTATTTGTTTTGTTATTTTTTTTATTCAAAGTAAGGAACAATATTTCAAATTAAGCTTGTGTTTGATTTTTTTAAAGCTGAAAATTGCGTTTAAAGAAAGTCAATATCGATGTACATGGAGTTTGAAAATCTAAAAATAGAGCTTGAGTGCACATAATGTGATCACATTACTAATGCGCACGATGCAGGTGGGTCGGTATCGTGATAGCAAATAGCAAATTATTGCCCCAGTAGTAAATCAATGTTATATGCAGTTTAGAGGAATGGATGAAATAAACCATTTGTTCTCAATATCTTAGTGAGTGAAAGCTGACGTTGTAACTCTCGCTCTCTCTCTCTCTCTCTCTCTGTCTCTCTCTCAACAAAATGTATATCGTAAAAGAGGTATTGTTTTAAAAATCAACAAGATAAGAATCTAAGATAACTTTTCATTTCTGAAGAAAAATAAACACGCATAAGTTTCGGTCAAATAGTACGCCATTGTCCTCTCTATCCGTTATTAAAAGGTTTCGGAGGCAACTGAAAAGCATTTTGCAGAAATTGAAAAATTTGCTCAGTTGCCGAATTTTTTAAACTCTTTTTTTTTTCTTGAAAGTTATTAAGCATGCCATATATTTTCAGATAAGGTAATGGCTGACAGTTAAAAAAATGAGGTCATGAAGAATGATCATATTTGGATTGGTTTTAATGTGCAATATAGCTTATTTTTTCTGGGTGCATTTACGTCACCAAGTAATCAATTTATCTTTGTCTCAAAGCTAAAAATACAATACGCATTTAAATCTGACGTGAATTGTGTAATCAAAGGTCCCTAGATACTTTAGACTGATTAGCTGTGCTAGTTTATTGTGTTGTTCGAGATTCTTGTATCGCTTGCAAATTGCATGTGGTAAAATTGTATGGGTGCGGTTGCACCTGCTTAACCTCCACTGACTATTTTCGTCTAACACGTGAAAGCTATTTTGAACTCTTGAATTACAGCCGTTTGTGATCAGGAGCAGAAATAGCGTTAAACCCAAAACAACGCAACCAACAACAAGAAAATTACACTGCAGAAACACAAATTGCATAGTAATCAAATGTGTGTCACAATGAGCAGGTGTGAAAGAGTTTTCAAGACACTTACAGCGAACAATCCTCGCTTCCTCCAGGTCTAGCTGGCGCGGCCAAGGATCTTTACCCACCAAACGAACTGAGGAGAATATCTGCATAACCCGCAGAGGCAACTACGCTAACTCCTCTCCGCCTCGAACAGAGGTGAAAACATTGTAACGACCGGACCCCAACAGTGTAATAGCGGTGTCAAGCCACCAGCCTCAGTCTCCTCGAGCAGATGCGATACTATTTTCATAACTCAGGCCCATTAACGAAAAATTGCGATTTCAAGCCACCTGTCTAGAGACATTATTTCATCACCAAAAGGTCGGGAAACCTATTTTTATGCCACATTGCACCCCGGCTTGAAGTTTACCAGATCATGTGCACGGGAAAAAAACTAAATTTCGCCGTGCCACTACGGCTGCGAAACATTAATCTAAACAAAAGTGTCTTGTATAGCAGGTAGTATGCGCACCTGTAAGTAAGATGCCATTTGCAGCTGCACAAAACCGTTGCCCATGATTAAAAATATGAAATATGCCAAGATGCATGTGTCCGTTGGTACTGTCACATTCACAATGCAAAGCATAAATCACTCACTGCTGCTGAGTGGTTGAGTGGTCTAAAGCGCTCTCCGTTACGGATCACTGCCATCTCACCTCTGTCTGCGTGGGTTCGAGTCTCGGATTCGGCTAATGTAATGAAAGCTTGCCAGTAGCTTCTCGTGGGTGGGTGGTTGTTTCCGGGCTTTTCCCGGGTTCTTCCTCCACCATTAATACTGGCCGCCATGTATAGCCTATCGTGTGCTGAAAAATGGCGTTAAACCCTACAACAACAACAAAAGCTGCTGAAAAAAAATGTTGGAAATGCTCCGCTTGGGATACGTCATATCAAGGAATATGTTTTACCTGCGATGGAACACACACTGTGCATAATTTCCAAAGAAAAGAATAAATTTCAAGACAAATGTTTCCAAATATAATGTATGAAATATGGCTGACCATGCCTGAGTTTGACCTTACCCATTTATTGCAATGTTGTCTCATGTCTCTACACATACTTTCAGTAGGGATGGCTGCATTAACGGCCATACGAGCTGAAAAGTAGGCAGTTTAAATGCCTGAATTGACCCCGCGCTAACGGCCAGCACTGAATCTGCGAATAGTGCCCACGCCAGGTTTGCGATCAATGACAGCGCCACATATGCAACTTTTCTGAGTCAGGTATGCGACCAGTACCCGCGCCAAGTTTGAGATCATTGCTAGAACCGCGTCTGCGACAAGTACCAGCAGTTAAACCTTCGGGGAGGATCTTAAAAGACTCATTAATTGCTTGTTGGACATGCATAAGCCGATCTACAAGCCTGGCAGCCAGCCATGTTGAAACTATTATCGAGCTGTGAAAGGAAATGAATTTCATGTGACGAAGCTCCTCAGGCACCAGCCCGATGGAGCTAGGGTAGCAAATGAGCACATGAAACAAACTGCAGTTGGGCCGTACTTTATTAGGTTTCTAGCAACAGAGTTTTGCGAGGATGAGATCGACTGGTTTGTGGATGAAGTAATTGCAAAAGTCTAGGACATAGAGCGATCATGCGCTCTGGATCTGACTGGTGATTTTTAAAAAGCATATAAACTTTGGTTGTAGCGATTTTCTAATTAATGTTGGCATGCTTCTTCTGTCCTAGCCGATAAATTATCTTAGCCACAATGTAAGAAAGAAGAAGGCAGAAAACACATATGCTGCCGATGTCTGCTAGTATGTAGCATGGCTGATTTGCTTAATTCAAAATACATAACAGGATGACAAGGCATACGTGAAAAGCAGTAGCGAACAACCAGACATGAATATTCTAGAGTTTTAGTCCCACTACAAGTAAATGCACGTACCCTACGTCATTTATACCGACAGTGAGGCACTAAATGTGCTGATTGAAGTCTTGCGCGAGCTTGCAGTATAGCAAGCAAAGATATTTTGATCAAATTACGTGACTGCATGCGTCTGTTACCAAATACCGGTATGAGAAAATTGACAGGAATATATAAATTCCATCTTTCTAAAAAATAAATGCACATGGATAAAAGTTATTGTTAGTTTTTTGAAACATTTTGAGTCAGTAAATAGTATCCATACTTAGTGAAAAAGTTTCGACTTAATGACAAAGTATAGTTTCAATGAAATAACTTGTTCAAAACATTAGAAATTTTCTAAAACAGTATTATAATTGAAATTAAACATATCACCAATAAATTGTACTAACTTGAATTTTTTTAAAATATAATTATACTAATTATTTTATTCTAGCTATACCTCCATTTCATCTATAAACAACATAAAGTGTAGCTGAAACAATATTTTCCATCTACCTATTAATATGATACCTAAATTGTCAAAACATGCATCGCAAAATACAAATTGCTATTTTCCATTTTCATGACTGTAGTAGTGGACAGGAAAATAAATAATAAATCATGTAACAATCATTGCACATTGGAGTTTCTTTTTCTGCCCTCAGATTTTATAGGTATGAAAGTAAATAATTTACAGTTTGTGAATTTGTGTTGATAGGTATCTGTAATAGAAGATTTCATCCGTGTCATATATACTCAAAGTCTGTTAATGTTTGTAAAAACAAAATTCGATTTCTTCCCTTCTGACATTTTTTTCCGCTGAAATAATTTTTTTATGCTATGCTATTGGATAGCTATATTGTTTTATATACAAACATTCATAGAAAGCATCACCTTCCTCTTTCCGAGAACACAAATTTAAATGTGTTTGGCAAACAGAAACTAACCCCAGTCATCAAATGCACTGTTGGTAAAATTTATATCACATACAAATAAATACAGTTACAAATATACATTAAATCGTTCGAGTAACGGTTGCGTGGCTACCAATGAAAGCTAAGTTCACATGGACTCGAGACACAAGAATTTTGGGTTCTGATGGGTTGGCTGGTATTAGTTGTATTATATGGGGATTTTAAATGTCCTTATGACATGTACTTCTAGTAAACAATAAATAAAAATAAAACAAGCAATAAATAATGAACATAAAGTAAAACAAGTTAACCAAGTATGGCACCCTGCCAAATGTATGTATGCAGTGTATACAATGCATAAAGGAAAATGTTCAGTAAAGAACATGAGTTGTGTTTTAACTGTAACAGATTTTATTTCAATGATGTGATGATGATGATAATGATGTCATCTTCTGCGGCTTTAACTTAAGAAGAACATTCTTATTTGCAGATAAATAAATATTTAAACACACACACACACATTACTATATATCCCCCCATAAATGTGGTCACTATCAGGGTTTGTTGGAATATCTCCTTCCATTTTAAAATGAGATAATTTTGTTGATATAGGGTGTAGAGGGAGGATTAATGAAGAAATCAAGGTAAAAGTTACTAATATGATGCCAACATAGTTATCTAGCTAATGTACATCGTAGAATAGTCCTAAAAGTCAGCTCCTCACCCGTGATGATAATGATTGGCGGTTTATCGTCCATTAGTATCAGCATAGATTCGAGGGGAATGCTATATCAGACTAATCCTATAATAATACATCATGCGTTATGTGCCGCACACCCCCTTTCAACCCTTTTATAAAGTGAATTATTGGTACCTGATAAAGTGTGGCTAGAATTTGATATAACCACGTTGCGATGACGTCCGTTGATTATTCACGTGCTGCTGTGTTCTTTGACCTAATTTTCAAACGTAATTTTTTCTTGCACAAATTAAATATAATGGACTTCAAGAGAAAAGAAAACGTGTTATACAATTAAAGACAAATGTTCAATACAAGTCACTGAAATTATTATGTCTGGGAAGCTGGACCAAGTGTGCCCCTGCAAAATGATTTGACGTAATGGAAGCAATTTTAACATTAAGATGTCATCGGCTGTTTGGAACAGAGATAAATATATAGTTAATGGGGAAAAGAACACTGAAACGAATAAAGCTTATGCGATAGGAACTCTGTTAGTGAAGCCATTTTCATAAATACTTTGCTGTATCCAGTATCAGGTACTGTTCATGATTCCATTTGAAATCAATTATAGATGTAATAACATTATATGGCAGGTATTTGTGCAAGTTATTCGTTCCTCTAGATGTATTTATACTATATGGTATGACTTTCTGTAAAGAAACCAATAGTTCCTGTAGATGTAATTGTATAGTATGTCAGGAATTTGTGTAAAAATACCAATAGCTCCTGCAGATGTAATTGTATAGTATGTCAGGAATTTGTGTAAATAAACCAATAGCTCCTGTAGATGTAATTGTATAATATGTCAGAAATTTGTGCAAAGAAACCAATGGTTCCTCTAGATGTAATTATATCGTATGACAGAAGTGTGTGATGACGAAATTATACCGTAAGGTAGGGATTTATGTAAAGAAACCAGTGGTTCCTCTAGTCTTGTAACTATATCAATTGGCAGAAATTTGTGTGTGTGTGTGTGTGTGTGTGTGTGATTTTGATTTTTAGCGTAGCTTTAACAATATTTTATCATATCGCTATTATGTCTGCAACAAAATAGCTAATACTTTATGACCGCTCCGATGACCTAGTGGTCCGATCGTCGTATACGGGAGGCCGCGGGTTCGAACCCCGGCCGAGTCATACCAAAAACTTATAAACATAGTACTAACAACTGCCTCGCTATGCACTCATCATTTAGAGGTTAGAAATAAAACTGTAAACTGTCACACTGCATGCATCGTAGCGATATGACTAAAAAATTGTTAAAGCTACGTTACAAATCCAAACACACACACACACACACACACACACGATATCTGCCGCTGACATGTGGCATCATGCCCCATCTAGTCTCATTATCCTGACACCAGACCGACCAGCACTAAGACTAACCTCTTAATTCAGAGATCCAAGTGAACCATTTTAAAAGTCGACGGTTTTACTCGGCTGGGGTTCGAACCAGCAACCACCAACCTTCCGCGTAGAAGGCGGACGCATTAGCCACTTAGGCAACCGGAACAGTCAAGGGGTTTAGTTGAAACCAGTGTAACTGTGGATGTGCCATTGTTGACACCTACTACTTGATCCATCAAAACAAAGCTACTGATATTACCCAGAAAATCTGAACATTTGAGGAAAGATCAAATTGTATAGAATGATGAGCATTGGTAGCACAGAAGGGTTGAAACATTGTAGGTGTTAGTGAGATAACACAAATTTCACATAACTGTATCCGTGTGCTTTTCCTGCTTTGCTAATCAGTGCAGGGAATTCGTTCCTTCTCTCACGAACAACAGGAAAAGTCCACAGTGACAAGTCGTATTCTGCATGAATTACTACTGTACACACTGATTGCTAAGCTGCTCCAGAAATATAGTAAAGTTATGTATTAGCCGGATGCAAGACAGTACTGAAACTGAATCTTAGGAAAAGTCGTAAACAACCAACTAAAACCATGCATTAGCCTGAAACGTAACAATACTGATATTAAGCCTTATGAAAGTCGCCAACAGCCCACTCACAACTGCCAGAGAATCATATCTTCAAGAGCCTTTACTTTTTTTCTCCAAAATAACCAATTTTGTAGACTACCAGGAATATCATAACTTGCAGTCTTGAACTGTAATACACGTTACGTGATGACCAGTTTCTTCAGCATCCATGCAGCCATAACGGTTTTGATGTGGCGAGGTATTGTGGAAGCTGGAAATAGTGATCACTTTGGCACCCATGAATTGTCAATTTCTCATTTCTTATATACCCTACTGTCTGTTTGCCATAGTGGTCACTTTGAGATCTGTATGCTGTCAATTTGTCTATTCTTACGTACCTTTGTGGAGGCTTGACATAGTGTTCACTTTGGTATCCGTCTACTTTTGTGCCAGTGTATCCGTCCATACATACCTAGGGCATGGTCGTTGTTCAGCTTCTTAGGTCTACTGTTCATGCTCAGCATGAACTTAGGATAAAGGATGTTAAAATTTTCCTTATGGGATATAAAAATGTGGTTGTTATAGCACAGTAGGTTGTTATAACTGTATTCAGGGGCATATTAACCATTAAGCAGACTAAGCACGTGCTTAGGGCACCAGGGCCAAAGGGGGCACCACAAAGTTGAGAAAAGGGTGAGAAAAAAAAACGAATGAAGATTTGTAAAAAAAAATTGATAAAACTAGTACAAATTGATCATAATGTTTTGTTTCTTGATCATGGTGCACCCTAGGGTTATCTTCCCAGGTGTACGTGGAAAGGAGGGGGGCACCAAGATTTGTCAGTGCTTAGGGCACCAGTGAGCCTTAATTCGCCCCTGACTGTATTACACTATATATGTATGTGCTTTTCCTGGTGTGACATAAAGATAACTGATCCTTTAATTTAAAAGAAAAGATTAAAATGAAACAAAATAAATAAAATAAGGAATCTATCTTATAGTATATTTGTTCTTCAGATGCAGCATGTCAGAGTTTAATTAGTTTATTTAGCCATTTGGCGGTATCACTGAAATGAATGAAAATGCTATATGGCACTAAATTCAAGTATCTGCTAGATAATTTGTGACGTCAACGTAGACATTGGAAAATTTAATTTGCATTTATGTAAGAAGAAATATGTGTTAATTGGTACTGTTTTTACTAATTACAAACAATAAAATAGTAGTTATTATCTTTTACATACATTGATATATGCACTGTTCCTCAATGTGATTTTATGTTTGTTTCACTGTGTATCATGATGGGGACAGAGTCGCTACGGTTTGATGAGAAGAAAAGCTCTGCTTACCATGCTTTCTCACGAAGTCCCACCAGACCATTACCCACAGAGTGCACATGGTGTTCATGAAGTGGGTGTGATTTACTTCTAATGAAGTAATCAAACATGAGAGAGAGAGAGAGAGAGTTCTAAGTAGTTAAATTTACCATGATTGGGAAAAGATGTGATGAACAGATTGAAGTACAAGTCACACGGGTCATGTAGGCATTCAACACCGACTATTTCAGTAATAGATGTCATTTTCTAGAATTTAATTCTACTTACCTTTTAGTGGCAAATATTCGCTCCATTTGGATACGTATACATCGATATTTCTTTAGAACGTCATTATTTAGGCGCACCGATAGGTGCATACGGTACAATCAATATTAAAGTATGTATACCTTTTTTGGACGCAATGAACCTAAAGGTGTGGTCCAGTATAATCCGGATTGAATGTCGTGCGCTAGGATGTCACAATGAAAGCTACGCATATTGATAAACAAATTCGTACTATCCTGTTTCTGACGATTCTACTCGACGCGCTCTTATTTTGATCCAAGTTTAGTACATGGCCCCCATTGTGAAAGTCCATAGTAAGGATTGAATAGACTTTGGTTAAAGAAAGTGTTAAATTTTAAAAGAACAATTTATATTTAATTTAAAATGAGTAAATGTGCATACATGACCCATGTGACTTGTACAAAAGTAGAGAGTAAATAGTGAACGAAAAGGTTAAATTCCTGGCTGAAAAAAAGGTTCAGTGGTTAAGTACACATTCAATATCATTCACATAAAACAGGAAAAATATAATTTCATAATCAGCTAGGTCAGCTGGAAATGTCATTTAGTGAAACTTCAAATTGCTTTGAGAAAGAGATACCTTAATGAAGAATTACCGATGACAACTGCATAACTACTTTTTGTTCAGTAAACTGAATTAAACATTCATAAAACAGTCTGGTATATTGGACTTATATTTTTGTTTGCAGATTCATGATCTGACATGTTGTTTAGTTTGGAATGTGATTGTAATGTACATCAGCACATGAAATCAAGGCAGAATCATACTAGTGGTCTAAACATCTCTACCATCAAACCCTCGAAATTGCTAATAATTTAATGTACTGAGGCAATTCGAGATAGTTTGCTTACTATATCGTGTTCCTGTTCAGGGCAAATCACTTATTAATTACGTGAGAAACACGTACAATTTCAATTTTAATATCAACAATTATCCACAATACACTTGTTTAGATAGCTGCTCCTTACGTCAATTCAATAAAAATGGAGTTGCAGAGTTTACACTAGAAAGAAAGATTTTCGACACCGGGATTGTATCGTCTTGAACAGCATGAAATGTTTGCCAAACAAGAAAACTGCAAGTGAGAAAACTGTATTTGATGATGCAAGATGTTTATTGGAATTTAAAGTCTGAAAGAACTGACTGCAAATTAACTATCCCAGAGAGAGGGGAATTAATCTTAGAATCATGATAGTTTTACGTACATGATTGTTTATTTCAGCAATAAATTTAGTTCATTTTAATTGCAGACAATTAACATACATGTGCTGTTAATTGCTGAGCTATAATTAAGGTTTATAAAAATGATGTTTAACAAAAACATGTCTTAGAAGTGGCTTTGATCTATTTTCACTATGTAATCTTTTTGGGATACATTTGTAAAAATGAGTTTGGAAAAAATATTTAAGACATCAACAGTAACCGAAAATATTAGTATTTTTCACAGATACTGAGGAAAGTCTTTTGTACGCACGTGTATTGAATATAAATAAAATCTCTTTAGAAATGATTCTATTCTAAAATTGGTATTTAATTGTAAACTACCCTGATGTCTCAACCTTTCCATGACTGGTATTTGATTGTTAATCACTCTGCTGTCCCAGCCTTTCCAGGATTGGTATTTGATTGTTAATCACTCTGATGTCCCAGCCTTTCCAGGATTGGTATTTGATTCTAAATCTCTCTGATGTCCCAGCCTTTCCAGGATTGGTATTTGATTGTTAATCACTCTGATGTCCTAGCCTTTCCAGGATTGGTATTTAATTGTAAATCTCTCTGATGTCTCAGCCTTTCCAGGATTGGTATTTGATTCTAAATCTCTATGATGTCTCAGCCTTTGCAGGATTGGTATTTGATTGTTAATCACTCTGATATCCAAGCCTTTCCAGGATTGGTATTTGATTGTAAATCTCTCTGATGTCCCAGCCTTTCCAGGATTGGTATTTGATTGTAAATCTCTCTGATGTCCCAGCCTTTCCAGGATTGGTATTTAATTGTAAATCTCTCTGATGTCCTAGCCTTTCCAGGATTGGTATTTAATTGTAAATCTCTCTGATGTCTCAGCCTTTCAAGGACTGGTATTTGATTGTAAATCTCTCTGATGTCTCAGCCTTTCCATGATTGGTATTTGATTGTTAATCACTCTGATATCCAAGCCTTTCCAGGATTGGTATTTGATTGTAAATCTCTCTGATGTCTCAGCCTTTCCAGAATTAGTCCTCTTGCTATGGCTATATAGTCAAATGTCGGTAACGTTGATTAGCCCCGTTAATGGTAGAGCAAGATACTTACCTGCTTAACTGCTGCCGTGATCTGTATTTGTATTTGCCACTCTACTGCAGCAGCTTCATCACAAAGAAAAAATTGATACATACATGCATATCACACAAATACATACATACATACATACATACATACATACATACATACATACATACATATCACACAAATACATACATACATACATACATAACACACAAATACATACATACATACATACATACATAACACACAAATACATACATACATACATACATAACACACAAATACATACATACATACATACATACATACATACATACATGCATACGTACATACGTACATACATACATGCCATACATACATACATATACACACACACACACACATACATACATACATACATACATACATACATACATACATACATACATACATACATACATACATACATACTTGAGTTTTTTATTTTTGGCTGCTGTGGGGAAGTATGTGCTTAAAAATATTTTTGTTTTGTGTAAAATTTTGTAACTTTGGCTTAAAGCTACAATTCTATGAGTGTCATACATATATTACTTAGCAGGTATTTAGAGTGCATTGTACCATGTCATTGTAGGAAGCATTGAATATTTTGGCACTTTGTGGTCAAGGACATTGTGTCTGAAAAAGAACAGATTTTCACAAAATAGCATTAGTTCTAATTAATTATATCCTGTGGCATAATCCATATATTATTTTAAATACAATAATTACATTTTAGAATGATCGGTGTGTAAGATAATACTGTTTATGCGTTTTCTTTTTCAGATACACGTACTAGATGCAAGAAAAATAGTAAATGCCAAGATCCTGTGAAAAATGTGAAATCACATATGACGGTTTGCATTAGGTATTCAATGTTTATTATGCCACCAATTTAGTAACAGAACATGACAAACTGCTTTGCAGCTGTCTGTATGTCTACACATCTACATTGCCCAGCAGACTCTATTTTAGCAGGAAGGCTCATAAAAATGGAACATTGAACCATAAAATTGTACACACAGGATGATGGGCATGTGTGGACTATATGACTAGATTTTCACATGCATTAGCAATGAAATTATGGTCCTTTAATCTTCGCTGGCCAAGGTTCCATTGCGTTAACCCTAACTACATCTTGGCAGATCGTTCAGATATTTCACAGCTTTGTCAAAGCGATATCTATTAGAGTTCTTGAGTTGTCTACCTTAGTATATAATGGTAACTAACCAACATGAAACAACGGGGCAATGTACGTCGGCCGCAAATGGTGGAGGCAGTTGCCCTGAAAAGGATACTTGGTAAGCTTAACATCAAAAGACTATATACCACAGAGATGACGTTGTACGTGTATAATTCGAGGGAAAGAATGTATTTCTACAAACACAGATTGGCAGTGGAACATTGTTTATTGTGAGTCCATTCCAGCTGTGTGCTGCCCGTGTCTCGATCTTGTATGAACAGTGTTTAAAATGTGAACAACTTGATTTTGATTGGATTTGGTTACTAGCCGCCATATCAAATGAAATTCGCAAACCCGAAGCACCGAAATATCTGAATGATTCGCCAGGGTGTAGTGTAGATAGGTTTAAGCTTAGCTGACAAAGATGTTTTCCTATATGACTTAGAACACGTTTGCTGATACAGCCCAAATGACCTTCAGCAAGAGTGCAAGAAGATGATTTGTGTCAAAGCCAAGAACATTCTCAGACCTTATGATAGCCATAACACATGGTCCACACTAAGGAACACTTCAGTGGAAATTGTAGCAGCAGAGGGGGCGAATCGGACATTTTGTCCAATCGTTATTTTGCTTAATTATTACTTTCTGCACTCAACGATCTAGTGTCGTCAGCGCCTGGTAAAAAAAAAAACGACGTCGTCGTTGGGGGATCGTCCAAACGTCATTTGGTTTAATTAACACCTTCTGCGCGTCGATCCCCAGCGTCGTCAGCGTCCGGTAAGCACGTCGACGACCGCGTCGATGTCATTGCCCCCTCTGCTGCTTACAATGAAAATTATTTACAACTAACCGAATATTTGGTCAAGTCCGATATGATATCGTGTCCGAGGATCATGTAAATTTATCGTTACGAATCCATGTGGGGTCGACTGAGCATGACTAAAAAAGTTTCGAAAAACATTAAAGTCCATGTCACCGCCGCACCATGTCTGCCAAATATTTCGTAGCGTGTGTGTATCAACGCCGTTGAACACAGCAAGAATATTACAGTTGTCTCTAATTACTTTTGGAATCTGAGTGTATCGTTGAGTGACATATATCACGTCAGTGTTTTTATGCCTGCCTCTGGAAAATATCCTAGCTGGGTTTTTTTGATTGTCTAACATAACATCATCGTACACGACTAGATTGTTAACGTCGCCATCAATATCATCAATACCCGGTGCATCATTGATATCCGTAATAAACTCAATAACATTTTTTTTAGCGATCGCTGATGCATTCTCGTTGAAATCTTTCAACACCTCGTAGCATCGTTGATCATCTACGCTAGGAGCAACCAAATACAACTTATCCCACTTCATCCATCTCATTATTAAATTGAGTAACAATTGCGTCTTGCCGGATCCAGATGGTCCGATGATAATCATCCGGATCGAGTTTGGTAACGCTGCAACATGCTTAACTGGTTCTCTTGTTTTAGTCGCCGAAAAATCAATTATATTCATATCTCTATACATAAATTATGGATCTATATTGTGTGAAGTGTAGAGTACGTACTGGCACAAATGATATGACAACCGCTACAACAAGAAATAACAGATCGGCCCTTACTGGCAAGTGTGTACAATGCGGTACAAAGAAATTTAGATTTATTTCTATTAGACCCGGAGATGTTTTAAAAAAAAGCGAGGAGGTGACATCGCAGCCAAATTGGCAAAACTCCCCGGAACACCGTGGGCAAAGTATCCAGGAGAAAAACACCTCCCAGGATATAACTACTGTGGCCCCGGAACACGATTAGATATTAGACTCGATGATCAAAATCAGCCCAAACCCGGTGAGTATCCAATAAACGCTATCGATAAGGCGTGTCATGCTCATGATGTTGCTTACAAAAGTAGCGATCTGCAACAGCGTCATATCGCGGATGTAAAATTAATTCACGCATTAAATGCTATTCCTGATAAATCCGTCAAAGAAAAATTGGCCTCATGGTTGGTAAAATCGGCTATGAAAGGTAAATTAATGATTGGAAGCGGAGCTTCTGGCGCTGGTAATTGAAAACGATAGCGTTTATAATAACAACATGGAATCCATCTATTATTCTCCGAGAGGATACTGGAAGGGGAAGGCCGCAATTGGTAAGCTTGCAAGCGCTGCAAAGGTAACAAAGACCACTGCGGCTAATTGGTTATCCAAACAGGCTATATGGCAAATCTATCTACCACCGCCTAAACAAATCAACTTCTCGCGCTTTGATGTCAGCGTACCTAATGAAGTTCATCAGGCTGATATACTATTTTTGCCGCATGACAACGGTTACAAATACGCGCTAACCGTAGTTGATGTTGCGAGTCGATACAAACAAGCGGAGCCGTTAAAAACAAAGTCAGCAACTGAAGTAGCCGCTGCGTTTGAGCGGATTTACCGAAGAGGCCCTCTGCGCTGGCCAAATCTATTACAAGTTGATCCCGGTAGTGAATTTCGCGGCGCTATTTTATCAACGCTGAAACATCATAGCGTCGCGATACGACGAGGTCATACTGCGCTACATCGTGATCAGGCAATTGTTGAACGATTCAATCGGACTCTCGCTGAACGGTTATTTGGATATCAATACGCGAAGGAATTCATCCAAGAAAAACGATCTCGTGAATGGGTTAAAAGGTTGCCAGGTGTAATTGCAGCGTTAAATAACGAGATTACCCGAGCAATCAACATGAAGCCCAGCGACGCGATTAAATACGAGTATATACCCGGAAAATCAAAAATAAATAGCGTTTCCAAGCCGATTCTTGGCGATGTCACTGTTAGATATCTATATGAACCAGGAGAGCTTGAAGGCGGTAAAAAAAGAGCTACTGATCCTATTTGGAGTGTTACCACACATAACATATCAACGATAACACGATCAACTGGTAGACCACCGATCTATAGACTGGATTCAACTGCTCCTCAGCGCGGATTTACACGCGAGCAACTACAAGTGATACCTAACGATACTCAATTGCCCCCACGTGGTCTTAACTAGCGCCGTTGCGTCTATTGCACTCAAGACAGGTCAACCTCACATTGTTTTTGACATGACCGACACTGTTATCGATCCTATCCACGGTAAATTGGCGAGTGTCTTTATCCGAATAACGCCAACTCATTATACAATTGCAACTCGCGCAGTGATTATTCTGTTGTTGTCGTAGCGAGATTATTAATTCGGCATCAATATCAAAACGCCGCTGTTTTTTTTTATCCTGTTGGCGGTAACCCGAGAGTTTTCTATCAATGACGCTTGCATCGATGGTGACTTTGTCGCCGGCTTCGTCGGTGGCTTCGTCAATAACAATTCTTCGAAGCTGATTTATCCTTCGTACTCTGGACACTGCAAGATAGACTAGATTCGACCATTCGATGCGATTATCAACTATCCAAACAATTGTGTCCGTGATGGTTAGTCCCTGCGAGGAATGTATTGTTGTTGCGTATCCTAGCGTCCACGGGGATTTATCAGCACGTAGCGCGTCCTCGACGACACCGATATCAACGAGCACGATATCATTCAGCACGAGAATTTGTTTTTCTGTCCGGCCTGGAATTTCAACTTCAATGTTCTGCCGCCGTGTGTCCGCGGGTCTATAACATAACGGCACTGGACGCGTTGGAAACTTTTCCTTATGCAACGTAAATAACTTCCGCTGAAGTGTGTCTCTGACTATCTTTCTACTCGCTACAATCAAATCGTTTGGTCTCCATGTTTCCCAGAATTCATTCAACGGCGTTTCCGGAATCACCTCGCGGATTATTTCACACTGAATTCTATCCGGCTGTAATCTGATTAGTTTTTTAACCTCGCGCAGTTGTTCATCAAGTGCTCGGTAATCAGTATCGGTTTCTTCATAATAGTCCACGAACCCGCTCAACCAATCATGTGGACCCTCGCCGACAAATGGTGGTGGTTGGCCATGGTCCCCACACATGATTACCGCTGTATTCGCGCGCAGCAACCACTCAAGAAACATTTGTAAAGTATCTAACGAAACAGTACATATCTCATCCCAGATGATAATGTCGGGAATAAATTTTTCACCCATTCGATCAGGAGTCCACTCACCGCCGCTGTATCGAAAAAAGCTGTGATAAGTAACGGCGTCAACATTTCGTTGTTTTATCTCTCGCGCTAGTCTATGGGTCGGTGTAAGCACGATTATACTTGCCCGCGTTCGAAATAATTCAATTGCCCGAGTCGTCTTTCCTGACCCGCCACAGCCGCTTAAATAAACCGTCTTGTGTCTACAAATTGGATCAGAACACGATGGTGCATTAGACCATTCTGACAATTTATCACCGCGTAAGTAGTTGTTCTCAACGGTGACATCTGCTGACGGGGAATAATCGCGTCGTATTTCATTTTTAATTCTCCATGTACCCCAACTCTCGTCCGGACTAGTAAACTCGGCTACGTTTCCCTTGTACGCTACGTCAATATAAAATGAATCAACGGCTACTCTAACCGCGGTATCGGGGAATCTATTTATCATCGAGAATAAATTGATAGCGGCATAACCCAGCATAGACGCCCTCAAATGTGGATACGCCGGGCTGTCTCCATCGCTGTAGGTAACAACTGTACCCAACCTCGTTCCATTGGACAAGAAAGCTGTTTTGCAGTTCACGTATCTATTTTTTGCCACTGCGTCCTTGATTACGAAATCATATTCTGCGTCATCTATAATCAGCCGTGAGCAATATCGTTTGTAGTCGCAGTTTTTTCCACCTTGTGTAAACTTACCGATTATTCTTCTACCGAGATCTTTTGCCTCGCGGTTTCGTTGGTTAAATATCCTCCTGGACCATTCGATGATATATTCCTCGTCGGCATCAATGTTTTTTCTGGACTCGTCAATTATGCTATCTAGACGCTCCGGTTCTGGTAACCAGACTTCAGTCTGTGCCCGGTATGATATAATCGCGTCACTGACAATCAACGAAACTAGCATGCTACAATCAATCATATACCGTAGCAGCGCTATTGGCAGCCACTTCTTTTCAGCCATGTGTCTACCGATCCAAATATAGCAACAGCGATGGAGTCCTGCCGCGAATTCAAATGATACTATGCGAGCGAATCCGGTTAAATCAAAATCAGGCAGTGGTCCATTAATAGCAACACGAGTCATTTCATGACTGGGGTGTCCAAATCGTCTAAAGTACTCGGCGGCGGATCCATACCCGAGAAAACTCGCTGGATAACAGGCAACCATATCAACCGAGATCATAGCGTCGCGGTTGTATTCAGTGTTCCATAATCCACCGTGATAATACTCCAAACAACTGGATTGTACATCCGGCAGAAATTCCTTGCGCGTTGGTCTCCACGCATTTTTCCTTGCTGCAACATGAGCTACAACCGATGGAATCGTAAAACAATTTGTTAGCAGTTGTTCATCATGCTCCTCAAATTCCATGGCGGTTTTTTTCATCCTGTTGTGAAATGCTTCAGTGCGATATAATTCACCGTTTGGTCTTACAAACTGATCAAAGGTATCCGCATCGTTTTCAGCGCTGCGAAGTAACCACATTGATACAGGGTCGTTTTTACACAAGTAGGCAATAGCATCAAATAGTTTCCTCTCCGCGAGAAAACCATCCCGGGAGAATTCTTCGGGTATATACTTTACTGTTCTATCCCGTGGAAATATTGTGATCGCGGGCGTCCATGCGTGTTCGTTATGATCAATAATTTTGATTGGGGCTCCCTTCGATTTATACTTCGATTCGTATAATACTTCACCGGTTATCGTTGTAACGGTTATTGGAAATCTCAGCGATGTTTCTAATCTCGCTATGTCGCTGATGGTTGCTCCACGCTCTTTTACAGTTAGTTCCCACTGGTTGATTTTGCTACGTCGTAAATCAGTCAATTTGTTTCCTCGACATGCATTTGTAAAATGCTCTATTATTCGTTCTGCTACGCAATTTATCCCAGTTGACTGTTTCATCGGTTTCAGTTTTCCGATATCAGGTTTCTTATTTAACGGGTATATTCCATAAACAACTGCTGTTTCAGGATACGCTCGTTCATAGTATGGTCTATCAATTCCGGTTAACAACCCCGGCTTGGAGTCGCGGCTGACAGTGACTGTTTTCTTGTCGCTGAGAACTGGTTCAAATTTATCACGCATGATCCAATCGCCTGATTCCACCCGGACAATGAATTTTACTCTGAAGAAATACCTTTTACCGTCAAGTTGTGATATTATCGTTGCTGCGCGGTTGTCGTTCATGGTAGCATCAACAACACCATCAATTCGAAATGTTGACCAACTATGAGATGCACCATCACGCTTGAATTCATTGATACAATCGCGTATTTTACTCAACAGGGTTTTATCGTTTATTAACGCTTTTGGTGTGTCCTTGAGGACTCTATCGAGATTGAACTTAATATTTTTCCAGGGCTTAATTACTGCTAATCTCTCAAATTCATCCATATAATTAAAACAAGTATTTAAATAAAAGAATATAGTATAATGAATAAATGCAAATGGTTGATGATTGGGTCGACAACCCCGTGCAATAAATCATGCAGAGGTGAATTCTGCGGGTATCATTTACAAAGCGTTCGTAATGGTTCTCTTGGCCCCCTCCCGTGCTTGGTTTGTCACGTCGGTGTAAGAGGAAAATCGCAGTTGTGTATCAATTGTGGCGGAAAGCGATACAGGGAACTAAAATGCTATTACGATAAACGAATAAAAAACGCCGTCATTGACCCCACCGCTGACTTCGTCATCAAAACCCCCCAAGACTACGTTGAAAGATTCATAATTAAACCAAATAATAAATTAGACAAGTAGTATTATTATACAAATGGACCAAGAGTTCAGACCTCACCCTGTGTTTGTTAATTACGAGGCATCTCGCGACGGCATTGTTAGAAATCGTAGACTGAAGAAGCCGGTTGGATGGAAAAATAATCAGGGGTATTTGATGTTTGGTGCCGGAAAAAAGAAGTATTTTGTTCATAGGGCGGTATTTGAAGCATTTAACGGATTAATCGAGAATGGGCTTGTTATTGATCATATTAATAATAATAAGACTGATAATTCTCTTACAAACTTGCAAGCTATCTCGCAAAGTCAAAATACCAAAAAAGGGGAAACTGGTAAATACTCAAAGAAAGCAAAACCCGTAAAGTCATTTGATACAACAACTCACGAGGAAAAAATATTTCAGTCGATGAATGAGGCAGGAAAATATTTTGACATTTTTATCGCCTCAATACGAAGAGTAGCAGAACGAGTATATCAAACAGCGATCTCAAAAAAGACGAGTCACAGAATTCGATTTTCATATATAACATCAAAGGGAGATAACTCGTTTTGTGATAGCGTCGCATGACAAGAGTTACGTCCCTTGAAGTCCAATTAAAGTTGCGATTAATTAATCATTTTACGATGAAAACTAATGAAATACACGCTGTTATCTAACAGCTGTATTCTTTTTTTTAATGTTTTATTTGAGTATTTGGTTTCATTTAAATGCCGTGAAGCACCATTCATAAGTATTTAAGGATTCAAACGATTCAAGGGAATTCAAATTAACACACACCTTGTGACTGACGCCGCTGTATTAGTCACTTTATATATAAGATAACTCGTTATAAGCCTGGGGCTTTCGAAAGCCAATTCAACTAATCAAAACTAACCCACGCTCTTGACCCGGGCGTGTGGTTGTCTTTTGTTCACAATCATGCAACCGGGTTAATTTAATTGGGTTGCTTTTGATTGGTTGAATTGGCCGTAGAGTTCCGCCCCGCCGTTTTATGTTTGTGCTGTCTTGTGCCGTCCCATCATCCATCAATCATTTCATTGTAAATATATTCATCCTTAATTAAGTACATGTAGTGATGTCCCCCCAAGCATATCTTCTGGGCGGTCTACGATGACGTTTGTCACCCTAGGCCTCCCTCCCGGAGATGTATATTTGGGGTTCCAAGATGTGAATGTCCTTAATTAAGTATATGTATATGCCTGTAATCTGCCACAACACTCGAGTGGAGATTTACGGCATTGTACTGTCCATACAAAAAACGGGGTCAAAAATGACCCCAATAATTTTATTAAACTTAAATTTTATTAAATTTTAACTTAAATTTTATTAAAATTTTTGATATTAGAAATAAGATGTTTATAAGAATATGGATTCCCAAGACATCAATAATATATTAACTGAGATTTCAAAATTAAAAAATCAAGGAATTGAATTATCTGATGGTCTCGACAGTGAAAAAATATTATCCGATTATGAGATTATTAACGAACAGTCGAAACGGGGGCGTTTTACCCTGGCCCGCGAGTACTTTTTTATAAAACGATTACAACATACGATTAATGAGAACCTGTACCACAATGACGCAAATGCATTCATTGGACTATTCACTGCCGTTGAAATAATACGAAAAAAGCTCGGACGTGTTTATGAACGACGCCGGGAGATTTCTAGTAAGATCAAAAACATTAGAAGGATTATAGACGAAAACTCCGTGGAGCCCCCGATGGTACACTCGGCGGAAAATTAGAAATTTGCGGAGCAATTTGCAATAATGGTAGGTGAATCACTTACTACTCGGCTAGCCAGAGAGCGACTAGCAGCGCTTAGAAAGTTTATACCGTTACGAGACAGAGTGAGAGAGAAACTTCAAACGCGACAACAAATGCAAACTGATTTTGCTGTTGGAAGTGAACAGTTATTTGCCCCGGTAACTAAAGCGACTAAGGATGTTACGGCGGTAACTGTACCCGTTCTTGGTGCGCTTGAAAAGATAGCGGCAGAGACAAAACAAACAAAAAGGTCTTTAGAAACACTCCCTGCAAAAATAGCGGCTGCTACAACACGGAGGCCACCACCACTCGCTATAACCGAACCACAAGAACCTTATGTTACAATGGCCGACGAAGAAGAATTAGGTGCTACTGCGAAAGAACCAGAAGAAGAAATACCCGAAGAAACACCAGAAGAAGAAATACCGGAAGAAAAAGAGGGGAATATACCCCGTATTGTACTCAAGAAGAGCACAATAGATCAAATTAGAGACTTCAGCAACAGGGAAGAATTAATTAATTTTACTGCCAACAATTTTGCTAAGAGCATACGAGATAAGAAGCATATCAATAGCGGTTACGAGAAAAATATAAAGTCGTTAAAGGACTGGGCAAGAATAGTGTATTTAGCAAGTAAACATAAAGATGCATTATCACATCGTAGTAAATCCGATTACGACGCATTCCACAAGGAAGTTAAGAGTATAACACCAAAAAAAGGAAAAGGATACCCTGTTGGTAAAGAATCCTACGGCGTTACCTGCCCTAATAGTGTTCTCAGTGATATATCACGGCTGGAAGTACTAATCGGAGGAAAACGAGCCGGAAATAACTCTCCGGAAATAATCAATGAGGCCGCTGATATTTGCAAGCGGTTATTTGCAGGCGGTATTATGGACATTAATGCATATCGAACGCTCATAGACGAACTCGTGGATGATTAAAAAAATTATAAAATTATAAAATTATAAAATTATAAAATTATCGTTTTTGTTAATTTTTGACCGTTTTTGGCCATTTTTTGACTGTTTTTGGCCATTTTTTGACTGTTTTTGGCCATTTTTTGACTGTTTTTGGCCATTTTTTGAGGGCAAAAACCCAAGGAAATCATTTAGAGAAAATCGATGTTTTTCTGAAAAATCGAGAAAAAAACGACTATAGGCAACAAAAAACGACCAAAAATGACTAAAAATCAAGAAAAAACCAGAAAAAAACCGGATTTTTATCGAGGGCAAAAACCCAAGGAAATTTTGATAAAATTTATTCCGGTTTTTGATTCGGTGGGGGGGGGTAATCAATCACTGGCGATCACAATCACTAATTGGAAAACTGGTGTTTTTAATAAGGATGATCATACACTACAACCATGATAAACCAGTACTCGTCTACGTGGTAAACTCGCGATTGCCTGTTTACCGCGCGTACTATGGAGATGGTCTCGGTAGCACCATTGCGGGGTTATTTACAAGAATGGCTCCAAAAGTAGCGCCGTTAGCCAAACAATTAGGAATGAAGGCTATTGATGTTATTCGTGATAAGGGTATTAGTGCTATTGGAGATGTTGCCGGAAAGGCGCTTTCAGCCGCGCGGGACAAACTAATGTCATTGGTGAAATCCAAGAGATTTTCAAAAAGAAAACAGAAACCACCGGTAATGCCATCAACGATAGTGATGCCTGCAAATGTCAGTAAAGTAATAAATAACGCCGTGGAAGAAAAACTAGAGTCGTTGGCGACGACTCAGTCGTTGGCGACGACTCCGTCGTTGGCGACTTCGCCATCCGCCGATGCGGCAACCAACGCGCTCATGAACGCGATAGCGGGAAGTGGTCTACGACGAAAAAATCGCAATTGAAAACATCAACATGATAAATAATAGAATGTTTGCGCGTACCGCTGATCCCGCGTTTGATATGGACGCCCCAGTGCGCAGGGATGATTCTGTCCGTGATTATCAATTTTATTCTTATTATGCAGCGCAACCTGACCTACGATCGCGAATTGAACTTCAGGTCCAAGATACCAGTAAATACTTTCTGCCGTGTGAAGCGTTTATCGAAATCGAGGGAGAACTCGTGACAAATGCCGCCGATAATGCACCATACGCAGATGACCATCGTGTTCGAGTTGGCTTCGTCAACAACGGTATCATGGCGTTATTTGAGAGCGCCAGATATCTTATTGACGGGCGAGAAATTGAATCAATAGAACGCGAGGTTGATGTTGCAACGACGATAATTGGGTTGGCGAGATACTCGGATGATTATACAAGATCGGCGGGCCCATCTATAATGTTCGCAAAGGACACCACTAATAACGCTGATCATCTTCAGTACATCAACGTGCTGGTGGAAAGAGATACCGCAGTTGCTAATCAAGCTGAAGCAGCCAATCCAGACCGTAGAGCAAGACCAGACGCTGAGTTCAATATTATAAAAAGTCTTAACGGTAATTACAATATGGGATTCGCAGCACGAGTAGGAATGTTGCAAGGACCACGCCGAAAGTTTTCATGCGCGATTCCACTTCATCACATATTTGGATTCTGCAGAAATGTCAGGAAGGTTATCTATGGGGCTAAGCATACAATCGCGCTGACGCGAAGGGGCGATGATAACAATGCAATATGGCATGCTGCTGGCGTCGCTGCCGGTAAAGTCGTTTTAACTAAAATGGCATTGTGGATGCCGGTGCTGACTCCATCAGTTACCACGGAAGCACGATTGTTAGCATTTATGGAACAGGGAGGGAAATCGTTGTTGAGTTGGCTAGCGGTAACAACTGATGCTAAAGAGGATAACGTCGCCGATACGTTTACATGGCACTTGGCATCAAAACAGGGTGTTTCAGCCCCGCGTCATATATTCATAGCGCTACAGAATAGGGAACGATTGGGCAGTCAAGAACACAGCCATATGATATTTGATCAATTAGGAGTCAGGGACGTTTCGCTGAGAATAAACGGACAACAGGAACCATCCGAGGACATACAGCTTAATTACGGCGACAACCATATCGCACGTGTGTATCATCGATTGCTGTCGTATATGGGTCGTGATCAAAACGTCGACACTGGTTTGCAAATATCACAACTTGATTTTAAAAACCTGTATCCGATTTATTATTTTTCGCTGGAACATCTTGATTTAACGAGACAATCCGTCGTTGATATACACTTCCGAGCTCGTATAGCCCCGGGTGGTGTTAATTACAGAGCGGTTGCTGTCATTCTCAGCGATAAATCAATGCTGCTAGAAGGTGTTGGTGGACGAATGAGAATCGTTGATGCGCCAGTGGAAAACATGTAATTGAAAACACAAACGCGTTTACAATAAAATGTCGTATAGTGTCGTCAGTGTAGAGTTGACTGATGGTCAAGTCAAGAAATTACGATCAAAGTCGGCTAAACAATGCGGGACCACAATAACGCTGAAGCCGTCACAGATGGCAGGTGGTAATCATAAGATATCGTTGACGGCGCGTCAAATAAAACATTTCAATGATGCGATGAAGAATAAAAAGGGTGTTCAAATAGATTTTTCAGCCGCAGCAATTAAAAACATGGAAAAGACCGGTGGGATATTTCCGCTGTTAGCTGCGATTCCAGCGTTGATTGCCGCGGCCGCACCAGCAGTGGCTAAGGCGGCGGCGTTAGGAGCCGTTGGTACCGCGGCGGGAATGGCATTAAAGAAGGCAACCGGGAAAGGCTACAAAAAAAAACGACCCGTAGCCGGAAAGGGTCTAAGACTACCGGGAACCCCGTATTCATGGTACTCGGGAAAGGGTCTAAGACTACCGGGAACCGTTTATTAACTCAAGAGTCTATGACTCCCATGTCTAATTTTGATTTAATAGACGCCGCAAACGCGCTAGCGATAAAAAACTTCAGAGGTGTTTTTATGAGGGATCAATTACCGGCGGCGCCAAGGAATGCTGAAACCGGCATAATTAACCTCGACGGGTCCTCCGGAGCAGGGACTCATTGGGTTGCGTACGCGATTGATCCGCGTGCGATCGTCTATTTTGATTCATACGGGTTAGCCCCGCCGAACGAGTTCATGCGGTATATCCGGACGTGCTCAGCCCGGGTTTTTTATTCCACGCTGCCAACACAGCGATTAAGCGACCCACCGATATGCGGCCGAGAGGTATTGAACGTACTCGCGGAGATTTCATCATCGCGGAAACCACCTCATGTGGTTGTAAACGAATACACTAGTGGGGTCGTAGAGGCCCGGCGGGTTAATTAGAAACACCGTTTTTTTTACAATAACGATGATTGATATCTGGGGACGACCGGTTTCGGCGCTGAAAGGATCCACGGAAACGCTCGCCACCGATGACATAAAAAACTAATTGAGGATGAAATCGCTGATACGTTGAACTTAACCAGTGTTGACCCAGGTGAAATAGTTGTATTTCAAGACCGCCAGGGTAAATTGAAATCCGGTAATGTGTCACTGAATGACGTTTTAATACGACAGCGTGATGCCGCCGAGGACACTATCGCGCTGTATACCAGCGACGGACGACTCAAACCGGGTGAACATATATTGGAGATAACGAATAGGATAATATCAACCCAAGACGATCTTATAAAGTTGAGGAAATTTATGATCGAACTCAACGTGCATGTGAAAAAAACTACCGATAGTTTTTTTGGGATCCCGACGGTAACCGAACCAAATCTTGCAACAATAAAAAATACTATTTCGGAGTTTACAACGCTGTCGGGCCAATTTTACACGTTACGAAAAAATTTTAACAGGGTTGATAGCGCCGTTGATAAATTCCTTGGTAAAAAGAATGTCAAACCGGATGAGATTGCAACAACTATAAATGATATCACTGCGTATGGACAGGAAATAGAAACAATCAAAACTGATGTTGCAACGAACAAAAGGAGTGTAGACGCGCATGAACGGGAAATAGAAATAATCGGCGCTAATGTTGCAACGATCATAAATAATGTAGACTCGCATGGACGGAAAATAGAAACAATCAAAACTGATGTTACAACGATCATAAATAATGTAGACTCGCATGGACGGAAAATAGAAACAATCAAAACTGATGTTACAACGATCATAAATAATATGGACGCGCATACACAGGAAATAGGAACAATCAAAACTGATATTGAAGCGAACAAAAAGAGTGTAGACGCGTATTGGCGGGGAATAGGAATAATCAAAACTGATGTTGCAGCGAACAAAAAAAGCATAGACGTGCATACATATGAAATAGGAACAATCAAACTTGATGTTGCAGCGAACAAAAAAAGTATGACCGAGAATACACGGGAAATAGAAACAATCAAAACTAATGTTGTAACGATCATAAATAATGTAGACGCGCATGGACAGAGAATAGAAACAATTAACACTAATGCTATAGCGAGCAAAAAAAGTATAGACGTGCATGAAGGGGAAATAGAAGTACTCAAAATTAATGTTATAGCGAACAAAAAAAGTATAGACACGCATATACAGGAAATAAATACACTCATTACTAGGGTTGCAGCGAACAAAAAAGATGTGGACACGCATATACAGGAAATAGGAACGATTAAAACTGATGTTGAAGCGATTAAAGACGGACTACCGAGAGTAGCAGAGCAATTCGAAAAAATAAAAATCCCTCATGAGAACATCATCAACACAGTATACACAATTCGGCATGGATCATTCGATTGGACTCCTACACAGAATACAGTAAATATTACCGCAACTGTTAAGGGCATTTATCGATTGACACTGGTTTCAATGATGCAGTTTAATATATTATCGTCGAGTTCATCCGGGTTTAACAATACAATATCAACAATTATAGACAGGAACGCAACTGAACAGTTTACAATTTATGCCGTTGATAGAAATCTAGCCCGGGCAAACATTACATGGTATGTGGAATTTGCAGCGAATCTAAGTAATTAAAAACACTAGCTCTTTTAAAATAAAAATGACCACCAAGGAAATTGAATCAGAGGTATCACCGACGTCACATCAATATCGATTCGATACCGCAAAAGAATTTTCCGCGAACTTGAAAACGCTTTCCGAACAATACCGTGCAAAAATAAAAAAAATACCGCCGAAAAATAACCGCCATCGACGCGGTCGTGTACTCGGTGTCGGGTATAGTGGCCGGTACCGGCGTCGTTTTATCCACGGTGACCACGATAGCCCCGATCGCTGTTCCAATCGCCGTCTCCGCGATGACAACAATTGCTGGAGTCGCCAACGCAATCACTAGGAAGATATCATCGTGTTTTCAGAAAAAACTCAACGAGCATACAGTAAAACATCAAATAGTATCCGACGCGTACTCGAAATTATCCGGGTTGATCTCGTTGTCAATTGATAATTTGTTCGTATCCGATGTTGAATTCTCCACGATGGTCCAGTTATATAACTCCGCGATGTCAAAAATCGAGGATTTTCAACTGGAAGCCGAAACCACCTGGTTGTTAAAATTAGACACTAAAAACAACGAATAATAATAATGTCGCTGAACCCCGAAGGGTCTCAATTACTTCAGCGGATCGCGGAGAATACCACTCCGGTACAAACAAATATGATATCGATAACATCAACGAAACCCGAATTCAGTGTAAACTTCCCATCGCCGGTTCCAGTGAAGGAAATAGCGCTGGCAAAATTGCGAGTATATCACAGTTGGCCTAATATTCGAGCGGACGCATTTAACGGACAACAACCTAATAACTCGCTGGTTTTTGCACGGACAAATAAACCCGATGGAACCCCAAACTGGGAGGAGGTTACAATACCAACTGGGTCATACCAAATAGAGCAAATCAATAAAGAATTTCAACGCAGGATAAAATCGATCACAGGAAAGGAATCAAAAATCGCTATTACGGTTCATGAACCGACGTTATCGTCGACGATTGAAATAAGTACACCGGGGTATATGGTTGATATTTATAACAGTTCAATAAGAACCATACTAGGATGGCCTGAAAATCCACCCGCGGACGCACCCCCATCAACTGTCCTCAGACACGATAACGGAGATGATGGCAGGCATATTGCTCCATACAACGTAAATATTGCATCGGTGATAGCGATTAATCTAGTGTGTGATGCTATCGAAGGAAGTTACCAGGTGGATACCAAGCAATCAAATCAGGCTCAACAGGGATATATCCTTTATTCGTTTTCACCAACAGCCCCTCCGGGATTTTTAATCGTTGAGAGTCCGATTAATCCGGTCTATATGCGATGCCATGATCGGTTTTTAACGAGAATTAATTTTAGACTTACCGATCAGTCAAATAACCTAATTCATCTACAAGAGGAGGAGTTAGTGATCACTCTGTTTGTAAGATCATAGCAGCAGGGGGGGCGATGACATCGACGCGGTCGTCGATGTGCTTACCGGACGCTGACGACGCTGGGGATCGACGCGCAGAAGGTGTTAATTAAACCAAATGACGTTTGGACGATCCCCCAACGACGACGTCGTTTTTTTTTTACCAGGCGCTGACGACACTAGATCGTTGAGTGCAGAAAGTAATAATTAAGCAAAATAACGATTGGACAAAATGTCCGATTCGCCCCCTCTGCTGCTATTGTTGCCGTAGTGCCGGTCATTTTACCCAAATTATTCCTAATGAAAATTCACACATAATATATTTGAAAAATGAAGTGCAATTTCACGCATTCGTAGCCCAATTAAGAATTATTAATCTATGGAGATTTATACACAGATAGATACTTAAGATAAATAAGTTTATTTGAGATGGTGTGTGTGTGTGTGTGTGTGATTTGCATTCTTACCGTAGTTTAAAATATTTTTCAGTCACATCGATACGATGTCTGCATGCTGGCAGTTTATAGTGATGTCTAGTACTGGGGCATTATGCTACAGACCCGTGGCATCATGTCTCACCCAGTCACATTATCCTGACACTAGCAGTAGTGAAGGGGGACACTTTACGGACAATGGGAATTAGCATTAAAAACACCCTTGGGACACTTTACGGACAATGGAAATTTAACATGGAGAAAAATCGTGGGACACTTTACGGACAAGGGGAATTAACATGGAGAAAAATCGTGGGACACTTTACGGACAAGGGAATTTAACATGGGAATAAATCGTGGGATACTATACGGACAAGGGAAATTTAACATGGGATTTTTTTTTTTTTTTAAAAGTTTTTTTTAAAATTTAAATTTAAATTTAAATTTAAAAAAAAGGGGTAGGCAATTCAAAGACTATCTCTTTTCGAGAAATATGGCTGGCCCTGAAAAGGGCCTTTGGGTTTTCTTCTTCTTCTAATTTCTTCTTTTTCTCCACCAAGTTCTTATTTTATCTCCTACACTCTTCTTCCCTTTCTTTTTTTCTTCTCCTCCTCTTCTTTCTTCCTCTTCTCATTTTCTTCTTCTTTTTCATATTTTTCGTTCCATTTTGTGACGATCGTCGATAAATACCTATGTATCTATAATCAGCTGAAATTCCTATGAAATCCCACTATCTATTTATAGCTCCAACTTGTGGGTTTTTCCTTTGGAAAATCCCACTCTCTTTTTATAGCCTCAGCTTGAGTGACGTTCCTGTTTATGAATTCTAGTATATATGTATAGCTACAAAATGTGGAAATCCCCAAGTCGATATTTATAGTCTCGAAATTTCCAGCGTCAGTGACGTCACTGTACTGAACACTAGGGATAAATATCAACAGTGTTGCAAGTGGCTGACCTGAATACGCGCTACTGTAGGTAGGTAGGTAGAGTGTATCTGATAGGGATAAAGTGAGTTTTATACGGACAAACAGAGACCAATAGACACACACAACGTACGCGCGCAGACACACACACACACACACACACAAACACACAAACACACACACAACGTACGCGCGCCGACATACTCACACACACACACACACACACACACACACACACACACACACACTCACACACACACACACACACACAGAAACACACAACGTACGCGCGCAGACATACTCACACACACACACACATAAACACACACACTATAAAATAGATAAAATTAGTAACTACTTACAATATCAACTTCTGTGACGATCGTGGATAAATACCTATGTATCTATAATCAGCTGAAATTCCTATGAAATCCCACTATCTATTTATAGCTCCAACTTGTGGGTTTTTCCTTTGGAAAATCCCACTGTCTTTTTATAGCCTCAGCTTGAGTGACGTTCCTGTTTATGAATTCTACAAAATGTGGAAATCCCCAAGTCGATATTTATAGTCTCGAAATTTCCAGCGTCAGTGACGTCACTGTACTGAATACTAGGGATAAAATATCAACGGTGTTGCAAGTGGCTGACCTGAATACGCGCTACTGCAGGTAGGTAGGTAGAGTGTATCTGATAGGGATAAAGTGAGTTTTATACGGACAAACAGAGACCAATAGACACACACAACGTACGCGCGCAGACACAAACACACACACACACACACACAACGTACGCGCGCCGACATACTCACACACACACACACACACACACACACATACATACTCACACACACACACACACAGAAACACACAACGTACGCGCGCAGACATACTCACACACACACACACATAAACACACACACTATAAAATAGATAAAATTAGTAACTACTTACAATATCAACTTCTGTGACGATCGTCGATAAATACCTATGTATTTATAATCAGCTGAAATTCCTATGAAATCCCACTATCTATTTATAGCTCCAACTTGTGGGTTTTTCCTTTGGAAAATCCCACTCTCTTTTTATAGCCTCAGCTTGAGTGACGTTCCTGTTTATGAATTCTAGTATATATGTATAGCTACAAAATGTGGAAATCCCCAAGTCGATATTTATAGTCTCGAAATTTCCAGCGTCAGTGACGTCACTGTACTGAACACTAGGGATAAAATATCAACAGTGTTGCAAGTGGCTGACCTGAATACGCGCTACTGTAGGTAGGTAGGTAGAGTGTATCTGATAGGGATAAAGTGAGTTTTATACGGACAGAGACGAATAGACACACACAACGTACGCGCGCAGACACACACACACACACACACACAAACACACAAACACACACACAACGTACGCGCGCCGACATACTCACACACACACATATACTCACACACACACACACACACACACACACAGAAACACACAACGTACGCGCAGACATACTCACACACACACATAAACACACACACTATAAAATAGATAAAGTTAGTAACTACTTACAATATCAACTTCTGTGACGATCGTCGATAAATACCTATGTATCTATAATCAGCTGAAATTCCTATGAAATCCCACTATCTATTTATAGCTCCAACTTGTGGGTTTTTCCTTTGGAAAATCCCACTCTCTTTTTATAGCCTCAGCTTGAGTGACGTTCCTGTTTATGAATTCTAGTATATATGTATAGCTACAAAATGTGGAAATCCCCAAGTCGATATTTATAGTCTCGAAATTTCCAGCGTCAGTGACGTCACTGTACTGAACACTAGGGATAAAATATCAACGGTGTTGCAAGTGGCTGACCTGAATACGCGCTACTGCAGGTAGGTAGGTAGAGTGTATCTGATAGGGATAAAGTGAGTTTTATACGGACAAACAGAGACCAATAGACACACACAACGTACGCGCGCAGACACACACACACACACACACACACAAACACACAAAGACACACACACACAACGTACGCGCGCCGACATACTCACACACACACACACACACACATACTCTCACACACACACACACACACAGAAACACACAACGTACGCGCGCAGACATACTCACACACACACACATAAACACACACACTATAAAATAGATAAAATTAGTAACTACTTACAATATCAACTTCTGTGACGATCGTCGATAAATACCTATGTATTTATAATCAGCTGAAATTCCTATGAAATCCCACTATCTATTTATAGCTCCAACTTGTGGGTTTTTCCTTTGGAAAATCCCACTATCTTTTTATAGCCTCAGCTTGAGTGACGTTCCTGTTTATGAATTCTAGTATATATGTATAGCTACAAAATGTGGAAATCCCCAAGTCGATATTTATAGTCTCGAAATTTCCAGCGTCAGTGACGTCACTGTACTGAACACTAGGGATAAAATATCAACGGTGTTGCAAGTGGCTGACCTGAATACGCGCTACTGCAGGTAGGTAGGTAGAGTGTATCTGATAGGGATAAAGTGAGTTTTATACGGACAAACAGAGACCAATAGACACACACAACGTACGCGCGCAGACACACACACACACACACACACACACAAACACACAAAGACACACACACACACAACGTACGCGCGCCGACATACTCACACACACACACACACACATACTCTCACACACACACACACAGAAACACACAACGTACGCGCGCAGACATACTCACACACACACATAAACACACACACTATAAAATAGATAAAATTAGTAACTACTTACAATATCAACTTCTGTGACGATCGTCGATAAATACCTATGTATCTATAATCAGCTGAAATTCCTATGAAATCCCACTATCTATTTATAGCTCCAACTTGTGGGTTTTTCCTTTGGAAAATCCCACTATCTTTTTATAGCCTCAGCTTGAGTGACGTTCCTGTTTATGAATTCTAGTATATATGTATAGCTACAAAATGTGGAAATCCCCAAGTCGATATTTACAGTCTCGAAATTTCCAGCGTCAGTGACGTCACTGTACTGAACACTAGGGATAAATATCAACAGTGTTGCAAGTGGCTGACCTGAATGCATGCTACTGCAGGTAGGTAGGTAGAGTGTATCTGATAGGGATAAAGTGAGTTTTATACGGACAAACAGAGACCAATACACACACCCACACAACGTACGCGCGCAGACACACACACACACACACACACACACATACACACACACACACACACATACAGAGGGAAGAGGAAAAAACAAACCCCAAATATACTATCAACACAGAAGGGAGATGATACAAAGCCCAAAGAAACTATCCACACAAACGTACGCGAACGCATACAAACCCCAAATATACTATCAACACAGAAGGGAGATGATACAAACCCCAAATAAACTATCCACACAAACGTACGCGAACGCATACAAACCCCAAATATACTATCAACACAGAAGGGAGATGATACAAACCCCAAATAAACTATCCACACAAACGTACGCGAACGCATACAAACCCCAAATATACTATCAACACAGAGTAAAGAAGTAAAAGTTTTTTGAAAGCACCTAAGCCCTCACCTGCAATGACCAACTCTGCCAAACACCTACACCCCACCCCACCCCCCACTCCCAACACTACAAAACCCATTTAACCCGTTATTTTATGGCATCAGTGTGTGATTTAGGAAACATCAAGACACAAAATAATGGAGGAATAGACTGACTATTGTTTACCGACTTGCATGCCTAAAGAGCGTGCGTGAAGGAAAACATCCTTCCATTTCAATTCTAACTAAAACATGATCCAGAGGGATAGAGATAGGTGAAAGGGCACAATTTCATAAAGTGTGAGTAGAAAACAAAACACGCCATCCTTATTATACAATGTCAAGACCAAGAGACACGTACGTGTTCTTTCTGGTCTATTCTCTTTTAGAAGGTAATATGAAATTTCACATCAGGGCCAACGCATCGGCTCACATTGTCAATTTTTCCATTTCCATGTCTTTACTGGCACAAGTTCTTCATCATCTTCAATTTCTTCTTCTTCTGAATCCCTCTTCTCTCTTTCGTCTTGTTTTTGTTTCTTCTCTTTTCTCGTAGGGCACTCTTGGCCATTCTCGTCACTGTCTGAATAGCTACTCAAGTCAATTCGAAGCGAACGCGGTAAGAAAATAAGTATAGCCAATGAAATGGCTTACAACGGGTGATGCATTGTTTTGTTCTAGGACTGTGTGGCATAATAATCCCTATGTTCTTGCGTTGTTACCATTACAGTGCAGACAGACTGAAATGTGAACTTACAAGCCCTCTTTGTGTGTGTTGTACCATTTCCTCTTACCACATCAAAATACTGAGCGTCACAGTATTGGTTCGCGTTTTCAAACTGACCATTTTTTTTATATCTCACTTAAACATTTCGACATAAACACTCACACTCACATCGGTAGAGTCAGAACAGACGTGTTACAGTATTGAGGGGCATGTTATCTTTTCGTTTTCAAACTAATAAATTTGGGGCTTGTATGAAGTAAAGAACCGAAAGTACAGTGAAACTCAAGGATGATGACCCAATCTGTCTGTCTATTGATGCGTGTATTTACTTAAGAAGAAATATGACCTCTAAAACACAAAGAGATACGGCAAGCATGATTAGATCAAACACAACGATGTTTTCCTTCACGCCCGTGTAATTTAGAGTTTCAATCGTCTTTGAAGACAAACTTGGTCTCATTTTGTAGGGCTTGAAATAATAAAAGAAACTGAAAAATCTTAAGCACTTTGCTATAGATAATTTCATCAACAGACTAAACAACATAAATACCGTTACAACAATAGAAAGCCTTAAATCTTCTATCAAAAAGAAATGCATGAAAAAAATTAAAGATTAACGATAACTAACCAATGAAACCGAATTTAACAAAGGCAATGACATGTGAACAAATGCCTCTCACTTTGGAAAAGTAGGCGAATGTACTCTGTCATGCACCATCAACTTGAAAAAAATTATAAACAGAGAGAAACCTGAATTCAAAATTCAGTTGTTTCTTTTTCTTCAAAATTGTTTCGTTTCTTTTTTCTTTTTTTTTGGAACAAATCTAAGCACTAATATAGAGTGGAAAAGGGAAAATGCACATACAAGCTTTGATATTTCTGAAAAAATGAGGGGATATTCCTAACGTTCATAACCACCTATATATGCTTGGACTTGTCTGTGACTTATCCACAAAACAAGATGTACATATTTCTGGTCAAGCTGCAAGTGTGTGCGTGTTTTTGAAAATGGTAAAAATGGGATATACAATTTTCTCGTGACACTTATAAAGTGAAGAGTCTGTGCAAGTGTCAAAAGCCAAAGTCATATAAGTTTTGTATTTTGTACGGCTTGTAAAGATTTCCACTTTAGAAAATGTGAAGTATCACAAGTTATTATCACAAACAGAAGTGGAACATAGGGGCTTGCAAGAAGGAAAATAACCCAGACAGTTGGTGTCATCAAGAGTGCTAGAGACGGTACCCGAACTTGCTTGCTTGCTTACTTGAATTAAAGTGATTTTCGCTCTAATGGAGCATGTATCACTGGTTTAATAACGCACCGCGTGATTTTTAATTACTCCTGGGGAAGGAAAGAGAGCCTCATCCCCCCAGGCTTTTATGTACTCACAGACTACTTTTAAATTTAGCCAATCAGGTGTAGGACTAACTAGTCCTTAACAACCTGACTGAAAGGCTTTAAACATGAGTGGGAATTGTCTCACCACACACTCATTTTTCTGTCCGAGCGTGGTAAAGGAGGAAAAAGGTGCTCAGCAAGACAGCCATGGATGTTAAGTACTCACCAAAACGCTAGCCCGTACTTATTTCAAATCAAGTCGTGTCACCAAAAAAGACGACGTGTACGACATCAAAGGCATTGTCAAACGCAGAATACCTCAGTGCTAACTGGCTAGGTCTGCATTTCTTGCTCCCGCTGCTGTTGCGTATATTTCTTCCCTCCACACCGAGTTCTGGGCCTAATTCTTTAAATTTCGTTGTACCCGAACTTATATTATCCATATTATCACCAACAAAAAAAAAAAAAAAACAAAAAAAAAAAAAACGCACAGACCTAAAAGAAACACTCACTCACTTTTTACAGAACATTACTATTTTTAAAATTTTGATAAGCGACGGAAACGAACAACTTAGAGTCACACTTTCTAACCAAGATAAAGAAATCATGTGTTGATAGACTCACTTCTGTATTTTTTCTTCTAACTGACTAACATATCATAGGCAATGGAATGTTATTTCTTTTCGAGAGTATGGGGTAGCCCTAAAAAATTTTGGGGGAACTTGAATCGATCGCCAAAGCCATAGCTTCAAGTTCCCCAAAATTTTTTAGGGCTACCCCATACTCTCGAAAAGAAATAACATTCCATTGCCTATGATATGTTAGTCAGTTAGAAGAAAAAATACAGAAGTGAGTCTATCAACACATGATTTCTTTATCTTGGTTAGAAAGTGTGACTCTAAGTTGTTCGTTTCCGTCGCTTATCAAAATTTTAAAAATAGTAATGTTCTGTAAAAAGTGAGTGAGTGTTTCTTTTAGGTCTGTGCGTTTTTTTTTTTTTTTGTTTTTTTTTTTTTTTTTTGTTGGTGATAATATGGATAATATAAGTTCGGGTACAACGAAATTTAAAGAATTAGGCCCAGAACTCGGTGTGGAGGGAAGAAATATACGCAACAGCAGCGGGAGCAAGAAATGCAGACCTAGCCAGTTAGCACTGAGGTATTCTGCGTTTGACAATGCCTTTGATGTCGTACACGTCGTCTTTTTTGGTGACACGACTTGATTTGAAATTAGTACGGGCTAGCGTTTTGGTGAGTACTTAACATCCATGGCTGTCTTGCTGAGCACCTTTTTCCTCCTTTACCACGCTCGGACAGAAAAATGAGTGTGTGGTGAGACAATTCCCACTCATGTTTAAAGCCTTTCAGTCAGGTTGTTAAGGACTAGTTAGTCCTACACCTGATTGGCTAAATTTAAAAGTAGTCTGTGAGTACATAAAAGCCTGGGGGGATGAGGCTCTCTTTCCTTCCCCAGGAGTAATTAAAAATCACGCGGTGCGTTATTAAACCAGTGATACATGCTCCATTAGAGCGAAAATCACTTTAATTCAAGTAAGCAAGCAAGCAAGTTCGGGTACCGTCTCTAGCACTCTTGATGACACCAACTGTCTGGGTTATTTTCCTTCTTGCAAGCCCCTATGTTCCACTTCTGTTTGTGATAATAACTTGTGATACTTCACATTTTCTAAAGTGGAAATCTTTACAAGCCGTACAAAATACAAAACTTATATGACTTTGGCTTTTGAAACTTGCACAGACTCTTCACTTTATAAGTGTCACGAGAAAATTGTATATCCCATTTTTACCATTTTCAAAAACACGCACACACTTGCAGCTTGACCAGAAATATGTACATCTTGTTTTGTGGATAAGTCACAGACAAGTCCAAGCATATATAGGTGGTTATGAACGTTAGGAATATCCCCTCATTTTTTCAGAAATATCAAAGCTTGTATGTGCATTTTCCCTTTTCCACTCTATATTAGTGCTTAGATTTGTTCCAAAAAAAAAGAAAAAAGAAACGAAACAATTTTGAAGAAAAAGAAACAACTGAATTTTGAATTCAGGTTTCTCTCTGTTTATAATTTTTTTCAAGTTGATGGTGCATGACAGAGTACATTCGCCTACTTTTCCAAAGTGAGAGGCATTTGTTCACATGTCATTGCCTTTGTTAAATTCGGTTTCATTGGTTAGTTATCGTTAATCTTTAATTTTTTTCATGCATTTCTTTTTGATAGAAGATTTAAGGCTTTCTATTGTTGTAACGGTATTTATGTTGTTTAGTCTGTTGATGAAATTATCTATAGCAAAGTGCTTAAGATTTTTCAGTTTCTTTTATTATTTCAAGCCCTACAAAATGAGACCAAGTTTGTCTTCAAAGACGATTGAAACTCTAAATTACACGGGCGTGAAGGAAAACATCGTTGTGTTTGATCTAATCATGCTTGCCGTATCTCTTTGTGTTTTAGAGGTCATATTTCTTCTTAAGTAAATACACGCATCAATAGACAGACAGATTGGGTCATCATCCTTGAGTTTCACTGTACTTTCGGTTCTTTACTTCATACAAGCCCCAAATTTATTAGTTTGAAAACGAAAAGATAACATGCCCCTCAATACTGTAACACGTCTGTTCTGACTCTACCGATGTGAGTGTGAGTGTTTATGTCGAAATGTTTAAGTGAGATATAAAAAAATGGTCAGTTTGAAAACGCGAACCAATACTGTGACGCTCAGTATTTTGATGTGGTAAGAGGAAATGGTACAACACACACAAAGAGGGCTTGTAAGTTCACATTTCAGTCTGTCTGCACTGTAATGGTAACAACGCAAGAACATAGGGATTATTATGCCACACAGTCCTAGAACAAAACAATGCATCACCCGTTGTAAGCCATTTCATTGGCTATACTTATTTTCTTACCGCGTTCGCTTCGAATTGACTTGAGTAGCTATTCAGACAGTGACGAGAATGGCCAAGAGTGCCCTACGAGAAAAGAGAAGAAACAAAAACAAGACGAAAGAGAGAAGAGGGATTCAGAAGAAGAAGAAATTGAAGATGATGAAGAACTTGTGCCAGTAAAGACATGGAAATGGAAAAATTGACAATGTGAGCCGATGCGTTGGCCCTGATGTGAAATTTCATATTACCTTCTAAAAGAGAATAGACCAGAAAGAACACGTACGTGTCTCTTGGTCTTGACATTGTATAATAAGGATGGTGTGTTTTGTTTTCTACTCACACTTTATGAAATTGTGCCCTTTCACCTATCTCTATCCCTCTGGATCATGTTTTAGTTAGAATTGAAATGGAAGGATGTTTTCCTTCACGCACGCTCTTTAGGCATGCAAGTCGGTAAACAATAGTCAGTCTATTCCTCCATTATTTTGTGTCTTGATGTTTCCTAAATCACACACTGATGCCATAAAATAACGGGTTAAATGGGTTTTGTAGTGTTGGGAGTGGGGGGTGGGGTGGGGTGTAGGTGTTTGGCAGAGTTGGTCATTGCAGGTGAGGGCTTAGGTGCTTTCAAAAAACTTTTACTTCTTTACTCTGTGTTGATAGTATATTTGGGGTTTGTATGCGTTCGCGTACGTTTGTGTGGATAGTTTATTTGGGGTTTGTATCATCTCCCTTCTGTGTTGATAGTATATTTGGGGTTTGTATGCGTTCGCGTACGTTTGTGTGGATAGTTTATTTGGGGTTTGTATCATCTCCCTTCTGTGTTGATAGTATATTTGGGGTTTGTATGCGTTCGCGTACGTTTGTGTGGATAGTTTCTTTGGGGTTTGTATCATCTCCCTTCTGTGTTGATAGTATATTTGGGGTTTGTTTTTTCCTCTTCCCTCTGTATGTGTGTGTGTGTGTGTGTATGTGTGTGTGTGTGTGTGTGTGTGTGTGTCTGCGCGCGTACGTTGTGTGGGTGTGTGTATTGGTCTCTGTTTGTCCGTATAAAACTCACTTTATCCCTATCAGATACACTCTACCTACCTACCTGCAGTAGCATGCATTCAGGTCAGCCACTTGCAACACTGTTGATATTTATCCCTAGTGTTCAGTACAGTGACGTCACTGACGCTGGAAATTTCGAGACTGTAAATATCGACTTGGGGATTTCCACATTTTGTAGCTATACATATATACTAGAATTCATAAACAGGAACGTCACTCAAGCTGAGGCTATAAAAAGATAGTGGGATTTTCCAAAGGAAAAACCCACAAGTTGGAGCTATAAATAGATAGTGGGATTTCATAGGAATTTCAGCTGATTATAGATACATAGGTATTTATCGACGATCGTCACAGAAGTTGATATTGTAAGTAGTTACTAATTTTATCTATTTTATAGTGTGTGTGTTTATGTGTGTGTGTGAGTATGTCTGCGCGCGTACGTTGTGTGTTTCTGTGTGTGTGTGTGTGAGAGTATGTGTGTGTGTGTGTGTATGAGTATGTCGGCGCGCGTACGTTGTGTGTGTGTGTGTCTTTGTGTGTTTGTGTGTGTGTGTGTGTGTGTGTGTGTGTGTGTCTGCGCGCGTACGTTGTGTGTGTCTATTGGTCTCTGTTTGTCCGTATAAAACTCACTTTATCCCTATCAGATACACTCTACCTACCTACCTGCAGTAGCGCGTATTCAGGTCAGCCACTTGCAACACCGTTGATATTTTATCCCTAGTGTTCAGTACAGTGACGTCACTGACGCTGGAAATTTCGAGACTATAAATATCGACTTGGGGATTTCCACATTTTGTAGCTATACATATATACTAGAATTCATAAACAGGAACGTCACTCAAGCTGAGGCTATAAAAAGATAGTGGGATTTTCCAAAGGAAAAACCCACAAGTTGGAGCTATAAATAGATAGTGGGATTTCATAGGAATTTCAGCTGATTATAAATACATAGGTATTTATCGACGATCGTCACAGAAGTTGATATTGTAAGTAGTTACTAATTTTATCTATTTTATAGTGTGTGTGTTTATGTGTGTGTGTGTGAGTATGTCTGCGCGCGTACGTTGTGTGTTTCTGTGTGTGTGTGTGTGTGAGAGTATGTGTGTGTGTGTGTGAGTATGTCGGCGCGCGTACGTTGTGTGTGTGTGTCTTTGTGTGTTTGTGTGTGTGTGTGTGTGTGTGTGTCTGCGCGCGTACGTTGTGTGTGTCTATTGGTCTCTGTTTGTCCGTATAAAACTCACTTTATCCCTATCAGATACACTCTACCTACCTACCTGCAGTAGCGCGTATTCAGGTCAGCCACTTGCAACACCGTTGATATTTTATCCCTAGTGTTCAGTACAGTGACGTCACTGACGCTGGAAATTTCGAGACTATAAATATCGACTTGGGGATTTCCACATTTTGTAGCTATACATATATACTAGAATTCATAAACAGGAACGTCACTCAAGCTGAGGCTATAAAAAGAGAGTGGGATTTTCCAAAGGAAAAACCCACAAGTTGGAGCTATAAATAGATAGTGGGATTTCATAGGAATTTCAACTGATTATAGATACATAGGTATTTATCGACGATCGTCACAGAAGTTGATATTGTAAGTAGTTACTAACTTTATCTATTTTATAGTGTGTGTGTTTATGTGTGTGTGTGAGTATGTCTGCGCGTACGTTGTGTGTTTCTGTGTGTGTGTGTGTGTGTGTGTGAGTATATGTGTGTGTGTGAGTATGTCGGCGCGCGTACGTTGTGTGTGTGTTTGTGTGTTTGTGTGTGTGTGTGTGTGTGTGTGTCTGCGCGCGTACGTTGTGTGTGTCTATTCGTCTCTGTCCGTATAAAACTCACTTTATCCCTATCAGATACACTCTACCTACCTACCTACAGTAGCGCGTATTCAGGTCAGCCACTTGCAACACTGTTGATATTTTATCCCTAGTGTTCAGTACAGTGACGTCACTGACGCTGGAAATTTCGAGACTATAAATATCGACTTGGGGATTTCCACATTTTGTAACTATACATATATACTAGAATTCATAAACAGGAACGTCACTCAAGCTGAGGCTATAAAAAGAGAGTGGGATTTTCCAAAGGAAAAACCCACAAGTTGGAGCTATAAATAGATAGTGGGATTTCATAGGAATTTCAGCTGATTATAAATACATAGGTATTTATCGACGATCGTCACAGAAGTTGATATTGTAAGTAGTTACTAATTTTATCTATTTTATAGTGTGTGTGTTTATGTGTGTGTGTGTGTGAGTATGTCTGCGCGCGTACGTTGTGTGTTTCTGTGTGTGTGTGTGTGTGAGTATGTATGTGTGTGTGTGTGTGTGTGTGTGTGTGAGTATGTCGGCGCGCGTACGTTGTGTGTGTGTGTGTGTGTGTTTGTGTGTTTGTGTCTGCGCGCGTACGTTGTGTGTGTCTATTGGTCTCTGTTTGTCCGTATAAAACTCACTTTATCCCTATCAGATACACTCTACCTACCTACCTGCAGTAGCGCGTATTCAGGTCAGCCACTTGCAACACCGTTGATATTTTATCCCTAGTGTTCAGTACAGTGACGTCACTGACGCTGGAAATTTCGAGACTATAAATATCGACTTGGGGATTTCCACATTTTGTAGAATTCATAAACAGGAACGTCACTCAAGCTGAGGCTATAAAAAGACAGTGGGATTTTCCAAAGGAAAAACCCACAAGTTGGAGCTATAAATAGATAGTGGGATTTCATAGGAATTTCAGCTGATTATAGATACATAGGTATTTATCCACGATCGTCACAGAAGTTGATATTGTAAGTAGTTACTAATTTTATCTATTTTATAGTGTGTGTGTTTATGTGTGTGTGTGTGTGAGTATGTCTGCGCGCGTACGTTGTGTGTTTCTGTGTGTGTGTGTGTGTGTGTGTGTGTGTGTGTGTGTGTGTGTGTGAGTATGTCGGCGCGCGTACGTTGTGTGTGTGTTTGTGTGTTTGTGTGTGTGTGTGTGTGTGTGTCTGCGCGCGTACGTTGTGTGTGTCTATTGGTCTCTGTTTGTCCGTATAAAACTCACTTTATCCCTATCAGATACACTCTACCTACCTACCTACAGTAGCGCGTATTCAGGTCAGCCACTTGCAACACTGTTGATATTTATCCCTAGTGTTCAGTACAGTGACGTCACTGACGCTGGAAATTTCGAGACTATAAATATCGACTTGGGGATTTCCACATTTTGTAGCTATACATATATACTAGAATTCATAAACAGGAACGTCACTCAAGCTGAGGCTATAAAAAGACAGTGGGATTTTCCAAAGGAAAAACCCACAAGTTGGAGCTATAAATAGATAGTGGGATTTCATAGGAATTTCAGCTGATTATAGATACATAGGTATTTATCGACGATCGTCACAAAATGGAACGAAAAATATGAAAAAGAAGAAGAAAATGAGAAGAGGAAGAAAGAAGAGGAGGAGAAGAAAAAAAGAAAGGGAAGAAGAGTGTAGGAGATAAAATAAGAACTTGGTGGAGAAAAAGAAGAAATTAGAAGAAGAAGAAAACCCAAAGGCCCTTTTCAGGGCCAGCCATATTTCTCGAAAAGAGATAGTCTTTGAATTGCCTACCCCTTTTTTTTAAATTTAAATTTAAATTTAAATTTTAAAAAAAACTTTAAAAAAAAAAAAAAAAAATCCCATGTTAAATTTCCCTTGTCCGTATAGTATCCCACGATTTATTCCCATGTTAAATTCCCTTGTCCGTAAAGTGTCCCACGATTTTTCTCCATGTTAATTCCCCTTGTCCGTAAAGTGTCCCACGATTTTTCTCCATGTTAAATTTCCATTGTCCGTAAAGTGTCCCAAGGGTGTTTTTAATGCTAATTCCCATTGTCCGTAAAGTGTCCCCATTCACTACTACTAGCCGCTTAATGCTGGGCGCCTAGTGAGGCAGTTGTTGGTACCATTATTTATACGTCTTTGGTATGCCTCGGCCGGGTGTCGAACCAATAACCTGCTGGTTCCGAGGCGGACGCTCTAACTACTAGGCCACAATACAGAGGCACATTTTATCATCTATTTCAGTAACATGGGCACTGTAACAATGATGTTATTATTACAATTTACTATTACAGAGCCAGTAATGAAGAAATATTTAAATACCTACAAGTGGAGTAATTGTAGGTCAGTTGGTAGCATCAAAATCATAATCTAATGGTAGCAGGTTCGATACCCACTAAGGTCACCCCGTTTTGGCTTTTATGATTTCTCCTTGGAAACAGCAATTAAATCTCATTACTCAGCATATGCAAACCAATTATGTGTTCAGAGTGATTTTAACACCAGCCATCCAACAGACCTTTAAACATTTCAAATCAAGTTTTTATATCTTTCATCATCTTCATCCAAAAGTGAAAATTTAATATCAGCATCACGATTCTAAATGCAAAATCTTATAATTTGTAAGAACTCTCTGATATAAAATTTAATTTTTTTTATTCTGAAATATAATAATTTGCACGTATCCGATTTGTTATGCATAGTGTTCTGTTACAATGGCAACTGTTTTGTTACCAATAAACGGAAGAAAAAAGAATGTGACAAAATGATCGTTTGATGGTGATTTCACAGGGTTCCAATATGTGAAACATTGAAAATAAATCCAGCTGTATTGTTGAATCTTGAGTGAGCCCATGGGACATTATACCTTCCCAAACTGGACGGTTGTGTCCCCAGAAATTTCACAAATCCCCATTTATGTTAATTACACATCACATAACCGAGGTGCATAAATGCAGACAGAATCTGGCGAGCTAGTACTTTTCTCATTGTAGTTTAACAAGGCATGGAATTAAACGAAAATTCCTACTCATATTGATAAACACACATTTTCGTTTTCGAGTCATTTGTCTACAGTAGCAGGAATATTCGGCTGGGAAATATTAAACGTACATGGAAAATATGCTTAGAGTTTAGATCAGGTTGTAGAAGGTTTAATGTGGCAATGACCTGGATTATTTTAAAATTTCTAAAAATTGTGTATTTGTCTAATGATAATTAAGAGAGAATTTTATACATTATATTATATCATTGCAAAAAATATGTCTTTGCAAGACACATGACACAAAACCAGTTAAAATTGGTATGATTCTTTGTTCGGTTGGTTTTAATGGCGTTTTTTTGAATACATTTTTATCTATATCATGCTGAGAAAATGGAAACTAAGTGCCTTTTCCAACATAGAGCTGACATGGGCAGGTATTAAATCCCCCAAATGTATGGAATACGAATCGGATATTCCACGTGCTGACCTACCACAATTCTAAAATATGATATACTATGTTTCGATGTAGCAGTGATTAACGATTAAGGTTCAGTGAGATGCAATGTTTTCTTCAGAATATGCAAGTAGCATTTAGAACTGTAACTGATCTTTTAAGTGCCTAGTAGTTAAATTATGCATTAAATTAAAGCATTTTAATGACATGGACTTTATAGGAACTTTGATGAGTGATGCTTACCATCGTTAATAATACAAGTAATGCATTTGATGACATGGACTTTAAAATAACACTGATGTGATTTGCTTACTGTGATTAAAAATATATGTAAAGTATGTATCAGTCGATCAATTCCAGCTTTGGAAATCAAAGATAAATAAATGTTCTGGTCAGCATAATGTAATCTTTTAAAATAGTATTAATCCACCACGATTTTCTTTGCTAGTGCTGTTTATATTCACAATCAGGAAAGAGGATTCTAACTTATTTCTAAGAAAACACAACATATGTTGAAAATAACGTCAGCAATAAATGATTGGCATGCTGATGTCTTATGAATATTTCATGCGTAAAAATTAAAAATCCATACCAATGAAATATGACGACAGGAATTCCTTCAGTTTAACAGCACCCTGGAAAAAGCGCTATTCATTAATTTTGAATTTTGTTTTAGAATTGGGAGTTCCTCCAGTTAAGTAAAAGTTTGATTATCGTTTAATAGTTTTTTGTTTCAAAATGTCTTTTGACAGTAAGGAAAGATGTTGCTCAGTTTATTGAGACTGAGCACTTCCCAGTGAAGGAGATGATTCAAAATGGAAGAAGCTGAGAAAGATAAATGCTCAGAAAATGAAACTTTTGAATTCTTTTGAAAATAATTAGTTTTGTCGATGAGAAATTCATTCAGTGTTAAGAATGTTTCAGCTTTTCTCAAGAATAAACCATAATTAGGTCTAAAGTGTTGTGATTACGGAGTAAGTTTACATCTTGAATCATCACAAGACGAAAATCCAAGATTTAATAAAAACCAAGCCTGCCACTATTGCTTACCATTCAAGACACTAGGTCTCCTTGTACAAAGTCATAATTCCACCATCATAGTATATGGAATGTTGTAAATATCTAGATAAAAAGAACCCAGATTTTCTTTGCTAAAATGTTTCATTTCAACTGCGTGGTTATACCCACAGGCAATGCATTCGCTGGCTGAATTTAGCGTTCTGAATAGTTGTAGGGACTTTTTGGCATTGTATTCATCAAGATGTGCTCTTCTCATTTTTTTTCCTCTTCCCTTACGTAATATTGGTATCAGTAATTCCTCCTGAGTGGGAAGTTCTGGAATTTACATTTGCTCTCGCATCACTTTTACGGTATATATTTATGCCTAGAGTTAACCTTACTGCACTATCTTGGTTTCAAATTTGTCTTCCCTTATGTTTATAAAATCTAGAACAAATAATTAATAGTAATTACCACGGCAGTGTTCTTAATTGCTTTGATTGTCAGCTGTGGAAATTGAGTAATTAATAAGTACTCGCTTAGGAAGTAAGCTGAATTTATTGCATGGAAATAATTTATAACGCTGCTTTATCAGTACCATTTGAATAAGAACCTGCTTACGCAGTATATACGAAAATATTGTATCAAATATTTTTCTGCCCTGCTGTGAATAGACACATGTTCAGTATGATTTTAAATTGTGGAGATAAATAAACTGTATTTTGCTGCCTCTGCAATATACAACTATTTCTAAATCTACATAATAAAATTTGTGTAATATTTTTGTTTCAGATAGTAATAGCATTGTCAGTGCTATTCCTTCAAGAATGTCTTAAACTGTGAGCACATTAATGCATAATGGGATACGCACCCCACGCGTTTATCTTGCACGAAGTACATATAAATGGACATTTTTCTGTTCTGTTGTATATAGCATAAAGACGTTGGTACCTGTCTGACTGTTGGTGCGCCTATAAAGTGTGTAATTAATGTCATTCTTCCCTTTGGACTCCGCGATCCCAGGATCATATGAGATCATTATGTTAAAGTCTGGAGTGTATGAGAACTTCCTCATCCTGACAGGAGAGTACTTCGCCATGGGGACAGATTCATTTTGATTCCTATAAGACTTGGAGTCCCAGAAAAGTACGGGACCAATTGCTCCTCAATCACAAGACCATGTGGAATATGTATTTCCTGAAGTCAAGAAATGCAAGGCTCCTGAAGAGTCGCATAACCTTATCAGACTAGTTACTGATTGATTCCAAACATATATGATACCTTTATCTTGTGAGGTAGCGAGCTGTAATGATCCTGAATAATTGCAGCACTATGTCAGGGTCAGAAGCCCGCTGAACGCACCAGAGCCCAGCTCACTTGTCCCTGAGAAGGGAAAGCAGCAATATTGTTGTGTATGGATGCTCATCTATCAGATCGCCATCTTTGATTTGTCACTGGAAAACTGTCTTTGAGTACCGCTCAATATAGTAACCATCTGCGGTATGGTCGATACTCAGTTCTACCCTACTCCCTGGTTTTCGTTCTACCAAATAATTTGGACAGGGACAGGGAGTCAATATATACTTGTCTGACTAGGGCTTAGCGATTAGACTGACATCCTTCCTTTACTTTGTTCCCTCTCAACCCTTATGAGATGTGGTGACATCTAATCCAGGGAAGCACATCTTCTTTCCCAATAATGTAATGGATCTCCATGCCTTGGCCTCCACTCAGCACAGATGTGGGAGGCCACAGGTCCATACCTTCTGGTCTTTTGGCGACAAACGCAAAAAGGCAGAGGGCTTTTTCTATTCCACTAGATAATCTAGGAGGTACAAGATCTGTTCCCATCCCTTTAATACCTCTGTAAGGGCTGTCCTGCCACTCTAATGAGAAGTTGCACGACATGGATAACCCTATAAGTCAAAGAGAATTAGATCCTGTCCTCCTTAAACGTCCAATAGTAGGGTCAGTCCCATCACACCAAGTGAGAGGTTGAAGAGTGTGGATATTCCCACTCCTCCGTCTCCCTGTTATCAGAGAGACTCTGGGTAAGGAGGTATCATTTTCCCAGAGAAATGGGATCATCATGGTGATGTTTTCTTGGGTTATGTGGACTTTACGAGGTTCACTTTAAACTAGCAGAGATGGTACCTCCTCCTGCCCTATGGTCCTCTCTCTCCTTTCACGTGTCATTTCAGGTGGATTATAAGAAAGATATTTGGCTTTTTAATAATGTGCGAAACGAAGTTTATTTCCCTTCCCCAGAATGTGTTGGCTTGTGGGACAAAAACAATTTCCAGTTTGGAGAGACTATCAGAAGCTACACTTTTAATGTTATTTGATCATCGTCAGGCAGCTTTACCAAAGATTTTCAAAAGGCCACGGATTTGGCAGGTATCATAAGGGGTAGTCAGCAACTCCATCATCGCTGTGATTGGTGATTTCAGAATTCAGCTGCAGGGTTCACTCCTGCTTCGTTGCTGAAACTTCCTCTTCTCCTCCCCCCTTGGACATTGAGGAATTGCAAATGGTTATACTGGCTATTTAAAAAAGACCTTGTATATCTTAGGTATAATGCAAAGAACCTTTAATTCCCTTTATTTTGGTGTATGATTGATGGGTGTACTATGGGTTATAGAGCATACAGCTTGGCCTTACTTCAAATGTGCACCTTTCAAAAAAGTGCTAGCTCTACTTGGTCATTTTCACTTCCTGAACTTCAGAGGTCAATTGTATAAAAAAGAGCCAATAACTTTTTTTACATTTTATATATTTGGTAATTCATTCATTGCGCTTTCAGAAGCTGGCATTGTCTAGTCTGGCAAATTTCATTTTCCCTATTTTAATAGCTGCTATGTATAGTGCACTTTAGACTAATTCAGACTGATTTTTTAACACAAGGGAGCAGTCATTTTAGTTAGCAGTGTACTTAAATCATGTAAAATTTCTAAAAGTACAATATCCAAAAGAAATATCATCCACATTACATTAATGTAGCATAGAGATATGCCAACATTCTCTCCACTGTGCATGTTTTAAATGCGAACTACTTCACCTTACATACGTCACTCTCTCAAAAGTACATATTATCTGGTGAGCGCCACCATAAAGAAGATATAGGTATTAGTTTTGTATGATTTAATTATGTTTATATGGCTGAAACATTTAAGTTGCAAGCATCAAAACAATCCTTTTGAATAATTCTCCTGCCTTCCCCCCACATAACAGTATTTATGAGTGTCAGAGTCTCTAACAAGTCCAGCCTTCCCCCCCCCCATGACAAAAGTGAGCCATTTTAAGAATGCACATTACATTTTGTAAACATAGCAACCAATGTTATGCTGAATGACAGGAACATGAAACTAGCCAGAATTATTTCAGAGAGATCAACAATGAATTTTACAATTAGAAAAGGGAGGTAACTCATCAGGTTCATAAAGGTCAAAGGTCAAAGTGTAAAATATTTGCCTATTGTTTAATATGGAAGAAGCGAATTCACTTTCTCTTCATTTATTTTTTTATTTCATTGCAAATAAATGAAAAGAAACATTTTCACCATATATTTCTGTCACTTGTTGCAACAGTTTTAAATTTAAGTTGACTCTATTCCTATATTCTAAGACTTCTAATTTCCCCATAATTAAGGTCACTACTCACACAAACATACCTCATGGCAAATTATGTAAGCAAGAGAAAAATGATCATAGTTAGCTTATTTTCATGCTTAATATCAATATGAATGTACCATTTTATTCAGAACATCATACATAATTATATGAAAATAAAAAACATAATTGCAAACATTTTTATTTTTTCTTTAAGGTGGCGCTATACAGTTTCGCATTTTGCATAGGGTTAGGATTTTAAAGAAAAAGAATTTCCCCGGCTCTCCCCACTGGTTATACTGGCTATTTAAAAAAGACCTTGTATATCTTAGGTATAATGCAACGAACCTTTAATTCCCTTTATTTTGGTGTATGATTGATGGGTGTACTATGGGTTATAGAGCATACAGCTTGGCCTTACTTCAAATGTGCACCTTTCAAAAAAGTGCTAGCTCTACTTGGTCATTTTCACTTCCTGAACCTCAGAGGTCAATTGCATAAAAAAGAGCCGATAACTTTTTTTACATTTTATATATTTGGTAATTCATTCATTGCGCTTTCAGAAGCTGGCATTGTCTAGTCTGGCAAATTTCATTTTCCCTATTTTAATAGCTGCTATGTATAGTGCACTTTAGACTAATTCAGACTGATTTTTTAACACAAGGGAGCAGTCATTTTAGTTAGCAGTGTACTTAAATCATGTAAAATTTCTAAAAGTACAATATCCAAAAGAAATATCATCCACATTACATTAATGTAGCATAGAGATATGCCAACATTCTCTCCACTGTGCATGTTTTAAATGCGAACTACTTCACCTTACATACGTCACTCTCTCAAAAGTACATATTTTCTGGTGAGCGCCACCTCAGTTAGCTATAGACTGGAAACCAGACTAATATACATGACAGTATCAACTACTGTAGCTCAAAATCATGTCAGTTGCCATTGCAATTAGCCTCTTATTATTTTAGGGAATAAATCAATGACACATACAGTCAACTCAAGGGAATTAATTAAGGACACACACACACACATACACACACACACACAGTCAATTCAAGGGAAGCAATCAAAGACACATAAACACGATTCAAGGGAAGCAACCAAGGACATACATACTCAGTTAAAGAAGAGCAATCAAGGACACATAGTTAATTCATCAACTCACATTGTTTCCTAATCTTTAACCAACACCAATGAACGTCTATAACGTCAGAAAGAGAAACCTTCTTAAAGGGTTTCAGTGTTGCAGTGAAGACCAACAATTTTGGAGACATTTTTGAATGCTTGGCCTGAATGTGGTCTTTGTGTTTAGTAACTGATAATCATTTTTCAGATTGCATTGTCATTGTAAAATGTTTGGGCTAATGTTTATATTTGGTTGTTGATTTTGACGTTATGCTTGTTAACCCCACACACCAAGCTTTCGTCAGTTTACCGTAAGGCAGTCAGTTAATACCCCTTTTGTAAAGTTCATCTTTATATATCATCCATGAAATAAACCTTTGACATTTGTCCTTCAATATATTGATTTCATATCTGAATGATAGTTCACTATTTCTTTATTTTCATTCATGGTGGATAAATGTTCCATAAGTATCCAAAACCTGGTCAAATAAGTAGTAGTGTACACTCATACACATGATAAGTAAATGTTACCATAGTTAACTATGCTTTCAAACTGTCTGAAAGACCACCTGTCTAGAGAGACATTTTAATTATTGTCAGTATTTAGTACATATAATTATGTGGATTTGTCATATTTCATAACAGTATAAAAATGCATTTTAATAACTTCATTTATAGTAGTTATTTGATGTATTTACATATTGATTTACCAGTACTGACTGTTTTGTTGTCATAAAGTAATACTTTCATTTTTAAATCAACATTAATTGGATTAATATAATGTTATTTTTGATTATGCTTTTGTGAAGTTTTCATCAGTTACATTTCAATATTTCCATGGAAACAACTTGAAACTTTCAAATCAAATATATAATATATGCCTATATAATGAAGGTCTTTAATTTGATAATGAGTGAGATCCTTGCATACTAATGAGGTGATGTGCATTTGATTGGCTGAGCTCATTACCATTCATGTGAGGCTATATTTCCGATCAAATTTTGTTCAACTCTGAATCTGGTGATTTGTCATCTGATTGGCTGAGCTTATTACCCTGTTTGGAGCCAATTTTAAGATCCAATGTTTATCAAACTTTGATATTGTTGTGTCTTTTACTTTTGAACGAGTTCTATAATGAGCGAGATCCGTGAGTATTAATGATTAAATATATGCTTCTGTTTGACTGAACATGTTATCACAAAATTCACTCAGGGTCACAGTATTAAACAACATAATCATTTAGACACTTAAAGTTTATATCTAGATCTTTTAGCACCTCATGTACATAGACTAGAAGGCATGATTCAGTAATGTATACATTTGTGTGCTGTTTTTTTAATTGTTATTGGTTCAAATACACAAAAAAAAATTCACACTAACAAATCCTTTTGGGAATTATACAGAGAATGCTTATCAAAGTAGTGTCAGAAAACATTGTATTGTCACTGTGTACTGCTAACAGGTTTTTTTTCTCTCAAAGAAATATGTTTTGGTTGTGCAACCTTGATTCACTTTTGCTAACTAGAGGGAGGAAAATGAAATTTAAAAGGGTCTTATTCAAACAAAATGAATCTATACATTTTTAGAAATATTTCGTATTATTTTTGACCGAATAGACAATGTGGCAATTACTTGCTTAATTTTGTTCTTTTCACTCCACAGTTTAACTATATTGATTAATTTATATTGTAAATTATTTATAAATAATTTATATTTATATTTATCATTTAACAAGGTAAGTGATATTAGGACCACATGGGCTTCGACTTTTAAGATATGTATTGCTAGACCCACTTGCACCTCATCGCTGTGTTATATTATACAGAACTATTTTGTTGTGATTTATTAGACTTACGAAGGATCCCTATTCTGATGTATGCATTGGGGAAGTGACTCAAGGACAGTTATGCATCACAGCCACCGTAATGAAAGAACAATACAACGTTGAATGGTTTGTTGGCCAGAATACCCAGTAGATAATCCAGAGCAAAGAGTCTTTTTGAACCCATTATTTTGGCAATAATCGTGAAGGATAAAAATATCTTAGATCCTAGTGTATACAAAATCAGTATTAATATGCTTTAGTTTTCAAAAAATACTACAGAATAAAAATGAAGTCTTATTTTCTGATTAAAGGTAACATTTAGAATTAGATTTTTTAAAAATACAAATTTCAATTGAAATGACAAGAAAATGTCCTTTCATTTAATAAACATTTGATATGAAGGTATTGGATCTCTGATGGAAGTTCCAGTGTGCTGTTACACAATTCACTTGGACAGGTCAGCTCGAGTTGATGAGGTGCTATATGCATAGACTTCATTGAGACTATTTACATCATTTCCGCAAAAAGAGGGTCAGTTCCAACGGAAACGAATGTCAGTTCCATCAATGATACTCATCTAAAATGCAGCATTGGATATGGCAGGAAGAAGAACAAAAAACATCATCATTCTTGTTGTTGGATATTAGCCGAAGGGATAAATACTGGATACAGAAATAGTACTAAATCTAAACGTGTTATGCCACTGCTATATTTTATTCATATGCTTCTTTAGTTATTTACAGATTGTATTTTTGTGACGGGATATTTGCATTATTTTTGTTTGAGAATGCTGTAGTTTGAGAGCTTTTAGTCATTTGAGAGACCAACATTTTTTGACATTCAATTCATAAAAACTAAAGCTGTACCAGAATGCATTTCCTGGGAAATTCCCAAGCTCGCAGCGAATCAGTAACATGAATACCAAGTAAAGATTTCATGGGCTTTTTGGAGCAATCAGTTTCAAGTAACATGGTCTGTTAACATGCTAACATATCAAATGTAAGAAACTGCAATGTTAATCGTGTTTAAAAGCGTGCCAACTATGTGATAATTTTATGAATGGATCCCCAAACATACGGTTATTATGACGGACATAGTAATGGACACAGTGAAGCTAAAGCCCTGTGTGAATGCTATGTATGCTCTGCCATAAACAGGATGTTCATACCAATCGTATCTGACAACTATCTTCTTTTAGTGCTTCGATAATAATTGGAGAATCTTTACATGAGTATGAAAGTGCATTTGTACGCATGTTCTGTGTAACTCTAACATCATGTGTACTTCTACGCATGCTCTACAAATCTAACATCATGTGCATTTGTACTCATGGTCTTTAACTCTAACATCATGTGCATCTATATACATGCTCTGTAACTCAACTTCACGTGCATTTGCTTTGTAACTCTAACAGTAAATGCATTAGTACTCATGCTCTTTGACTCTAACATAATGTGCATTTGTATGCATGCTCTGTCACTTTAACAACATAAGCATATGTAAACATGCTCTATAACTCTAACATCGTGTGCATTTGTACGCATGCGTTCTAAATCTAACATCACATGCATTTGTACGCATGCTCTGTAACTCTATCATCCTGTACACTTGTGCGCGTGCTTTGTAACTCTAACATCATGTGCATTTGTATTCATGCTCTGTAATTCTAACATCTCATGCGTTTGTACTCATTCTCTGTAACTCTAAACATCATATTCATTTTTATGAATGTTCTGCAACTCTAACATTATGTGTATTTGAACGCATGCTCTGTAACTCTAACAGCATGTGTATTTGTACGCATGCTATATAAGTCTAACATCATGTGCATTCTTACGCACGCTCTGTAACTCTTTCAAAATGTGTATGTGTACGCATGCTATGTAAGTCTAACATTATATGCATTTGTACGCATGCTCTGTACCTCTAACATTATGTAAATTTGTATTCATGCTCTGTTACTCTAACATTATTTGCATTTGTACGCATGCTGTGTAGCTATATCATCATGTTCATTTGTACGCATGCTCTGTAACTCTAACATCATGTGCATTTGTATACCTGCTCTTTAACTCTAACATCATTTGCATTAATACGCATGCTCTGTAACTCTAACATCATGTTCATATGTACGCATGCTCTGTAACTCTAACATCATGTTTATTTGTATGCATGCTCTGTAACTCTAACCTCATGAGAATTTGTATGCAATCTCTGTAAATGTAACACCATGTGTATTTGTATGCATGCTCTGTGACTCTAATATTACATGCATGTGTTTGCATGTTCTGTAACTCTAACATCATGCTTATTTGTATGCCTGCTCTGTAACTCTAAACGTCATGTTTATTTGTATGCATGCTCTGTAACTCTAACATCATGTTTATTTGTATGCATGCTCTGTAATCTAAACATCATGTTTATTTGTATGTATGCTTTGTAACTCCAACATGGTGTTTATTTGTATGCATGCTCTGTAACTCTAACATCGTGTTTATTTGTATGCATGCTCTGTAACCCTAAACGTCATGTTTATTTGCATGCATGCTCTGTAACTCTAACATCATGTTTATTTGTATGCATGATCTGTAACTCTAAATATCATGTTTATTTGTATGTATGTTTTGTAACTCCAACATGGTGTTTATTTGTATGCATCCTCTGAAACTCTAACATCATGTGAATTTGTATGCAGGCTCTGTAAATCTCATACTATGTGCATTTGTACTCATGTCCAGTAAGGATAGCATCATATGTATTTGTATACATTCTCTGTATTTCTAACAACATTTGCTTCATTACGCATGCTACGCATGATCTGTAACTCTTAACATCATATGCATTTGTATGCAAGCTCTGCAACTCTGACATTATGTAAATATGTATTCATGCTCTGTTACTCAATCATGATATGCATTTGTACGCATGCTCTGTAGCTATATCAGCATGGGCATTTGTATATGTGTTCTGTGACTCTATCGTCACGTGTATTTGTTTGCATATTCTGCAACTGTAACATCATGTGAATGTGTATGCAACCTCTGAAAATCTAACACCAAGTGCATTTGTATGTATGCTCTGTGACTCTAGCGTCACGTGCATTTGAATGCATGCTATATAACGTTAACATCATGTACATTTGACTGCATTCTCTGCAACTCTAACATCATGTCAATTTGTATGCAACTTCTGTATATCTAGTACTATGTGCATTCAAATGTATGCTCTGTAACTCTAACATCTTATGTATTTGTACGCATGCATTGTAACTCTAACATCGTGTGCATTTGCATCCATGCTTTGTAACCCTAAAATCATACGAATTTGAATTCATGCTCTGTAACTGTAACGTCTTGTGCATTTTGTATGCATCCTATGGAACTCTAACGCTATGTGCATTCGTATGCATGCTGTGTAATTCTAACATCATGTGCATTTGTCAGCTTACTCTGCAACCCTATCATTGTGTGCATTTGTATGCATCCTATGGAACTCTAACATCATGTGCATTTGTACACATGCTCTGTAACTCTAACGGCATGTGCAGTTGAATGCATGCTCTGTAACTCTAACATTATGTACATTTGTATGCATGCTCTGTAACTCTAACATCATATGCATTTGTATGCAGACTCTGTAACTCTAACTACATAACCGTTTGTATGAATGCTCTGTACCTCTATGCTGATGTGCGTTTGAATGCCTGCTCTGTAACTCTAACATAATGTGCATTTGTATGCATGCTATATAACTCTAACATCATGTGCGTTTGTACGCATGCTCTTTAACTACAACATCATGTGCATTTGTATACACGCTCTTTTATTCTAACTTCATGTGCATTTCTATGCATGTTCTGTAACTCCAACATCATGTTCGTTTGTGTATCTGTGTTTTAATACTAACATGATTTGCATTTGAAAGCAAGCATTGTAACTTCGTGTGCATTTGCATCCATGCTCTGTATCTGTACAAGCATGTGCATTTGTATGCCTGCATTGTAACTCTAACATCGTGTGCATTTGTATGCCTGCATTGTAACTCTAACATCGTGTGCATTTGTATGCATGCATTGTAATTTTAACTTTGTGTGCATTTGTATGCATGCATTGTAACTCTAACATCGTGTGTATTTATATGCATGCTCTGTAACTGTAACATCGTGTGTATTTATATGCATGCTCAGTAACTCAAACATCATGTGCGTTTGTACGCATTATCTGTAACCCTAACATCATGTGCATTTGCTTGCGTGCTCTGTAACTCTAACATCATGTTCATTTGTATGTATGCATTGTAACTATTACATAGTGTAGATCTGTTTGCATGCTCTGTAACTCTAACATCACGTGCATTTGTGTGCATGCTACATAACTCTAACATCATGTAACTCTAACATCATGTGCATTTGTAATCATACTCTGTAACTCTAACATCATGTGCATTTGAATGATTCTGTCTAACTCTATCATCATGTGCATTTGCATGCATGCTCTATAACTCTTACGTCATAGGCGTATGTACGCATTCTATGCATCTCTGACATACTGTGCATTTGTACGCATTCTATGTAACTCTGACATCATGTGCATTTGTACGCATGCTATCTTACTCTAATATCATTTTCATTTGTTTGCATACGCTGTAACTCTAACATCATGGGCTTTTGTACGCATTTCTATTTAACTCTAACACCATGTGCATTTGTATGCATTGTAGGTAACTCAAACATCATGGGTGTTTTGTACACATTCTATGTAAGTCTTACCTCATGTGAATTTGTATGCATGCTCTGTAAGTGCATTTTGATGTTTGTTTTGCGACTCTTAACATCAGTGACTGTTATCTTAATAACATACTGGGCATTACGATGGCAATCAATTATGTGATATACATATTTAATTTGTTTTGTTTATCAGGTTTTTTCACCATGATTATATGCTATTTATAATTGTATTTTGAGCTTGATCTTGTCCAGAATTAAGTTCATGGTGTACCTGACCATTGACATTTATTTTGTTAAAAAGGAAGGCATAGTTAATATTTTCTCTTTGAGTGTGGGTTAAATAGTCAGATCATAATACATAGCAAACATGACTACCTGAATTTGAATTAAAAATAGAGGCCTTGATTCTGACCTCAGAATGATACTGAATAAAACTTTCATCACGTGACAGTATTTTCCGTAAATGGTAGTATTAATGTCAAGTAGAGAGCTATATTAGCTTGTATATGAAAAACTGATTCATTCTTACATTAAACATCTGAGACCTAAACATTCTTATTGTTGTGTTCAGTACTTGATTTGGATGGAACCATTTATTCCAGTTATTATTCACTGGAAATTCAAGGTGCTCAAATAATAGTCTTGGAAATGATATTAGAGTAAGATAGCATGCGTACATACGCCCATGATGTAAGAGTTACAGAGCATGCATACAAATGCACATGATGATAGAGTTAGACAGAATCATTCAAATGCACATGATGTTAGAGTTACAGAGTATGATTACAAATGGACATGATGTTAGAGTTACATGATGTTAGAGTTACATGATGTTAGGGTTACATGATGTTAGAGTTACATGATGTTAGAGTTACAGAGTATGATTACAAATGGACATGATGTTAGAGTTACATGATGTTAGAGTTACATGATGTTAGGGTTACATGATGTTAGAGTTACATGATGTTAGAGTTACAGAGTATGATTACAAATGGACATGATGTTAGAGTTACATGATGTTAGAGTTACATGATTGGTAATTGTAAATGTAATAAGCACAATGTAAGGTTTGGTTTATAGAAATACTGACATTGGGTCTTTTGGTGTGTTCATTTACGTGTGTGTTTGAGGGAGGGAAGTAGTTTAATCTTGGTGTATGTATGAAGATAATGTTGATTAAAAAAATTTCTAGCATGTGTAAACCATTAATCCATTAACCATTAATCCATTATCTGATCTGCTGCATAATTATCACATTTCATTAGACACCGACCCAAGTCGCATTACCACTCCTAGCCTTGCGTATTGATCAAGGTCATGAGATCAGCAAATGCAGTATATACTAACTTATTTGGTTGGTGATTTGGATTGTTTTTAAAGGTAGCTTTAACAATGTTTCAGTCATATCGCTACGATGCATGCAACGTTGCAGTTTATAGTGATGTCTAACACTGGGACATCATGCCGCAGACACAGTCACATTATTCTGACACCAGGCCGACCAGTCCTAACACTAACCTCTTAAAGCTAAGCGCCTAGCGAGGCAGGTGTTAGTACCATTTATTTAATTCTTTGGTATGACTCGGCCCGGGTTCGAATGCTAACTTATTATTCGAGTGAGACTGTAAGCAACAAAGATCTTGATCTTCCATATCATAATGCAATTGCAGATCAGGTCCTATCTTGTTTGTTATACGTATTGCTCCTAAAGAACTACAGATACCCAGGTATGTCAGCGCATTATGCGACGACAGATCTTGATCTGTGCAGTTTGCAGTTTAACTCAAAAGTGGGTATATATGGTACATTATGTACGGTACATTATGGATTTGTTATAGTACAGGTTTTTCTATTAATCTTGTTATGTTTATTTAATTTGATTGTTTGTTTGTTAGTTTTAAAACCTTTTTTATTTCATTGCATGTTATTGTAATGTAACATTGTATGCTGAACTTGACCTTGTCCAAAACTGAGTTCAGTTCGGCTTGATCTAATCGACTCTTTTTTATTTCATTTTATGATTCATGTATAGGATTCAGTCCCTTTGAACTGGTTTTTTGACATATTGTGCATGGAACATTGAAGTTGTTAAAAGAGGAACTTCTTTCTAATGAAGTCACCGAAAATAATCTTCTCGAGTATGTTTCCAATTTTAAATATACGTTGTTAAATGCTTGTGAGGTTGCAAGAACTAACCTGCACTCTACTCATTCAAACATAAAATTAAGGTACGATAAAAAACAAAAAGGAATTAAGTTTTCAGCCTGATAGATTTATGCCTCTCTTGCCAGTACCTCAAAATCCTCTTCAGGCTAGATACAATGGTCCTTATACAGTTGAAAAGAAAGTAAGTGATTTAAATTATATCATAAATACTCGTGGGAGGGGTAAAAAAAAACTTTGCCATATAAATATGTTCAAGGAGTATGTGGATAAAGATGGCCATGTTAATCATGCAATTAATTTAGTTATACCTGTCCCACAGATGATTTAAGCGATGGAATGCAATCAAACTGGAGTAATAAATCTTCTAAGTGCGGAAATTATAAATAATCTGGACCAGAAAATTTCACATTTGCAGCAACAAGAAAAGAATGAACTAAAATAGTTATTACTTGAATTTGTTCGTTCCTACAAGAACAAATAAAATTTATCATGACGTTGAAATTGTAAATTTCGCACCTGTGAAACAACACCTGTACAGGATGAAACCTCTCAAACATGAATATTTGAAAGAATAAATTCAATATTTGCTGGAGAATGATGTTATAGAGGCAAGTAAAAGTGATTGGCGTTCACCATGTATACTTGTTCCCAAACCAGATAATGCTTTCCGCATCTGCTTTGATTAAAGAAAGGTGAAAAGTGTGATTAAAACAGATTCATTTCCATTACCAAGAATCGAGGACTGCATTGATGAAATTGGAAATGCAAAGTATGTCACCAAATTTGACCGTCTGAAAGGATTTTGGCAAATTTCACTGACGGAAAGGGCAAAGGAAATTTCGGCATTCATGACTTCAGATGGACTTTATCAATATAAAGTGATTCCGTTTGGGAAGAAAGGTTCGCCTAGTACCTCCAAATGCTGAATGAACATGATTACATCTGGTCCATATAATTGTGATGCTAACTTTGATGATGTCATCATCTACAATGACACATGGAATGATTATTTAGCGGCAGATCGGAAATTCTTTGACAGACTCGCTGATGCAAATTCGATAAGTAAATTTTCTAAACGTGCGCTTTTGCACTTGTGCAACATTTCTAAGACATATTGTGGAACATGGGCAAGTTAAACCTATAGATGCTAAGGTCAAGGCTATCTTTCTGAATGCACTGTGGCTGTAAATAAAAAGCAACTGATGCGATTTTTAAGTATGGCTGGATACTATTGGAAATGTTGTTCCACTTTTTCCATAATTGTTGAACCCCTGACAAATTTATTGAGCAAGAAAAAGCAAGTTTTCACTGGTCTGAAAAAGTCAGGATGCTTTTGATACGTTAAATGCCATACTTGAGAGTTCACCAGTGCTTACAGCTTTAAATTTTACTCATTCACTTAAGCTGTCTGTTGATGCAAGTGATGTTAGGGTTGGAGCAGTATAAATTCAAGAAGACAAAAATTGTGTAGATAATCCAGTCTGTTATTTTTCAAAGACATTCAATAAGCATCAGAGAATTTATTCTACAATCGAAAAGGAATGCTTGGCTTTGATATTGGCATTAAAGGAATGCTTGGCTTTGATATTGGCATTAAAGGAATGCTTGGCTTTGATATTGGCATTAAAGGAATGCTTGGCTTTGATATTGGCATTAAAGGAATGCTTGCCTTTGATATTGGCATTAAAGGAATGCTTGGCTTTGATATTGGCATTAAAGGAATGCTTGGCTTTGATATTGGCATTAAAGGAATGCTTGGCTATTGATATTGGCATTAAAGGAATGCTTGGCTTTGATATTGGCATTAAAGGAATGCTTGGCTTTGATATTGGCATTAAAGGAATGCTTGGCTTTGATATTGGCATTAAAGGAATGCTTGGCTTTGATATTGGCATTAAAGGAATGCTTGGCTTTGATATTAGCATTAAAGGAATGCTTGGCTTTGATATTGGCATTAAAGGAATGCTTGGCATTGATATTGGCATTAAAACACTTTGAAGTCTACAGCTTCTTCTCCGATTATTTTCTTTAGTGATCACAACCTCCTTACTTTCATCGGAAAGATGAAACACACAAATCAGAGATTAGTAAGTCGAGCTTGGTGTTGCAGAAATATAATATTCACATCAGGCATGCTCAGGGAAAATACAGTTTACTAGCAGATTCACTTTCACGTGTGAAGAAATATATTGTTTCATGTGTGCTTTGTGTCATTGATAATATTTCATTATATGTAAACAAATTTAAGACATGTATATTTGACTTATGGTGGAAAGAAAGCCTCATTGCGCAACTATTTATTGTTCTTTTTGAGGGGAAGGGTTATGTATATTTAATTTAATTGTTTGCTTGTTAGTTTTTTTAAAAAAGTTTTTATTTATTACATGCTATTGTAATGTAAAATTGTATGATGGACTTGAACTTGTCCAAAATTGAGTTCATTTCTGCTTGACCTGATTGACTTTTTTATTTCAGTGTATGTAAACAACTAATGCTTAGCTAAATTATTCTCTATGTGTATGGGCTTAATATCAACAAAGACCCTGGTCTTCATGCACATTATGCTATGACATATCAGAATCATTGCTGTCTGTAGTTTGACTAGACTTATAAGCGAGCACATAAGGTACGATACACGTAACATAACAGTCCAAACATTTCTTAAGCAGTGGGGTTCATAGTCGCATACTGACGTGCTAATTGAAAAAAACACTTCATAGTGAAAATACGGTAAAGGGGTAGACAATTATGTACATAATCGAGTGAAGACAATGCGTAAATTGTTTATGCATAAGAGAGACATAGATTAGACATAAAGTACAGTATTAGAAAGACAAAAGAGCCGAGTGCATCATGAGATAAAATAACCACACACATAATCCACGGTTCTGGTTGTTCCCGAAGAAAACAACAGTCTACAATGTATTTTGAACGGCGATAAGAAGATAATACAGTCATCATAGTTTTAAAAAAAAATTGACAGAGGCAATTATTTTGCAGCAGGGAACTCAATTTTATCACTACTTTCACTTATTTATTTTGTTTATTTACTTTTAGAATAGATCTCATTTGCAGACTAGGAACGAAATGAAGCCTAGAGGTGATATAGGGGAAACAACTCTTGCTATGCTACTATTTATATTGATTGCATCCCGTGTTGTTGTGCAGTTTATATTGTCATCCAGGCCATTGACCCTGAGTACATCAGCAGGTAATTGATCGGCAAGAAGAAACCACCACGAGTTTCTTATAAACCTTTAATTATTTCTCTGTTTACAGGTCCTCTATCTTGATTTATTAATGAAACAGCGATAAAGTTAGATAAAGCTGAACAAGCACACACATTATATATATATATATATATATATATATATATATATATATATATATATATATATATATATAACTTCGAGTTGAGAACGACCGAGAATTGTGAAAGGTGCACGTTAATATGAGGCGGAACTGTATCGCAGCCTTAAAACTGGGTATATATTTTATATTTAAGAGACGGTGTATAATCTGTGTTTTAGTGGCATTCGTTTTATTTTTCTATATATTAGATATCTAGCCTATGTCGAGTCCTTAACTCTGCCATGTCTCTTTCTTAAATTTGAAATATGTACCTGGTGTCTAGAATATGGTCCGTTTTGTCTTAAAATGTCATGAGTCATCCCTATTGTACATGTTAACATTCCAAATTATATCGCTCCAATTCGGAACTGTCCCTCTGCATTCCAAAAGATTAATCAGACTGTTAATTATCACAGCGGTCATGCAATAAATACCAGAAGTTGCAATGCAGTTCAATCAAGGATGTAAGTCATTAGTTATCATCATGAAAATCGGTTTATAAATAACATAGATAAAATTAAAACATATCTTATGACAAAATTTGCTCTGAGACATGTCATTCAAGCAATCACCCTAGGTCTGTAAACTCACGATGTATAAACGTATCAACTATGTTCTTGTCCCGAACTACTTTCTCGCACAAGTCAGGGATGAGAGTAACGAAGGTATATGGCGAGAACTGGATACATAAAGCCCTTTCGTTAACTTTTTTAAATCTTTCCAGTCCCTTTATAGTTAAGTAAATACCAGCGTTACAAATGTTTAATACGAGCCCATTATATTAGATATGATACAAACTTATATTCACCGTCTTTTTTTGATGTGCCTATACCTGTAAAACTATTAAATGCAGTTCGATTGGGGGTTTCTATTATTTTTATTTTCGTTTAATATTGTCAGAACGTTACAGTAAATACGGCGTGGGTGGATGCGTGGGATGAGGAAGAAAATTCGTAGATTTAAGATAACCCAGAAATGCTTAGTTTATTGTAAATCCCTGACAAAATACCTACCGTCAAATAAACTTCAGAAGGCTAGGATGGGCCAAATTGTGTGGTTATGAAAACAGGACCTGTAAGTTTGCTTCTATCAGCAAGCTGCACACACGTACACGTTGCAAAACTTGCTAAATAGCTCAGGAATCCAATACGATAGTGTACATTGGTCACATAAATCAGGATTTTAAATTGGATTCGTGCACGTCTAGCTACTTGGTGCAATCCCATGTAAGAGTTTTCTTCCCAAAGCCTCATTTCAAACACATGCCAAAAGTAATAACAGTTTCAGAAGTTATATAAGAATGTGAAACTCGATTGATATTATAAATAAGCGTATTCGATTAATTTTATTGTCATATTTCATTCATCAAGATGGAGTACTTGTTAATCGCGCGCAAAAGAAATCTCGAGACCTTTATTATCGCGCAAACGAGACAACAAATGGAACGTATTTCTTAGAGTTATCACGCATTCGAAGCACATTTTTGGCAGACAGTGGCTGGTCAAGTCGAATATTTTTCTCTAGTCACCGCCAAATAAAAAATGAACTGTGTTCCTTTCAAGATATCTGGCTTCTGTCATTTTGGCATGTGCATTTTAAACAAGCTGACTCCCGCCTTTATGGTATATGCATTGTACACAAGCTGACTCTCTGCCTTTGTGATATGTGCACTGAACACAAGCGGACTTCCTGCCTTTGTGATATATGCATTGTACACAAGCCCACTTCCTGCCTTTTTGGTATATGCATTGTACACAAGCTGACTTCCTGCTTTTGTGGTATGTGCATTTTGCACAAGCTGACTCTGCCTCTGTGGGATATGCATTGTACACAAGCTGACTCCTTGCCTTTGTGGGATATGCATTGTACACAAGCTGACTTCCTGCTTTTGTGGTATGTGCATTTTGCACAAGCTGACTCCATGCCTCTGCGGTATGTGCATTGTACACAAGCTAACTCTCTGCCTTTGTGGTATATGCTTTGTACACAAGATGACTTCCTGCCTTTGTGGTATATGCATTGTACACAAGCTGACTTCCTGCCTTTGTGGTATATGCATTGTACACAAGCTGACTTCCTACCCTTGTGGTATATGCTTTGTACACAAGCTGATTTTCAGCCTTTGTTGTATAAGCATTGTACACAAGCTGACTCACTACCTTTGTGGTATATGCATTTTACACAAGCTGACTTCCTGCCTTTGTGGTATATGCATTGTACACAAGCTGACTTCCTGCCTTTGTGGTATATGCTTTGTACACAAGCTGACTTTCAGCCTTTGTTGTATAAGCATTGTACACAAGCTGACTCACTACCTTTGTGGTATGTGCATTGTACACAAGCTGACTTCCTGCCTTTGTGGTAAATGCATTGTACACAAGCTGACTTCCTGCCTTTGTGGTATATGCATTGTACACAAGCTGACTTCCTGCCTTTGTGGTATGTGCATTGCACACAAGCTGACTCCCTGCTTTTGCGGTATATGCATTGTACACAAGCTGACTTCCTGCCTTTGTCGAATATTCATTGTACACAAGCTGACTCACTGATATTGTGGTATATGCATTGTACACAAGCTGACTCACTGCCTTTGTGGTATGTGTATTGCACACAAGCTGACTCCCTGCCTTTGCGTTATGTGCATTGTACAGAAGCTGACTTCCTGCCTTTGTGGTATATGCTTTGTACACAAGCTGACTTTCAGCCTTTGTTGTATAAGCATTGTACACAAGCTGACTCACTACCTTTGTGGTATAAGCATTGTACACAAGCTGACTCACTACCTTTGTGGTATATGCATTTTACACAAGCTGATTTCCTGCCTTTGTGGTATATGCATTGTACACAAGCTGACTTCCTGCCGTTGTGGTATATGCATTGTACACAAGTTGACTCCTTGCCTTTGTGGTATGTGTATTGTATACAAGCTGACTCACTGCCTTTGTGGTATGTGCATTGTACACAAGCTGACTCCCTGCCTATGCGGTATCTGCAATGTACACAAGCTAACTATCTGCCTTTGTGTGATATGCATTGTACACAAGCTGACTCACTGCCTTTGTGGTATGTGCATTGTTCACAGGCTGATTCATTACCTTTGTGGTATGTGCACTGTACACAAGCTAACTCTCTGCCTTTGTGGGATATGCATTGTACACAAGCTGACTCCCTGCCTTTGTGGTATGTGCATTGTATACAAGCTGACTCACTGCCTTTGTGGCATGTGCACTGTACACAAGCTGTCTCCCTGCCTTTTGTGGTATGTGCATTGTACACAAGCCTACTCCCGGCCTTTGGGTTAAATGCATTTTACACTTGTTCTCTTCCTGTCTTTTTAGTATGTGTGTAATTCAAACAAGCTAAGCTGATGAAAATGCAAAGACAATGTTTAATTTCAAAGCTTAAAATGCAATAGACCGACGGTCTACCTCTTGTCGGACATTTTTAAAAGTATTGTATGGCTCTGATTAACATTAAACAGTTGCATTACCCTTCTAAACGTATTGCGTTCCAGTCATAGTATCTCATTCATTGTACTTGAAGCACAAGTCAGCATTCCCAGAAAAAATTAACATATATTTTCAAAAGTCCGAGTTTCAGCAATATACAATTTTATCACGTTTAAATTGATTTTCAATGATCTTTGTTAATATTTATGGAAACAGATTTCCTGCGTTAGTGTATATGTATCGATTCTTGCAGTTTTCGTGATGATAAAGAGCCAACCATTAAGCAATGGTAAGTTGTACTTTAATTTACTGAAAAGATGCATCGACATTGTATTTGTGGAAATAAAATCGCAATCGCATCTAAATTGTGCAGGACTCCGTTTTAATTATTAGAATTGCTGCTTAAAGGGGCTCTACTGCAAACAGTTTCAAAACTTGTACTTAGCATTCATTTTCTGTGTTATTTATATTTTTTTAGTTATAGCTGATCTAATATATATTTATTTCAAATTAATTATTTGTTTCTCAGTTTTAAATTTTATTTACTTTTCATTACATACTATTGTAGTGTAAATTTATTACTGAAGATGATACTTTTTTCCAGAAAATAGTTTGTCCTTGACTGTTCGTTTTGTAAACACCAGGTGTTGACCTAGATCCTGACCTTGATTCAAAATTGGTAGTAACCACGTAAATAAGCTCTATTTGTATTCTAAAATGATTGGTTGTTGTCGAGGTCATGATGGGACTACCTGTTTAAGATGTAAACATTTTTTAAAATTGTATTTCTTAGAGTAAAATGATTGGTTTTCGTCAGGGCCACACTGGGTGTGTGTGTATTTTAACAAGTTAATAATTTCGACGAGGTTCTGGAACATGATCACGTGACCCCATTTTGCGTTTTAGAATACGATATGACCTTTGTTTTGGAGAGATATTCTCAGATGGGCTCTTACACTGGAAGTTGTATGTTGTCCTGTTTGGAGTTATTTCAAATTACTTAGATTCAAAGGGATCAATTCTTTTTTTTTCCTGGAAAACACGTGTGCTCATGTGAAATTCTTGAACAAAGACAGCTCTTATAAATGTTTATTTAGATTTACAAAACCGGAGTGATAGTTTTTGTTTCTACAAGGAATTGTAGACTTCAACACTACAGATTACAGCATACGTCATCGTCTTCCATTTTGGATTCTTCGTCTTGACATGAACTTGAAATCCTTAGAACATTTTGTTATAAGGACTTCAAACATTTTATTCGTGGACTATTCTTGGATTATTTTTGGATTTGATTCTTAAAACCGTAAGTTCATATATTTTTTAATTTTTCAGAATTTTCCAGGGAATAAATTATTACATTTTTTAAAGGCTTGTTGTTTTCACTCTTTCTTGTATTACTGTTTATTAGAGCCTAAACACGTAACATAAGACTTGTTTGATTCGAAATGTAGAAATAACAATCCCAGACGAAAAATTCGTGATACTGATTTTTCCACTTTAATTTATGTGATAATAAAAGACTACGTACTGCTGTCGCCACTGGGATGGAATAGTTTTAATGCATATAAACGCACTGTCCTTGAAGTAGTTTGTTGTTGTGGGCTTAACGCCATTTTGTAACACATGATAGGCCAGTATAACTGGTGGAGGGAGAACCCGGAAAATCCCAGGGAAGATCCAGCGACACACGGGAAACTACTGGCAAGCTTGCTATAAAATAAAAAAAAACCTACACAGGCCGAGCCCGAGATTCGAACCCACGCAAACAGAGTTGTCGGTGATCGATAAAGCTTTAGATCACTCGGCCACCAGAGGCCTCGCTCTTCTCTTTTAAGTATAGCAGTTTTTATATCCAGTTTTAGAGCAGTGAATACAGCAAGTAATTTTTATGCTCAGTGGGATCACCCGTTGAATGTTTACGTTTACCCGCCCCCCCCCCCCCCCGTAAAAACGATACTAAAAGGATGAGTCCTCTAACTTTTTATATGGCACCAACATGCCAGTCCCAAATTCAACCACAGTGCAAGTATAATGTTAATATATGTTATTGTTGTTGTAGGGTTTAACGCCATTTTTCAGCATAAAATAGGCTATGCGTGGCGGCCAGTATTAATGGTAGAGGAAGAACCCAGAAAAACCGCGGAAAGAACCACCGACCCACGAGCATAATGTTAATAAGTTGTTTATATATATATATATATATATATATATATATATATATATATATATGGATTTTTGCATGAACAAGACAGATGGATCTACAAGCGTTGACGGACAAAGTAAATTCAATAACTTCATGGCATGATATTATTAAAGGAAATATTATATGCAGGTCGTAAACTGACTCCTTTCCAAGAAATTAAATGAATTTTCAAGGGGTAAATTAAACATTCCTTAAAAGAACCAAGTATTGCTCACTAGGATTAGACTGAAATAAGAGTAAAATGAAAGTCAAGCGGTTAAACTTGTTTCAAATATTTTTGTTGTTGGTTGCATTAAACTCAAGGACAAACAATTTAAGTTCTGGTGGATGCGTGGGGCTGGAACATTTTAACCACAAAACTACACATTTCCAACCTTCATGCAACTTGTAAAACTCTCATTCTAATTTGTTGAAAGTTATTTTTTATCCAATTATATCAGATGAAATGAATTACCTGTCTTAGAGATAAAATACTTTGGTTTAAAATGAAAATCGGTGTCCCCTTTCCCTCTGCCAAAAAAAATTATTTGGTCCATTCACAGACGGCATTTGTGATCCATACATACAGCAATTGCATAAAAAAAGTATTAAATTTATGTGTAAAACTTAAATTACCATAATAATTTTAAAAAATATTAAAACAAATTTCTACCTGGCTGGCTTCAAAATATACTTGGTTCCTAGCAAAGCTAAACGAAACAACATTAACTAAAATGTCAACTAAAATATATCAAATTGAACATTTCGTGGCAACATTAAATGAAGTGGTCTCGAAGAAATTCGGCAAATTATCTTCCTCACCTGGCTATCAGTGGGATCAAGATGCACACGTTTGTTTGCAGATTAGGACACAATAAACATTTCCTGTAATAATTTGATAAAAATGTTACCAGGCATTTGTTAACACTTTTTTTTTCTCTATCTGGATGCTATGAGTTTTAATGGTTGCTATGGAAGCTGTCAAAAAAAGAACTTGCCTAAAAATACACCTCGAATGTTTAACCAAATACAGTTATATCTTTAGCTGTAAAAGATTATTTTTAATCGGACTGTTGTTGGAATTAAACATTGTGTCACCTAATAAGTCAATGCAGGATAGATGATTAACGAATAATATATGATACTGTTTGCGCCGTGTCTCATTTTATAGGAAGATCCGGAAGATGGAACGCTCCTCATCCTCTGAGCCTATTCGAAATCACGTGAAACGGTCTTTTGTACCAAAATTGGTGTCATGTTTAAATTTCTCGAACATTATGTTAAAAAAACAATCACAAGAAAAGCAGTAAATCTGCGGGGTCTACCCTTTTATGCAGTATTTACCCAATATTGCTATAGTTACATGCAAAAAAAAAAAAAACTGACGACAATTCCATGACAAAAGGTGGTTATGTTAAACGTCCTTAAAACACACACTAGTTCGCATTAGGATCATATGGGTTAAAGGCAAACGTATGATTAAAGACCCTCTTAAAGTCTGCAACTTTGATCTCGAAGATGGCATCAGAACACTAAGATGTGTGTGTGTGTGTGTGTGTGTGTGTGAGAGAGAGAGAGAGAGAGAGAGAGAGAGAGAGAGATTTGGATCTTTTTACGTAGCTTTCAAATATTTTAAGTCATATTGGTACGATATCTGTAGTGTGACAGTTTATGGTGATGTCTAGCATTGTTGCATCATGCCGCAGAGATGAAGCATAATATCCAACAGTCACATTATTCTCACACCAGGCCGACCAGTTATAACACTAACCTCTTAATGCTGAGCGCCAGTGAGGTAACTGTTAGTGCCATTTTTTTTATAAGTCTTTGGTATGACTCGGTTGTGGATTTTACCCTCGACCTCCCGCATGCGAGGCGAACGCTCTAGCCATTTAGGCCACCAGAGCGGTCACACAATAAAGATGTAACACAACCTTGAGGCTTTACGCAACAAGAGTTCCACACTGCATATTTATATTCCATCCTGTGCCCTTTTCCTTACAAATGACCTCGATGTTAGAGCTACAAACCTGACAGCTGCATCATAAAGCGTGGAACTGGATAAACATTCATCAAAATATACGAAGTAGTTAAAGAATCACAGCCACGATATGGAAGCCGTTCAGCTGACTTCCCCTGTATTTGACCTTGACCTTGGGGGCATAATCGTACTAAGAGTACATGAGACACTATTACATCTAGATATACAGCAGGCTCATGTTGCATGAAAATACCTTCATTTCGTCAAATATTATAACTGTGTATGATCAGAAGCTGCTGATATATATTTCCCTTTCATACTGAAGTCATGGCTATGGTATCTCTAATTATGATATATAATTGGTTCAGGTTTCATTCATTAGTAGTTTAAGGCTTGTCCTAAAGAAAATGCAAAAATCGCATAATTACATTTATCTTACCTTGTTGTGAACTAATGGGAGGGGGCTTGTATTTCCTTGTTCGGTCCAATATGAAGACATGAGCTCAAGGGTATTAGATTATATTTTTCACTTTTACAGTGGGCAAAACGATTTGATGAATGGTAAAGACGTTTCAACTGAGAGAATTTATTGCTATTTGCACTGACTATGCCAGTCAAACAATTGACTTCGATATGTCAGATTTTTACGTTTGTTTTGGTCTACTTATTCTGTCTGTCAATTACACTTCTGAATAACATTTCAGGTGATCTGTCAATTACACTTCTGAATAACATTTCAGGTGATTGAAAGAGGCAGTGATAGATTAGCCATGTTATTATTCAATAATCGTTCTGCCGCCTGTACACGTGCAACCTGATATCTCCTTTCCCGCGCAGCCGGTGTACATTTCATTGTATATCTATCGTTTGCAGTAGCGCCTAGGGACTCTGATACGATTTTGATGATGGAATTTACGTCACCTAGTTAAGTCTAAACGTACACAGAACTTTTGTACTCAGGTGACGGAATTTGCTGCCAAAACCCAACCATTGCCTTTAACAATGCTGCTCACAACCCCAGCCGATGCAGTCCATATACAATATGTCTGTCTGAAATGGAAGATTCAGTTCATCCCCAAAATCGAAGTTAAAGACACCAGGAAATAGACTATCCGCCACTGAAAGGTGTGTCAAACGCAGACGTTCAATTATAGTTTTGACCATTATAAATGTACGTCATCGAATAATGTGTCATACGTATAAGGCTTCGTAGTGGACAAAAGATAGTACAATGAGAAAGTTGCAGGTGAAATTTCGATGTCGTGTATCGGATATCCAATATTACGTGTTAGAATAAAACTGCATGTCTTTAAAGTTCCATTTTCTAGATCGATTGTTGGCAAACAATATAATTTTGATTTCTTCTCTTCATGTGATAATTATACAGATTTATAGGCTATGTTAATAATTGCACGGAACATCATTTTTACATGCACATGTCCATACAAATCGTCCCCTTCTTCTTTCCAAGAACAAAAATCTAAAGGTATTTGGCAAACCGAAATTAAATTCATTCTTAGGAAACACTGTAGCTAACGTATCGATCTGATCAGTGTCGAGATAGACGTAGAATCCTTCACCATTACAGTTACAAATAAGTCAATGTAAGCGAAGTTAACAAGTAGGCGAAACAGACAAAATGGTTTGAGATTCTAATATATGCAAATCACTGTCTGGCCTCTGATAATATGTGTGTATGTGTGTGTGTGTGTGTGTGTGTGTGTGTGTGTGTGTGTGTGATAGATTTTTATCGTAGCTTCAACAATGTTTCATTCATATCGCTACGATGTCTGCAGTGTGGAAGTTTATAGTGGTGTCTAGAACTGGGAGATCATACCGAATACATGTAGCATCATGTCCCACTTAGTCACATTATCCTGACACCGGGCCGACCAGTCCTCTTAATGCCACCAACCTCTTAATGCTGAGCGCTTATATATCTTAATAAGTTGGAGAGATTAAACAAACAGTTTTTACGACTCTTTCGTTCTTTTATTTTACCTTCCACATAAGATCCACTTATGTTCTACACAGCAGTCCCGCAATTGTACTTAATTAGACTATGCAATATGTCTTTATAGATTAGTTAAATGCATGTTTTGGACATTTTTAATAATTTAAAATGCTTTTCTTTTAAAAACATAAGTTCGACAAATTGTCCTTGGTTTGTTATAGAAACATTCTAAGAACAAATTCAGCAATCAGAAACAAGCTAATAAAAGCAACACAATAGAGGAAATGTCTCGTCCGTGTTATCGAGGCATGTATCGTAAACATTCCACCAGAGAGACCAATACAAGTGCATTTTTGTTTAACGTTAGTGCTTAAAGCGTGTGCGCAAATAAGACGCATTCAGGTTGTGGCGATGTTGTAAATTTATATCGATTTGGGGCAAGAAGAGGGCGCATTCAAGTGATGGCGATGTTGAAGATTTACATCAACTTGGGTCGAAAAGGAGACGCATTCATGTGGTGGTGATGATGTAGATTTTGATTGACTTCGGGTGAGAAGAGGATACATTCATGTGGTAGCGATGTTGTAGATTCATATTGACTTGGGGCGAGGAGGGGACACATTCAGGTGGTGGCGATGTTATAGATGTATATTGGCTTTGACCTAGAAGGAGACACATTAAGGTGTGGGCGATGTTGTAGATGTGTATTGACTTGGGGCGAGGAGTTTGCACATTAAGGTGTGGGGGATGTTGTAGATGTGTATTAACTTGGGGCGAGGAGTTTGCACATTAAGGTCTGGGGGATGTTATAGATGTATATTAGCTTTGACCGAGAAGGAGACACATTAGGGTGTGGGCGATGTTGTAGATGTATATTGGCTTTGACCGAGAATGGGATACATTAAGGTGTGGGCGATGTTGTAAATGTGTATTGACTTGGGGCGATTAGTTTACACATTCAGGTGGTGCAATGTTATAGATGTATATTGGCTTTGACCGAGAATGGGACACATTCATGTGTGGGCGATGTTGTAGATGTGTATTGGCTTTGACCTGAATGGGACACATTCAGGTGTGGGCGATATTGTAGATGTGCATTGACTTGGGGCGAGGAGTTAACACATTCAGGTGTGGGCGATGTTGTAGATGTGTACTGACTTGGGGCGAGGAGTTTACACATTCAGGTGGTGTCAATGTTGCATATTGGCTTAGGCCGAGAAGAGGACTATTAAGATGATGGCAATGATGTAGATGTATATCGAATTGTCTTACACTTTCATCTAACCATGTGTGATATCGAAAGTAAAAATTATAACCAGGATGCGAAGTGCATGTAATCCTTTAGTTGCCATTCATAACTGGAAATACGTCAGCAGTGACTGACATTTGAAGCTAGTGTTTCCGTCTCTAGTGATGACATTATACGATGTAAACCATACCGTCTAACACACAATCCTTTAGTTCTTCAACAGGATATAGAAGTCTTCATAATATTTCACAGGAACTGTAGATAATCATCGAACGACTATATGAAGTTTATCCTTTATTAGCTAAAGCAGGAAGTTAGCTGGCATTCTTTTATTTTCACGTTTCGTTTCGATCACTGTCATAATCAATGGCAGTTAATGTAGTCCTCATTTCACTGCTGAGATGAATGTTTTTGTCTCTTCCACTCATTATCTTTTATCGTAGAAATTGCAGCCTGATTCAAATTAAGGTATCTTTCTAATAAAATAAAATATTTACAATATTTCGTTATGTGACAGTTCTTTATGTGAATCATATTGATCAAAACACTAAAGTTTCCTTTCGAAAAATAGCTTACCGCTTCATAGCCTTACTCATGTATAATGAGACGCCTCATGAATTCTTCTTTTTATCTAAGTCACAGAACAGGTTCCTGAAAAGACGAAATTGTTTTTAAATAAAGTTTACAAAATTAATATTAGATACGTTTTTGTTTCCGTATGGATCTAAGTTAAAATTGTGTCAATTTGTTTTTCATCTGGTTATTTTACAGTCCGTCACAATGAGACTGTCTTGTACAGTTGGGGCATCATGTCGCACTGGGGCATCATGCTGCAAACATGCTGCATCATGTCCAACCAAGTCACATTATCCTGACACCAGGCCGACAAGTCCTCTTAATGATGAGCGCCAGTGAGACCGTTGCAATTATCATTATTAAAAGTCGTTGGTATGACTCAGCTGGGGTTTGAACCCACAAGCTCCCGCATCCGAGGCGGACGATCAAACCAGTTAGACTACCAGAGCGAACAAGTAGTTGTCTGTGAAATTACAAACATAAAATTCATGGAAAGAGACGTATCAAAATATTGGACACTTGTTATTGGTATCGTCTGGGCGCTTTTAAGTTGACTCCAATACAAACTGCACAGATCCCGATCTGCCGTCAAGTGATGCACCGGCAGAGCTGTGTCTATGCATTCTCCTCATATTGCACTTTTATTCAAATTGAAAACGGGAATACGAATATAGATAGTAAATGATAGTCACGCATTTTATCGAATAAATATTTGCTTTTGACCTAACTATAAAGACTAACTAGCCACGACTATTATTCAAAAACTCGGATGGCGTTAAGTGCACCCTGTACAGCGCATGTCAGACAACTTGTCTTAAGCCATGTGTTCTAGATGATGTGGACAACTTTTTTTTCAGCATCCTTTCTTTTTCGTTTGTAATGGCAAAGATAGTTTATCATTATCTCAGTAATAGATAGACCACTGTGTCGGGCAATCTCCGTAATAGATAGACCACTGTGTCGGGCAATCTCAGTAATAGATAGACCACTGTGTCGGGCAACATCCTCTTAAGACCAACTTACAATTTAATATTTTGGATATCAGATAATCTTGGATCGATAAATATGAATATACAGAAAAGAAAGAGAAAGAACATATGCACACATCCATTTAAGATGTACTCTCTATAGGTATACGATTAAGATAAAGAAACGCATGTATGCAACGTCAGATTATGTGATACAAACTTTTATAAAAGTACAATATATTGTTCCTTTTGCTCATCAAATCAGAGTAAAAATTTTAGAAAGAAAACAACAAGTTGCAATGTATATATTCATGATAGATGTTCTCTTCTTTGTTTAATCTACTTATGCATTTGTATTTTTCAATGTTTTCATATCTCTAAACTACTGGTTTCAAAGTATTGTTCAAAGCATGGAGTCTCTCTACGGAATCAAACACCTGCGTGATTGTGGAATGAAGTGTCTTGTTTTTCTTTTTTTTCGCCAAGGACAACAAAAAGGAAGATGTTGCCTACTGTCGTAAACGCGCGAATACTGCAAAGAAGTTTTCTCTAATCGCCTAATGGTCACACATGACGAAATTCTAATTTCACAATTGCATGGTCATTTTTATTCCACATTTCCATGATTCACCATTAAGCCTTTCCAAACCGAATATTAGTACTTCATGCCATACAATACAAAACACGACCCAAGCATCCAGTACAAAGAGTTATTCCTATTTCGGGTCACTTCATACGTATATCTTAAAGTATTTAGAAGATTCTCTCTGTTAAGAAAGTATGGAGGGTCGATTTTACGAAACGAATCCATGCTGTCACAACGTTTCATGAATAAGATACGCACGTTATGGTGTCTGCTCATAGAAAGTGGCGAATTACTCGAATAGACAAATACCTTCCCAACACCGATTCCCCATAATGAACGAATAATAACTATATCACAGCTACAGACGGAGAGAAAATACACGTGTTGCCATCAATCCAAATCAAACTATTCGTGCATGCAGATCGAAATGGTCCTATATAATTCATTCATTTATATCAGCAACAGTTAATCTAATTTTGTCCTGGTGCCGATGTTGGGCTGGTGCCCTAAGCACGTGCTTAGTGAGCTTACTAGGTGATCCATCCCTGAAGGTTGCAGACTTTAGTATATGAATGACAGAATAAAAGACGATTCAGACAAATCAGGATCTTCTTAATCGTAAAAAGACAATAGCAATATCAGAGTAACTCATGTTTGTTTCTAGGTAGTCGACAAGTCTAGGTAAACTGAAGCAGAATGAGTTTCTCTCTGCTGCTACATGATATATACCTTGAATCCCTCCGTAAAACAAGCATGCCGCTAACAACTGGTGAAACAAGCAGGGACTTCCTTCACGGCAAAGATAAGACAGGTAGAGCTATTTTGATTTGTTTAGCAACTCAGTAGTTTTCCATGAACAACTGAAATGTTAACTTCTTCCTTTCAATAAATCTTCGATATCACATGTTCACTACGAGCCCCACATGTTGCCGCTACACGACAACAAAGAACCCTGTCGCGTTATATTGCTGATCACATGTATAAACTCACGTTATGACAGCCAGAAAGCTCCATCAGGAAGATCAGCATACACAAGATTAACTGTCACAATGTCGCTCAAGAAGGTATTTCCAACAGAAAGCCTGACACGCTCGCGCCCATCAAAGATGAACATTCGGTCATTCTTCGGCCCAACCAAGAAACCTACGTATGATAGTACAGTCCAGACTAATATCAAATATATGCTTACAGTGACCAAATATATGCCGTGTTACTTCTGCGATAGAAACAGTAAACCAGTCCTAGACATGTCATTGCGGTGGTTCATCTATCAATGTTTGTAGTCGATTTTCGTTTACTATGAGCAATCTTTCTGAGATTAGTTAATAAACCTGATCTTCACATGCCAATTCATTATTATATACATGATGATGACAACATAGTCATTGTTGTTGTAGGGTTTAACGCCATTTTTCAGCTTACGATAGGCTATACATGGCGACAGCCAAAATTAATGGTGGAGGAAGAACCCGGGAAATCCATGGAAAGAACCACCAACCCTCGAGAAGCTACCGGCAAGCTTTCTCAAATACCCACATTGGCCGAATCCGAGACTCGAACCCACGCAGACAGAGGTGAGATGGCAGTGATCCGTAACGGAGAGCGCTTTAGACCACTCGGTCACTCGGGAAATGTTGCCTATGTTTTGCAGGTACTCAACATTTATCGAGTTCGCTGAGGAGATGCTTATTAACAAACAGGTCTCTAGCAGATCCAAAACGCAGACTCGCCCTCATCCTGCTGACCACGACGAAAGGTCATGAACAGAGATTGCATCTCTACCAAAACACAATAGTCGCTTACGACCTCAGTGCCCATACTAAAGTGGGTAAAATAAATCGTAGTCTGTTTCCCTACTTAGTATGCTCCCTGCGTTGCATTCCGCTATACTAAGTCAGGCGAACGCTGACGTCATATTGTCACGTTATCAAAACAAATGGCCTCACATGGAGAGATCTCGGAAATCTAACCGTGGCACATTTATTGCTTTAATATTCTGTTTGTTAGAGACACAATACGAACTTTACTAATACTTTCAATTTGAACTATAGCAGTCGTTATCTGTGTTTAAGCTTAATCAGCAAATCGGCAACGTAGGTATTTAAAAAAAAAAATCTACAGTTTGGCGAGACGAAGTATAGGGATACACACAACAATATTGCACGTTTCCCACTATGTCATCTCAAAAAAATTCCCTTTCTAATCGATTCCTTTATAAATCTTACGTCAAAGTTGGTATGAGTTGACGTACGACAGCTTTAATTGTGTCAAAGATTATGACGAAAATATCTTCCCCATTTTACCAGGGGTGTGGGTAACGAAGCGGAGTGCAACTCAGGGAGCATACTAAGAAGGGAACCAGACTAAATAAATCGTCTCCACTAGACCAAGCTAGCTGACACTGTATTCTCACATATACATCACCACTAATATACAACTGCTACAGTGATGGAAAACCGTTCGAAAGAATCTACACAGTTACAACATAAAATGTCACATTCCACTCACACTATCCCCCCAACCCCAACCCACCCGAATCCTACGCCAAAAGCAAACCGCGCGAATGAGTCTAATCGACTATTTAAAAATCTAAGGCGTTATTAGAGCTGCTCTTTTTCAAAGCACACAACCGAACTCCAATTCACGTGTCTCGTGATTAAAGCAGCAAACAAACGACTTCTAACCAATGCTTATGTGTTTTAACCGATGTATCCAAATCAAATGATCATATACATCTTTTTTAGAAGAAAAACAAAAAACAATACCCCCCCCCAAAAAAAAAAAATAGAGCCACCTGCGATATCACTGTCAAATAGCATCATTATAAAATATACACCAACAGCAATGCACGGAACTATATGAGCTATCCGTGTGGTTTTCTCTACTCCACCCGGCCAACAACAATGTTCGTATCCCAATCAACAGCCACGGGACACAAATGCTGCTCATCCTTTGCTGAGGGAAAGTGTCTGTACGGGGGAGAGGGCGGGTCTATAAGATGGTACTTATGTTATCAGCCAAAACCTGCACAACATATTCATCATACCCGAGTGCAGAAAAACGCATTACAATGTAATTTGGGTCATGTAAATGCACCAGTAATAGATTACGCATGCTCTGTCACGTCATTTCTAACTTATAATGCAGTACGGCTAATCTCGTGTCTGGTACAGACCATAACACGTTTCTCACTGATCCAATGAAGAAGCTGAACTGCGACTCGATTGTTAAAAACATACTATATTTCACCTCCAAATTAAATCCAACCGGCTTATAAATAGCTGTGCTGAATTTTAAATGGAAACTGAAACAAAGAAATATAAATTCTTTCATGCAATACATGTTTCGAATAGCCTGACTTTCTTTTTTCTATACGAAAACCGAAGAAGAAAAGAAAGAAAAAAAATAGAATAAAAATATAAATACTACAAATCAATCCGAAATCCCACCGCTACCATTAGAACATCTTTCTTGTTACAGCAAGGGGTCTCTCTAACGCCTGCTCAGTGTGGCATGATAGTCTATGTCTTCCGCTATTTACAAGGACTTAACGACAACATTCATTGTCAACTGAGAGGTTCGTAAACTTGCAAATACCACATAATTTTTCTCTGATCACCTAATGACCACACATCGCGAAACTCTGATTGCACACTTACATGGTTTTTCGCTTGTTTCACATTTGCATTACTTACTAGTGAGCCTTACCGAGCCTGATGTTAGGAGTACGGGCTATGCAATACAAATCACGACAAAAAATACGTAATACGAAGAATTATTCCTTTCTCAAATTACTAAACACTTATAACTAAAAGCAAATCCAGAGCATGTCCTCTTTCAAGTCTGAAGAATGATGACATATGCCTATTATTTATAACACACTTTTTATAGCAATTACAAAGTAATTAAATATCTTACAAACATAATCACCGAAGTTAAAAGCCTGCAACGCCGTTTCTACTATTTCCAGTTAATTGACTCAATGGATTTCTCAACGTCTATATGCAATAACAAACCATACATGTTTTCGCCCTCTGGCTGATCCTTGATATCATATAAACTGATATTTACTCTGGTGAATCTATTCTTCATAAATTCTTTTTGAGTATAGCTGTTTCTTGATAGAAAAAGATATACTGTCCTAGCTACAATAAGTCCTGAAGTAATCTTATAGTCAACATATAAAAGAAATATAAATATAGATATCCAATTTGTAATGTATTTAATTATTTTTCTTAGCTTGGTAAACACGCGATAACTCATGGATCCTGAAAATCTACAGTACTAGTATATCTTTGATTTATCGATCTACATTAAATCCCACCCTCGTCACCCTGAGGTTTACACAATAATTTATTGAATTCTGCAGTCCATCATTCTGAGACTAGACATTTTCCATCTCCAACAATGTTAAAGAATTATTGATAAACAGACCCTATCACAATTCTCTTTCTCTTGACTAAATTTCGTAGTGTGCTTAAAAATAGACTTTAAACTTCATGAGTAGCATCAACATCTAATTGAGCATCAACATCTAGCTGAGCATTAACATCTAGCTGAGCATTAACATCTAGCTGAGTATTGACGTCTAGCTGAACATTAACATCTAGCTGAGCATTGACGTCTAGTTGAACATTAACATCTAGCTGAGCATTGACGTCTAGCTGAGCATTAACATCTAGCTGAGCATTAACATCTAGCTGAATACTGACGTCCAGCTGAACATTAACATCTAGCTAAGCAGTGACGTCTAGCTGAACATTAACATCTAGCTGAGCATTGACGTCTAGCTGAGCATTAACATCTAGATGAGCGTTGACGTCTACTTGAACATTAACATCTAGCTGAGCATTAACATCTAGCTGAGTATTGACGTCCAGCTGAACATTAACATCTAGCTGAGCATTGACGTCTAGTTGAACATTAACATCTAGCTGAGCATTAACATTTAGCTGAATTTAACGGAATATTCCTTTTGAGTGTCAGTAAGACACTTTCTAGCCAAACCCATATGTTAATTGGTCTTCAATAGTTCGGCATCACATTTCCAACAACGATTTCCCTTGGACAGCTTGACGAAGTCACGCTCAAAACTGAACGATCAGTTTCATATCCAGCAAAAATTGATGCATCAGCTATATTCATATGCATATCGCATTACGCATGATGATAATCCAAACACCTCTGCTTCTAAGGATATGTTTAATTGTGGGTATAATACTTGACTGACATTTCTCCAGTTGTCAATTACTTTCAGGTCTAGACTTGCTGTTTAAGACGGTCGGTATTTGTCATGTTAAATATAATCAGTACCTAAATTTAAGCCTTTAACATTAATCCAGTCTCGACACAGTTTAATGCAATGGCTTTCAAAGCAAGGTGTCCGACCCAGTAGTGGGTCGCAGAATGCCAGGCATTGGGTTGCCATAATGATTCATATCATTACAATAGTATGATTGTATGTAAAATCTAGTCAAAATATATAAATGGTGCACTTCAGGCATAAACGATTTACTTGAAATCGGTCTCTAGAAAACATGTTTGAAAGATTTAATGGATGACCTCTGAAAGACTCGTGTGTCGTTCCTTTATTTAGATTTCTGAAAAGGTAAGGATTATCGTCATAAATTATTATAATGTCATTAACTGAGGTATGTAAAATAATTAATATATCTTGCTCTTTATATTATACATTCAAATTTATTCATAATATTTGTTGAGGCCCCAACAGAGGCTAATAATTTATTTGCATCCCTATCGAGCAGCCCAATGTTTTTCAGCATATTTTGTACAATGCGTTTCCTGGAAATATACTTTAGATACGTTTAGTTTTACCAAATGAAAAATGTTCTTTCATTTAAAGGTCGCATCTTACAGATCTTCATCATTTATAGATACAATTGTTATGCTATTATCCATGACAGCAGATGTACATTAAGATTAATTTGTTCTTGTGCAAAAATAAATTTTGCAATTATCATTTGGAAATTTAACATTGACAAGGTACTCACAAATACACCAATACAAATGACTATTACAAAACCATCCATCGTGTGACAGTGTGCTGCATTTACTACATTTAATGTATCAATATGTTTATAATGTGTTGACATTTAATATAATGGACGATAAATTACGGATACTAGTTTAGTGAAACACCATTTCTAGATTGTTACTAACAGCTGGCTTGTGTTCCGTTATGCCGACAGTTGATATGCGTCTCGTCGTGCAAACGGCTGGTACGTGTCTCATTATGTTGACAGGTGAGTTTTGTCTTCTCGTGCAGCCACATGATATAATGCCTCGTCGTGCAGACAGCTGACCGTTTACTTTTGCATACAGCTGATATGTCTCATCGAGCAGACAGCTGATTTTTGACTTGTTGTGCAGCAAGGTGGTTTCTGACTTGTCGTGCAGCCAGTTGATATGTGTCGTTATGCAGACAGCTGTTTTTTTTTTATTTGTCTTCCAGGCAGCATATATGTCTCGTTGTGCAAGACTGTTAATTTGCGATTTCATTTCATATGATATTTATGACACAATTGGAGAAACGAAAATAAGAGACATGGCGATGTTGATGGCGTCGTCGGAGGTGTTATTGGTGGCGTTAAAAAAACAATGCTATATTTCATGCCACGACACAGCATTTAACGAAAGTCTTATGCTTCACAAAAACCGACTAGAATAACATTAAATAAATCGATCGAATAAAACTTATTGTCGCGAACCCGAAACTGTATTGTTGTTTTTGTTGTTGTTTTATGGTTTGACAACATTTTTCAGCACAAGATAGGCTATGCATGACTGCCAGTATAAATGGTGGAGGAAGAACCCGGGAAAACCCCGTAAAGAACCACCGACTCACGACAAGTTACCGGAAAGCTTTCTCACATATCCACATTGGCCGAGCCCGAGACTCGAAACCACGCAGACAGAGGTGAGATGGCAGTGATCCGTAAAGGAGAGTGCTTTAGACCACTCGGCCCAAACTGTTTACACACATCCATCCATAAATACATCCATACATACATACATGCATGCATGCATGCATGCATGCATGCATACATACATACATCCATCCATACATACATACATACATACATACATACATACATACATACATACTTTCATACATACATACATACATACATACATACATGCATACATACATACATACATACATACATACATACGAAAGAGAGAAATATAGAGGGATAAAACTGACACCTGATTGTGTTCTACACATGTGATACACTTATAATCGGTTCTGTACCGTATTTTAAGTACCCATTTAAATACATATAAAAACGATTGCGCTCATTTCACTGTGTAAACGTTTCGAAACAAAGACTAGAAGTCATCTCCATGAAATGCAGACGTGTATGAACCTAGAGGAGTACTATTTATCGAGTCATAATCTTGGTGCTGAATTTATGCCATTCCTTACTTACCATTGTCGGAAATTATTGTGTTCTATATTATTATCATTATTATTATTATTATTATTATTATTATTAGTAGTAGTAGTAGTAGTAGTATACATTTTGAGGTTGTTTTATGTAGGTTAAATATCTGGTTAAAATACAAAACAAACAACTGACTGATAAACAGCATAGTTCTAAACCACCCACCCCACCCAAAAAGTAACCCACCAACCACCAACCCCCAACAAAAAAGAGAAAACAGAACCAAATTATTCTCAGGCGCATATGTCCATATTTGATTTGTAACTAAACGGATGAATGCTGCATTGTAAAACTTGATTGTTACTTCGTATTCTAAGCAAGCAGCCATTTCATCATAAGCTGAATCACGTAGAGCATCCTACATGTGTAAGATTATCACACAGCAGCAATATATATAAAATAAGATTATCACACAGTCGCAATAGATATCAAAATAAGATCATCACACAACAGCAATATACATAAAATAAGATTATCGCACAGTAGCGATAGATATCAAACTAAGATCATCACACAACAGCAATATACATAAAATAAGATTATCACACAGTAGCAATAGATATCAAACTAAGATCATCACACAACAGCAATATACATAAAATAAGATTATCACACAGCACTAATATATAAGGACTTATTGAAATCAGATTATCACACAACAGTAACATATATCAAATATAGATTATCACACATTAGTAATAGATAACAAAATAAAACTGTCAAACTGTAGTAATAGATACCAAAATAAGATTGTCACACAGTAGTAATAGATAACAATAAATGATTATCTCAAAGTAGTAATAGATAAATAAAAAACAGATTATCACACACTAATAATATATATCAAAATAAAATTAGTACCCATCTTTAATAGATATCACATTAAGAATTCAATTTCGGTGATATCTTTATGATTTTACACCGTCTAGTCCGTATGCGTAAGTCCAAATTTCCTCGTAGGTGTACAGTTATTTCCGTTTCTATTTAAAGGATTGGTTCCCGCTTATATACTTGATCTACAAACTATCTACTTCCACTTTTTAAAACTCAGTAGCGTTCCCGGATTTTTAAACGAAAGAAATGATAAGTTTGCATTTTATTAGATCTTAGACGTGCAAATAAGAACCAAATTACGCAATAATATACATAAATCCTGTACAGCACGCAATAATATACATAAATCCTGTACAGCACGTTCAACACAAGTGGTCTGATACAGAACTCTGAAAAAATGCAAACTGACTTGTGTGTACAACAAAGGTTCAATTATTTAACATACAATAGGACGCTAAGCCACTATAACGGTTGTAACTTACGAAGAATGTTAACATACATGCATGTGATATGACAAAGCAGTACGACGGGGACAATTGTAGGTGTTGTACATAAGTGTGTACATGTGTTTAAAATTGCATTTATTTTATAAAAACCATGTAAAAGAAATAAAATTATAATACAAAATGAAAAAAGCTCCACAAAATAAAGAACGCGACAGAGACATACTTTGGTTGTTTTTTAAACACGTAAAACGCAAAACGGAATAACAAAATGTAAAACTAATGTCAGCGCTAATTAAGTAATATGTATCAGAAAATTTAGACATACAACATTAGACTAACTTTACAAATGATAACGTTATCTATGACGACAAATATATTGACGATACATATTGTGATAATTATCATATCCCTATCACCATTATCATCACCACATCTACCAATCTTATCACTTTAACCTATCTCCCCCTCCATTTCCTCATCACCGTCAGCATATCAACATGAACAGTGTCCTAGCTTTCATTATTATTATCAACGTTGACGTCGTTGTCGTCTTTATCATCATCGTCGTCATCGTCCTCGTCACCAACATCATTAGAAGTAATATGTTCATCTCTATCTCGTAGCTGATTTGTCCGAATTCACTTTCATTTTATTGGTGTTTCCGTTAGTAGCATGATTACAACAAGACCATCATCATCATCACCACCACCATCATCATCATTTGCAATGTCTGCTGCTCATAGTAATTCTTTCTCTCAATGTTGGCGTTTGCGAGCGCGTAGGTTTTGCCAAACTAAAGTCAAAACTTAGAAGCAAACAGGCAGGTAACCAAAATGAAAAGAAAATAAACCAAAAAAAGAAAAAAGAAATCAAAACAATACCCTCCCCCCCAAAAAAAAAATTATACAAGTGTCAACTTTAGAGTCCTATAGGTTTCAAAAGATATACTTTCATGTGAATCTATCCTCTTATTGGTATGTTTTTTGTTAATAAATATCATTTATTTATTTATTTATTTATTAATCTAGGGCGGACATAACTGGCACAATCAAAGTGTTCAACTTCTGTATGTTGGTCCTGTTCTGTGAAACAACTTATGTTATTTAGTACCCAATAGGTAGGTAGATTGTTAAAAAAAACGAGGCGAACCGTTGTCATAATTTACGCGCATATATGTTACGCTGTATTTGTCATAGTTTGTCACACAAATACGGAATCTCTCGAAGGTCTCCGTTTGCAGTAACACTGGGGAAAATCCCCACTCTTTTCAGTTTCGCATTTAACATAGAGCGTACGTCTTTTGGTCATGTGATATAGCTGTTTTATGCTAAGGTCTGTTACGTTGTTGAAACAGATGGATCATGTCAGCGCTTGTTGGAATGGAGTATTTAAGTTGACCGGTCAAAGGAGGGTATTATGATTTGAACTATTAATGTGTCAGCAGTTAGGAATTTGTGTCCCACTTGGATTGCAAGTAGAGATGTAAGTAGAAGAATATACTATAAGAATATACTAATGTATGAGAGAGAGAGAGAGAGAGAGAGAGAGAGAGAGTTATTCAGTAATTATTTACAGTCAAAGCAGGCTAACTGTATGAATGGGTTCAGACACCGTTTAACGATAATATGAACTGAATCAACATACATTTCTTTGCTTGTATATTTGAAAATAAAAATCAGTGTCGAAAACATCTGCAGCTTTTCGAGTTAATTATGGTTAAGGCTCATGTATGCCTTGCCGGAATGACTGTGGGGACTTTCTCTAGTTTTTCCTCCACTAAATATATTGACCGACATGTGTATCCAGCGTGTTGTTGTTGTTGTTGTTATAGGGTTTAACGCCGTTTTTCAGCACATGATATAATATACATGGCGGCCAGTATAACTGGTGGAGGAAGAACCCTGGAAAACGCCAGGAAGAAGCAACGACCCACGAGAAGCTACTGGCAGGGTTTCTCACATACCCACGTTAGCCGAGCCTGAGACTCGAACCCATCCTTCCTGTAAAATGGTCTTAAACGCAAAAACAAACTTGAGGATGTTTTGTACTAAGTCAGATCTAATCAACACGCTGCGACCTGACAAAAGGAAATACAGTGCCTCTCAGATTGTTTCCATTTTGACTACCGTATACGAAGTCACTGAAGCGATAACAGTACAAGGCTGCTTGTATGGCACATTCAGCAGTATGAATGTGTCATTGAAAATGTAAGGTTCATTTAGTTCATTATTCCTTGTTACGTTTTATATGCCCGCCTTGATTATTAACCTACATCTTTTTGTCATATCACTTTCAATGAGCGCAGTAGATGCTATAAACCCGGGTAACTAATACATTACTCCGATTACTGCAATACTGCAATATAATTTATAATTACAAACAGGTAATATATATATATATATATATATATATATATATATATATATATATATATATATATATATATATATATATATATATATTCAGCGGCCACTTAGACCAGTTATTGATTCATTTTTTGTGTGTGAAATTTCCAGAATTTCATCACAGAACTATAATGACGAAAGCATTAAAATGTTCTGACACAAACCCTGTAAAATATATACAAGATCACACCCACGTGTCGCTTCAAAATGTAGTGTTCATCTGTTCTAAATATATTGGTCGCCATTGTTAAGGATGCGTAACCTCATCTTTGCAACTACCTGTTTAGGTGATTACTTCTAATCAACATTCAGATCCTTTGAACTTGGTCAGATGTTTTTGTTACGTTTTGAAGAAAAACAATTGCTTGTTTTAGTAGTAGTTGATGAACCGTTATTACCTGTTTACACTGCAACTGTGTTAGCTAGGTACTCCATTCAGTAAGCATTAATTACAATGTGTATTCGCTGTTGTGCTCGTTGGAAGTCATATGGCCAAAATTCTGTGTAATGACCAGGAAAGGTACGTGTGTGGTTGTGTATGTGTTTTGGAAGTCAATCACTGGGGCATCATGCTGCAAACATGTAGCGTCATGTCCCACCCAGTCACATTATTCTGACACCAGGCCGACCAGTCCTAACACTAACCTCTTAACGCTGAGGGCCGAGCGAGGCAGCTTTTTTTATCATTTGTATTTCTTTGATATGAATCGACCGGGTTTCGAACCCGCGACCTCCCGCATCCGAGGCCGATGCTCTAACCATTTAGACCACCGGATAGGTCAAGGAAGGGTACATAAAACCGTATTTAAAGTGTATATCAGCAGTTGCGTAAGTTAAATTAAATATGTATTGTTGTTCTAAAATGTAATATTAGTATTAATTAGTTTAAACACAGCATATTTAATCATGATTTGTCAATACTCTGCAGTTATTTCATCAAAAAACTTCCAGACGAAATTCATGGACTTTTACAATTGTGGCCAGGTACTAAACAGGGTCATGAAATAATGAAGTCGGGCCTGTCTGTCGTCACAAATAACAGGATACTACATATATTAAAACATGCGCTGATTTCATTATGACATCATAGCGCGAGACATTCATTCCGGTTTGGGGGGTCCAGAGTGGCCGAGTGGTCTAAAACGCTCTCCGTTACGGATCACTGCCATCTCACCTCTGTCTGCGTGGGTTCGAGTCTCGGATTCGGCCAATGTGGGTATGTGAGAAAGCTTACCAGTAACTTCTCGAGGGTCAGTGGTTCTTTCCGGGGATTAGCCCGGGTTCTTCCTCCACCATTAATACTGGCCGCCATGTATAGCCTATTGCGTGCTGAAATATGTCGTTAAACCCTACAGCAACAACAACATCATTCCGGTTTGCATTGGATGATACCTTTAGTTTCACCTCGGCCAGAAAAGTCGACGTAACTTACTATTTATTTCTGACGTATGTATTCATCGGGGCATGTAAATAACAACCCCTTCCAAAGGAATGTGGATGTAATATGACGCAAATAAAGTGAAATATCTTCCTTTAAATGTGTGTATTCAAATTCTAACAATGACATATATTACTGAAATAGTCGGTAGTAAACGTCGACCTGACCTGTGTTTCTTTGTATAGAAACTGCTTAACATGTAACCGTATACGAGTTTGAACCGGAAATGTGATTGAACTGTTCATCGTCATTACAACATGAAGAACTCTGAGCAGTATAGATTTGTATAAATTTATCAGCCAGGATATGTACAATTTCAATTTATAGAATATCTTTTTAAAAGAACAAAAACATGAAAAAACAGCGGCTGAATGAGTTTGAGGGTAAAACTTCATCAAAATCGACATAGTCTTAAATAGCCAAAACAAGTTGTAAAACAAAATGTAATTTTTTTATTCGGATTTACATTTCTGTTTGTTGTTATTAATTATTGCCTGTAATTGACCCTTAGGCCGAAAAATATACACTTTTCTTATAGGCCTGTTCGATAAGCTCCCTTAAAGAGCTCTTCGGAGAATTAATATCCGAAACGTTGTCCGCGACTTTACAATCCCTATTTCCGGTATGAATTCTTCAACTTTAGAGCTTTAGTGTGCGCGTGTTTGTGTCCTTTTCAGATTGAATATATATTATTACCATTAAAATTCAGCCCATCATACATCAGTTCTCCTACTGAAAGCATTATTATTATTTATATAAATCCTCCACACACACACACACACATATATATATATATATATATATATATATATATATATATATATATATATATATATATATATATATATATATATATACATTTCGAGGTTTCCCAAGTAAGCCTAGATATGTAATTAATTAGCTTTGTTTTTGTGAAAATTCTTGTGCTTGGAGAAAGAGGGATATGAATTAGATTTGTCTAGAAATGACACATTGGAAAAGAGCAAATAATCTGTTCTGTCTAATATGTAAAAAAGAGGTGATTTAAAAAAAAAACATCAAATGCATTTTTTACTTAGAATATTAATGTTAAGACTGCTTTCACTTCTGAATGACTAAAGGGGGCAGAGGCCAGTTTTTATGAACAAATTTAATGCCACAATCAGTGACCTAGTTAAAAAAAACATAAAAAATCAAATACAAAAGTGAGGTCAAAATGGTCCATATTGTTAGATACCTCTATTAAAACAAAGCAGAAGAATATTTCCCACTGGACCAGGGAAGTCAATGGCAGTTCATAGCAGTATAAGTTTATGCACCCAACCCCTATTTTTTTATACATGCATTTTTCACATCCCAATGTCATTTTTGACAGCATGTGGTGCTACTAAATAACTTGATGCAATTTAGAATAGTTGTCATCCAAGCCGTTTTTGAGAAATTCTACTTGCCTTGAATCCACGTGTCTGCTGCTTTCGGAAGGCTAGCTCTTCTTCCTAGCCAACTATTGGTATTTCACTATCAACATACTGCAGAGCAACTATGGAAAGTGTACATTTCTGACATCAATTTCAAGAACAACACAAGCCCGAAACACCTTGTTCACAAATATAACCATATCTATAAATAGTAAACAATAATACCTGAAAAAGGCACACCATGGCTTTAAGTTAAGAAATTTGCCAGTGGCCAATTTACGAAATTGGACCTTGCCACCTAAATGCTCTCAATGATGAAATAAATACAGACTTCATAGTCAGGCTTCTTGCTTGGTTTTCCGTCAAAGTCCAGTCCCTAGATTTACCGTAACAAAGGGAATTACCGGCATAAACTTTAATTTACCAGAAGTAGAAGTTGAACTTAAAAGTTAGCAGTATTGTCCATGTGGAAGAAATCACACACACACACACACACACACACACACACACACACACGTATATATATATATATATATATATATATATATATATATATATATATATATATATATATATATATATAATCACACTCATATTATTTATTAGCAATAAAATGTATTTACGCAAATATTCCTGATGAACTTTAGTTTTAACCGGTGCTCTAATTTGTTCATAAGTATTAAATTAAAGGTGGCCGCATGCGTGACGTCGACACCTCATGTCGATAGTTATAATTTAATTCAAATTAGCCACTTCGATACTCATTGTTTCCGTTTCTTAATGAAACAAACAAACTTTATACCTTGCTTCCTGTTCTTTTGTAATTAAATAAAGGTGTATACGCTCTACTTTCGCATACGCTTATTTATACAAATTTCTCTCTCGCGTGCGCATACACACACACGAACACTCTTTAAGGATTATACATCTTTCTAGGTAAGTGCAAAATGAATTAGATCATTGCGATTGCAATTCCGGATTTAGTAACTTACAATCGACCGTAAAATCATCATTCTGTCTTTGTACTACTATCATTTGCCATTTGTCAAACATTTCAACTAAATCCATCTTAAGTCATTACATGAATTATATTTAAAACAGGAGAAAGGTAAAAAGAAATTCATATAAAAATCATTTATATTAAAGTTTATATTGCTTTTACTTATTATTCAAACATCTACATGGCATAATTTCCGCATTTACAGCCAGGACCGGCCTTAAACCGATTGGACCGATTTGGCCCAATCGGACACCGTGCTGACAGGAGCCCCGCGCGTTAGTAATTTTTAAACATATATCTATGGAGAACTTAATTTTAAAGCAAGGGAGGACATTTTTTTAAGTTTAGTATCATATAAAACCTGTATAAAAGTGTATTTCCAAAGGGGACCCCGCGCGTAAATCCAAAATGATCTAAAACAATCCGAAATGATCCAAATGATCCAAATCGGGCCCTCCAGTTGTTAAGGCCGGTGCTGTTTACCGTGAAGGTTAATTCAGAGATTTATTTGTCGACTTTACTACACAGATTTGCTCACCGAAATAAGGTTGCATCATGGGTAAATTAGGGGATTTACTAACCCATATATATATATATATATATATATATATATATATATATATATATATATATATATATATATAATCTTGACTTGTGGGGTTACTGGGGGGGGGGGGGGCAGGGACGGCAATAAGAAACAGGCATGGTCAGCCGACTGAAAACATGCGGTGGTTTTTGTTTTTTATAAACAAAATTGGAACTTAAGGTTTATTTATAAGGCGGTGGTGGGGTGGGGTTGAGTAGCTAATCATGTACTGTCGATCAACATGTAATCCAGGGACTGTGATGGGGTGACAGTAATGATAGCAATTTTGATGATCAGGGCATAACACACTATTTGTCAATAGTCATCTATGACTGAATGCTTGTTTTATATGTTTAGTGCTTAGAACCAAAGTGGAGACTTTATTTTCTTTAGAATGTGTTTTCCCTCTCTCTCTCTCTCTCTCTCTCTCTCTCTCACACACACACACACACACACACAGAGACACAAACAAACGCATATTGTGCTTTTGTGAATTGTATTGAAATGTGTGATGGGAAACCCATTCTAAGATTAACAAAGGCTGGTTCACTATTGCAAATGCCCAGGTATTTCAGTACTGAAATTGACATCCCCCAACCAATGTCTTGTCACGTGACCGATTTGGCCCAAGGTATGTTAATCTGAAACCCCGATACTTTTTTGATGTCATCTTATGCAGTGAGACTAAAAGTGTTCACGTTACGTTTGTTCTTCTAATATTAGAAATGAAAATAATTTGTTTAATATATAATCCCTCCCATACCACCGGGCTCCAGATACTGCCAGACAACTCCCAGATAATTATCAGAAAGGAAAGCTAATTGCCAAGTTCACTGTAGTACCAAAGAGGTTTAGAAAGAGAATGTGTTGAAGACAGACAAACGGAAAACATGTGGAAACAATGGACTTGTGATCTGACCCTTATTACCTTTCGTGTGAATTAGATGTTTTGAACTAAATTATATACATATGGCTTTAACGTTTTACCTCTAGATATTCGCCATATTATGTAAAACACCAAGTGGTTCTTTCCCCGCCATTAAAGCGATTCCGTGTTCCTAGTATCAGTGTTTTTCGCGATACACAAATTACCAGTGATGTACATAGATCTCTTTAATGCAGAGAAGTGTTTTAATATTCACAGGTGGTCTTAGTTTCCATTCCATATACAGGGTATTTTTCACTCTCTGTTCGTTGTGTAAAGAAAAAAAAAATCATACCAACAGTTCTTTCTCCGCCCCCCCCCCCCAAAAAAAAAAGAAAGAAAAGAAAAACCACGTAAATATTTTGTATGTGTTATTAAGATGTTTATTTGGTTTCGTAGTTCATAAAATGAATGCGTAAAAACCAAATAATTTAGTTACTGCCATTTTGCAAATAAAAATCAGCGTTCCGGTGGCCTAGTGGTTAGAACGGCCGCCGCGGATGCGAGTTCGAGCCCATGCTGAGTCATGGTACTAACAGCTGCCTCGCTTAGAGCTCAGCATTAAGATGTTAGTGTTAGGACTAGTCGGCCTGGTGTCAGGATAATGTGACTGGGTGGGAAATTGTGCTACATGTCTGCGGCATAATGCCCCAGAACTTGACATCGCTTTTAACTGTAACGCTGCAGATATCGTAGCAATATGACTGAAAAATTGTTGAAGCTACGTTAAAAAATCCAAATCACACACACACACACACACACACACACACATAACATTCTGATAATAAGTTCTGATAATAAGTTTAACGGCTATCGAAGTGGTTGGGACATAGGATGGTTGTAAAGCAAAATTCAGCGCGCAGCTGGTAAATCCGAGTTTTCTCTGACCTTTCCCATCATGTTTTAGATATTAGGACTTTTTACTTTTGGTATAAGGTTAGAGCACATTGCCTATCGAAACGTTGGATTTAGCTGAAAAAGCGCGGTGCGATCATTAGGTTGACTTTTACTTAATCTGGCCGAGGAAATTTGTAGGACCTTGACTCGGGTCCAACATACATGAGATGGATAGAAGATGATTTATCTAATCGGATAATATGAGTACAAAATTAGTTAAGTCTTTAATTTGTTGACAATCGAGACGATACTTCAGCGTTGACTAACTTACCTGTTACTTTCGATTTTATATTATGATTGCACAAGTCTCGTAGTCTACATGTTCGTGACATCAGAGACTCAATATAGTGACGTGATACAAATTTTTGTTCTAATGTTATCAACATTAACAAATATTATTAAATGCAAGTCACATAATGTTTGTAGAGAAAACGAATGGTCAGTATACACACACACACACACACACACACACACACACACACATATATATATATATATATATATATATATATATATATATATATATATATATATATATATATATATATATACCGCGTTAACACGTGCTCTCTGGAAAGGAATTGTGTTTATATCACGTGACTATATTGTACCTCTGATGCCATGAACATGCAAACCACGAGATCTGCTAGGGGAGTCATGTGACTAGCAATTGAAAATTGATAGTAGCGGTCACATTTCATCAACACAGGTGATTCAGTTCGTCTGTCAAGGTATGGAAGTCATACGCACTATTATACTCACAATGTCAGAAATGACAAATCATCTTCATATTGATTTCATTCAGTTGTAGCTCGTTGTTCGATTCATTAAGTTTGATTGGTCAGGTGGTAAGCAGTATATATACTACTGCTGGAAACATTTTTACTTTTGCTTTCAGCTATGGTATTTTGTTTCTAATATGCAGTACCAATATCACTTGTACACAGTTAAGTGCACGAAAAATGGAAGTGGTGTTTCATTCGTGGCGTCATAGATAATTCATGTATGTCACGGAAACTCCTGATGGTTTTTTTCTTTATTTTGTTTATCCTAACTCCATTTGAAGAGCGTCTCGTAAACGACGTAATAAAAATTGATCAGCTTTTTGCATAGCTTCCGTCTTGAAACTTTCTCTCAGGGAGTTTTAATACAGTTTCGGGTTGTGTAGCTGGGGTATTATGTGAGGCAGCTTATCAAACATAATTCGAAACATAGGAAAATGACGGTACAGCAGGAGGGTGGCTCTTATATATTATATAATCTGTTATCTTGCTGTCTTTGCTACGTCATATATACGTTACCTATGTTTATTGATAACGCATATAATTTGCACTATTTTTTCCTTTTCCCCTTGACGTTCCTCTACCTTTTATGTACAAACTATGCGACCTGAAAATGTATTTCTGTAGGCGGAAGTAGCCCTGTTTAGATGTCTCGGCAAGACGAATGATGTGTACTCTTGAGTCAAACTTGATATATATCAAGCTAATATATTTATTTTGATGTATATTGCAATAATTACAGAATATCCGTGGGCAGGTAAGTCAAGTTTTGTCTTTAACAATCGTGTTTGTCATGCTCCTGTTGTGTATTTGTGTACCTGTACAAATGTATTCTATGGTGGTGACAGGAACACCGGTATAGCCATATACTTTTCAGTTATTCCACCTCGTGCTTTACACAAAACTATTATAACGGATATATCTGAATTTGTTCTTTATACGCCGTTACAGTACTTTTCATTTTAGGCAAAGGGTATGTGATAGCTGTTCAAGAAGCGGTGTCGGTAGCAAATATAATTTGAAATGTTTGTACGACTTGCATGACTCTATTCATGGTATACACGTAACTTCCGTCTAATAACCGACCAACCTCCATCTTACTGGGTGAAATTATGCTCTGTGACCGCAAGTTGAACTCCGTAGATTCGTTACTATTGGTTGTTGTCATAAGTCGTTGTCATACACTGATATACATTGTATATGGTCTTAAAGTGACTTCTCATTACTCCTGATGATCGGCCGCTTTAACACAATAGGCGAACAAGGCGGCGGCCTAGTGCACCAAGATTTGGGGGAGGGGTGCGGAAAACTAAGTGCACTGTGAGGTTATTCATTTATTATCATTACATATGTAGACTAAACAATGAAAGTGCTAAATTTTCAAGCAGAACGTTTATTCCTACTTATCAACAGTTGATAATGAGCGATCCCCCCTCCCCAGGTGTGTGTGTGTGGGGGGGGGGGGGGGGAGGAGGCAAGGTGGAGGGTTCACCAAAGCACAAAATACTCCTGCACCGGCCTTGGAAACCGGCCTTGGACAAAACATAAAATACTAAGATGTTTGGTTAGCAAACAGTTGTTGTCATTTTTAATCAGAGTAAATATATCCGTGAGATGTTTACATCCGCTGTTAGAAGGAAATGAATTCGTATCAGTTTTAGATGGACATGCTGTAGACCAGAGTGGCCTGCGCCCATACAAAATGTTAGTTCAGTAATTACTTTACATTTTTAGTCTGTGTGGCCCACGGCGTTGACGATGCTGGACCATCCTAACAACAGTTAAAGATGACCATTTCGTTCAGCAATCTTAAAGTTTAGAAATATGTTGTATTTATACAAAGTACACGAATTTTGTTTAAGCTAAACTTACATTGAAAGCCTGTAATGATACAATACACATACTAATTTGAAATATGAAGAAGAAAAAAAAACTTGAATTCTGTACAAATTAATTAGCTGTTAATTCGGCAAATGAGTTTTCATTAGATGATAAATTTGTTTCAAAATACCTAAATGATACAGCGATCTCGAAATTAAAACGGCGATGGATCCTGTTTATTTGAATGTCTCATTTTACAACATTCGACCGCTCTGGTGGCCAACTGGTTAGAGCATTCCGCCTCGGATGCAGGAGGTCGGGGATTCGAACCCCGGCCGAGTCATACCAAAGACTTATAAAAAGGGTACCAGCAGCTGCATGGCCGTAGAGAGCGATCACAGGCCCTGGGGTAAGAAACACCTGGGTGTCTCCTAGTTCTTGTTCAAAGAAATGTTTTCTTTTATAAAATTCAAAAGTGTTGCTCGGTTAGGGCCCCCATTCTGGCCAGGGCCCCAGGGATATATCCCCGCCCCCCCCCCCCTTGTCGACCCTGAGCAGGTGCCTTGCTTGGCGCTCAGCATTAAGAGGTTACTGTTAGGACTGTTCGGCCTGGTGTCAGGGATAATGTGATTGGGTGGGACATGATGTTACATCATGTCTGCGGCACGATGTCTCAGGGCTAGACATCACTATATAATTGCTACACTGCAGACATCGTAGCGATGTGTCTGAAAATGTTTTAAAACTACGTTAAAAATCCCAACACACACACACACACACACACATACATTACATTATTAATGTAAAAGTTTACACAAAACGCAGGTAGCGTTTAGATAGGTTCTAGCATTATAATATACGCAAGAAAGATCGCTTTCGTCTTCTGTGTTATCTTTGCAAAAGAAGAGTTAATGCACTGTATAAAAGCGATGTGAGTTAATTTTAGTATACAACGAGGTGAGTTAATTTATAGTATACAACGAGGTGATTGCTCTTCAAATCAGTCGTTTTGGCAAGGCATTGTTGGTAAAAAAATTTCTAAGATATTATACGTATTACGGCTGATGCCAGATTAGGTTGAACTCGTTGAAGTGTAAATAATGCAAGTCTTACATACTATGTCTGGAAGAAAAGCTTCCACAATGACTTGGAAATATGTGCGATTTGTATCAAAACAATATAAATGTTAGATCGTGATGTTTGTTAGTATCATCCTAGTCCAGTTAAAAGCAAACATTTTCATATGTTAAATGTCATCTTGTATGTCACGTTTAGTATACGTAACTGTTTTTCTTTGTCCGTGAAACCTACCAATGAGCAGAGCTGTCCGATAAATCATCCGTTTTAGCTCTTAATAAATTATGCACAGATATGTGTGTGCCACGGAAATATGATAAGTCTCTAAAATAAATATGATTTATATACCAGGTGGATAGACTTAATATTTACCTCATATATATATATATATATATATATATATATATATATATATATATATATATATATATATATATATATATATATATGGGCTTATTTAGTGTCGATGATAATCTGCATAAATACATTGGTTTTGAAATGGCATGTCAGTTTTTAGTGGTCTGGAACGAGGCTATTACCTTGTGATGTCCGTCTCAAAGAAACCTTGCAAACATTTTGTTGTTGGTTATATTTACCAAGATTTGAGTGATCATGTACGTGGAGCAGGTAACTTTATAATACCTATATGACCAAAAGATAAAATACAAATTCTTTTAAAGCTGCTAGTTTTGAAGGTCTACCATATTCACTTGTGTGGTGTTTGAGAACGGAAAAATTTATCGAGCTATTTACTTCGTTTCTGTCGGATTTATCATATGCTTTGTAAAGGTTCTAAATAACAAACGGATGTAAAAACCCTATAGGACGAAACAGGTATTGCTCAAACGAAACATTTTCATGCGTTCAATACCTGTTATCATAAACCTGAAGTCCGGTATGTTTAATATCACTACGATCATTCGCATATAATTGATTTGTTGTAATAGATAGTGCCGGTCGTGTGAAGTGCCCCGGATGTGGCAAGTGCGGCAAAGTGCGACGACGAATGAATGTATATTAACAAAGAGAAAAAAAAAAACACGTTTAAATAACTTCAAATTGAGAGTTTTATTTATTATTAGTTAACGGAAATACCGAGTTTTAAATGTTTGAAACTAAAATGATCTTCCTTTATCATGGTTTAGGTATGTTATTTGATGGTATTTCATTATGATAATATATTCAATACCTCTTCGTGTTCGTGCGTGTGTGTGTGTGTATGTGTGTTGTAAATGAGAGATATATTATTGTGACCCTACCAATTCGTCCTCTGTGAAGGTGTGAAGGAGTTTTCTTCGTTATATATATATATATATATATATATATATATATATATATATATATATATATATATATATATATATACGTTTAGATGCCAATGATCCCGTTCTCTCACAAGTAAAATTGTTATATTATTTTTCTAGTATAAGAAATCAGGGGACCGTGTTACATTGGTCGTCAGTTGCGTGCGTATCAAAATAATTTGGTAAATAAAAGTACCCCCTCCTTTACCGTTGATTATGCTACATGTTCCCTAATGGACATTTGTGTAAGGTTTTAGTATTTCCAGACCATTTGCATAACATTTATATGACTAAACTGACCACGATAGTGCAATGCTTGCATGGAAAAGTGTTACAAAGGAAAAAAAATGAAGGCATATATGACAATGTTGATGTAGATAAACAGATGTTAAACAGGTTTGAGCAGTTACCACCATTTGGTGTGGTCAAGTGTCTTGGATTGGGAGACGGCGCGGATAGGTAGGCGCGAGTGCGACAATAACACAAAGCTCCCAGATACACTTTTGATGTTTAGACTTGTAAGCGTTTTTTATAGTAAAAAAAAATACTTGATATGATAAAAGCTTCATGCAGTTCACGTATTTGTGTATACTTAAGCAAAAACACGTATAAATATAATGTATATAAACGCCCACCTAACGTAATAAAAACTATCTTCTTAGGAAGTGAAGTTCTTGTTGCAAGTTATTGTGGTTTTTGCAGGGGCAGAGTGGGGGAGAGAGAAATGCTATACCGTAAAAGAGGCTAAATAAAACAACAACAAAAAAATCATGATCACAGACTTTAATTCTGTGACAGCATCGGTGCCTGATTACTCACTGTTTACTGTACCCAATGAACGCCAATATCAAATCACGTGATTCTCATTTTGTAAAGGAATAACCAATTTACCAGGTTCTTTGAAATCACTACTTACAAAGTTAAATCTATTCCAGAACCAACAATACATAAACGTATCAGAAGGATAACCAGCAAGAAAAGAAAGAGATACTCCAAAAATAGATTTTGGACTCGACGGATTCTACAATCATAAATCGCGCAGCCTTATTCTGTCGTACTACTTTAAGAATAATGAAGATGTTACACTGTAGTGACACTTAATATGTCTGCATAAATGTCACTCAAAGAACCAAAATATTTTTTCTTTATCATCAGGAGACAATTTTATAGAAGCTAAATATAAGCAAAATGAAGAATTGAGTTCAAATATATTGTCCTTTATGAACCAGTAGTCTTAATATGGAAACGTCCGCTAAGAGAGGGACATTGATTTTGCGTGGCTGTCGTTCGATTATCCCTGCACTGCCTATAATACGTGCTCATTTTGTTTCATGACACTTGTTGACAATCTGGAGATTAACGAGGAATAATCCCTCCCCCAACGTCCACACACAAGTAACTGTCACTATTCCTGAAAATTGTTTTTTGCTACTATTTAATGGTTGAATTTATGTTTGTTCCTTGCTGAGAAGTAATTCACCTGAGTGAGTCTTTAGATTTTTCCAGATTATGGTCCCATGGACAGGTGGATTTTTTGTATTTTTAGACCGTTCTAGATTATATGTTTCGTTTCATGTAGCGGTATTATTTTCCATTCGTGCATGCTGATGCCATCAAATAACTCGAGAACAGGCAAGGAAACAAGCCAGAATGTAGTTATGAACGAAACATTAATTTATTTTTTATCACAATTATTCTTAATTATTATGTTTGGAAACATCAAACTCATTGTGCTTTTACGATTTTAAAGAATTCTTAAAAGAGATTTGTCTACTGGACAAGGAAATTTAAAAATAGATCCCTGTCTTTTCGTACATAACTAGCCCTGGAAAACTAACCGTAAAATTAATAACGTAGCTGAAAACAACTCTTTTGTTTACATTTTCGTAATATATAGAGTTGAAGGTCATATGATTGTATATCTAAAAATAGGCATGTGCTTGAGAATTGATTATTCTGTCACTGACACTGAATAAGGCAAGCCGACTTTAACAAATGATGTACTACTTTAACATGACGCCGTTGGACGAGCTCGAGTGAACATGTGCACTGATTAATGGCTGTGATTTCTAATGTCTTAAGTATGCATGGAATCCACGATGACCTTGAACTGACTTCAATGTTCTCACATCCAGAAACATCCCGCCCAGCTGGATACATTTTCTGAGCCTGAAGGTACATTTTCGTTGATTTACTTTTTTTTTCATTTAATTTTTTCCTATTAAAATTCCAGGTACGCGATTGGTTCTTGTCTCTGATTCTCAGTACACAACATGTCCTCAGTTAGGAATTTCGGATTCACGACCAACTCTCACTAATAGACCAACGTACCTCCAAATACCAGTCAAGCGTTATTTGTTTACCTTGATTCTACGTTTTTGAAATGAACACGATGAAAAACGAAGACATTTAACGACACACAACAACAAAAATTATTTTAAAAAATGTCAGTTAATTTTAAAAATTAAATTTAGCTTTGTGCACAAATTACATTGAAGGTGTCTGCAGAAAGAAACTATTAAGGTCCAGTTTGAATACAATAAAGTTCGGTATTCACAACGTCCGTATGATACAATGCTGAGATTTGAATAAAGTTAAATTTTATTTAAATCGTTTAAATGTTTCACTGCGAACGAATTTATACAAAGTACCATCTTTATATGCTGCACCATCTTCCACGTTTTTGTTCTTCAAAATTGCAACAGAATTAATAATACTTTATAACAGCTCTGGTGGCCTAGTGGTTAGAGCGTCCGCGTCGGATGCGGGAGATCGCGGGTTTTATATTGGTCCTTGCAGCTGCCTCGCTTGGCGCTCAGCATTAAAGAGGTTAGTGTTAGGACTGGTCGGCTTGGTGTCAGGAATAGGTTCGTGTTAAAATATCTTTATTTGTGGGATGTTAATTTTTCTCCTTATTATCACTGTAAGCAGACCACTCCGGTGTCCTAGTGGCTAGAGCGTCCGCCTCGGATGCGGGAGGTCGTGGGTTAGATCCCCGGCCAAGTCATACCAAAGACTTACAAAATGGTACTAACAGCAGCCTCGCTTGGCGCTCAACATTAGGAGGTTTGTGTTAGGACTGGTCGGCCTGGTGTCAGGATAATGTGACTGGGTGGGACGTCATGCTACATGTCTACGGCATGATGCCCCAGTGCAAGACATCACTATAAACTGCCACACTGCAGACATCGTAGCGATATGACTAAAAAATTGTTAAAGCAACGTTAAAAATCCAAATCACACACACTACAAGCAATGGTCAGTCACTTTGAATAGTTCAACTATGTAACATGTCTGTATTCACGATAATTTAACCGATTTAAAACAACCTTTTTCATGAAATGTTGGTTCTGAACTAGACAATAACGTTGTTGTAACCAGGCACATTATGAAATTGAATCTTTGATTTTAAAGGAGCTGTTGTATATATGTTGTGAGCGTGGTTATTTTAGATGTGGCGATTCGTCTTTTCCGACATATTCATGGACGCTTGCTCCATGGGGTGAACGATTTTGTTCTTTATCAATGGTTTTACATCATATTTCATTAATTGTCTTGAAACATTAACACTATTCTTTTAAAGTGTATAATACAGTCAGTACTGCCCAACTCCCCCTCCAAAAAAGAAAGAAAGAAAGGAAGAAGGAAAGAAAGAAAGAAAGAAAAGAACTGTACTTCATGAATGGTAAAGAATAAGTTTTCTCAACTGAAAAAGGAATCATTTAAAATCTTCCGGCATTTGAGCTTCAATGTTTGTAAGTGAGAACGCTTGTCAGTGGCTTCCCTTGGGTCGGTGTTTCTTACTGGGGTTTCCCCGGTTTCGCCATTTATACTGGCCTCTTCGTATAGCCTACCGTGTGCTGAATGTTGGCGTTAAACCCACAACAGCAGCATCAACAACAGCATTCTCGGCCTATTCCGTCAAGTAGAGAAATTGACAGAAATGGCAGATCAAACTTTTGACTGAGTAACCGGATGTCGTAAATTACTAGAACAAGGTAAAATAGTAGTCCATGAAATGCATTGTGCTGATAGCTTCACAGTTGCGGGGGTCTTGGGTTGAGTAGTAAATACTATTTATATTTCCAGTGTTATATTTAATCTGAATCAGTCGTTCTGATTCGGACTGTGGCACTTGTTATATACAGTTGCATTGCCCCGTATACTAACCGTATAATAACCGTATCCAGTTTTATTTATAACAACCGCGGCCAGTATTTATTTATTAAAACAAACAAAAAGTTGAAAGGGTTGTTTTAGAGGACAAGGAAATTGTGGTAAACGATGTTATAAGGCCTTTCACGGACGACCAGGATGAGTTCACATCGGAAAAGGTGAAGTGCAGATGGCAATGAACAGAAATTATCCAAAACTAGACTGATGTTTCAGATCTTTACCATCATGACGAGAACTTTAGAAATTCCAAGTATAATTCGCAACAACTGTCGAATTAACTTAATTGGCTTCGCTAAACATAAGCCACTACCGCTCTTTTCAGCAAAAGGTCTATGATATGCAGCCATCCAAGTAACGATCTCAATGACCAGTCAAGTAACGGTATTATATCTAACAGTTCAAGTCATCAACGATTATTTGTGTATAATGCTGGAAATGTGAATATTTTATACAGAAATTAATAAATCGTCAGCCTATGGAATGCATGTATATGCATCTCCTCGACAGAAATAGATGATACGGATATAGGTGTTTTGCCGTTCGTTCGTCTGTTTGTTCGTTCGTGACGCGCTCAATAACTTGGATCCTTTTTTTTTTTGGTTACTTTTATTCGCGAGAATTGATATGGGGATGCATTTCTGGATAAATAGAATATCAGCTATATCAAACCTAGATCACTAAAATCTAGTTTTTCACGCTTAATTGTCTTTTGTCGTTTTCACCATTGATTCATTATTGTCTGACCTCTATGGTTGCCTAGTGATTAGAGCGTCCGCCTTTGATGTGTGAAGTCGCGGGTTCGAACCCCCACCTTAATCATACCAAAGACTTATGAAAATGGTACTAATAGCTGCCTCGCTAGGCACTCAGCATTAAGAGGTTAGTGTTAGGACTGGTCGGCCTGGTGTCAGGATAATGTGACTGGGTGGGACATCATGCTACATGTCTGCGGCATGATGCCCCAGTGCTAGACATGACTATACGGTGCCACACTGAAGACATCGTAGCCATGTGATTGATAAATTGTTAAAGCTACGTTAAAAATCAGCCACACACACACACACACACACACACACACACACACATTATTATCTTAATATCTTTTAACACTATAGCATTGATACGAGTCAAGCATTCTTTGTAAACTTTTCTATTGAAACTTTATTTGTTCATTCATCTTGCTGAATAGGATATCGTAATAATAGTTCCTTATTCCACATAGTGGCTTAATCGTTGGCGTATACTCACAACTAGTGGGTATCTGGTTCGAATCATATTCACACCAGCCTGAATCAGTTGTAATGGCATGGCAACAAGAGTAACTTATACGTACCCCAAATTATCCCTTTTATGCAATTGTCACCGTATGACGGGTTTGTGTATTTTGGGTTATTCGTTTATGACGCGCTCGATATTTTGTGCCCTATTTGCCTACCCAGACGAAAACTGAAAAAGGATATATCTGAACGATAGCAAAACTGAGATCACCGTGATTTAAATTTTACGCTTGAGTAACGTTTGTATTTTCAGGCGTTTCGTTCTACGAGACATCTTTAGCTTCACTATCTTAAGACGAATCAAAATGCATTAGCAACCTGTATTGATTGACAAGTAGAAGCCTGTATTGTTGAACCTTTAGAACCCATTGTTGATGAACCTCTATAACCCTGTGTTGTCGAACCTTCGGAATCCTCTATTGATTAACTTTTGGAACCCTGTGTTTAATAGCATATAGAGCCCTGTATTGTGGAGCCTTTAGAACCCTCTATTGATTAACTTTTTTGGAACCCTGTATTGGTTAACCTTTAGAACCCGTATTGGTGAACCTTTGGAAACCTGTATTGACGAACCTTTAGAAGCCTGCATTATTGAACCTTTGGAACCACGTATTGTTGAACTCTTATAACCTTGTATTGTTGAATTTTTACAACCCATATTGTTGAACCTTTGGGACCGTGTATTGATTAACTTTTCGATCCCGGTATTGTTGAACTTTGTAACCCTGTACGGATGAATCTTTATTATATTCAGCTAATCAAGGTTTGTTTCAACTCTTTATTGATGAACCTTTACTCTTGTATGCATCTCAGTGAGTTGCATACTGTAGTAACATTCTTCTACTTCAAACGATGGCTTTTTCCTTTAGACTCGCCATCAGTGGATAATTGGTTCGGTCTCTGTATACACCAGCGTGAGCAATGTCGCATCTCTTTGCAAGGCTCCTAACTACATCGGCATCAGTCGTTCATACTGGTCTGTACATTGTCTGCTACCCCAGACGTGTTTGCGTGGTTGATTTTTGGAGAGATTCGGATTGAAGACTTAACGATATTTCAACGACTTGTGCGGTTATGGATTCACGTGCACTGTCCTGCCTCCCTGTACTACTCGATTAGGGCTCATCTGCTTTAACAGCGTTTTGTCAACATGTAGTTAATTTTGCACAGTTAACACTGCAGTTTTAAATCGAATTTTGGCGATATTACATTACTGTATAATTGTCTATTTGATTGTAATGTTTACCAGACTTAACACGCAAAATAAAACGAATATGTTATGTCTAAATGCAGTAAATCGTACCATACGTGCCACTCACACATAAAGAAACATGCTTATCCTCGACTATAAGAAGGAAGACATTTTGCAGTTTCTCGCGTCTCTATTATAGAGATGCTTTAAGTGTGTTCTTTAAGATACACGCACTCACTATCAAGCGCCCATATATATATATATATATATATATATATATATATATATATATATATATATATATATATATATATCAGTGCCTTCTTAAATGGATAGCCAGGCTGTATAAGCTTGTATATTATCCTATAGGAACAGTTTTCCTTTAACATTAAAACATTAAACGATCCACTAAAAACATGTAGGTATTGCGATAGATAAACGTGAGATTCGTATGTATGTTTGTATGTATGCATGTGTGTGCATGTGTGTGTGTGTGTGTGTGCGTGCGTGCTTACATACATGCATCTATGTATAGGACTCTTTCTTATGTGTGTATGACTGAAATATTATATAAACTCTAATAGAACTTCCTAGACAAGTCAAGTGACACTAATGTGTGTGAATACTTGAAACATAAGAAACCAGGAAGTTAACGCTGTTCAGTTTAAATGTAGGTTGTTGAATTCTGTTTGCGTGAATAATGCAGACTGTTTTCGTAAGATGGAGTGAAAAGGCGAAAGTCCTGTTAATTCGTTTCCCCGGGCGCAGAAAATAAAACTTCTCTCACGGTTGACATGCTGCTAATACCTTCTAATTAGACACAAGTCTGCCCTTGACTTCATCGTCCACAGCTTGTGTTCGATTTAAAAGCTGTTATATCTGCTATTTATTGTATGCATGCGTCTTTCATATGTTTTTTTTTTTCAGAAATGGGAGGCGTTAGGGGTGGTACACATTGATGCCAGCCCCGTATCTTAATTAAAAAATATATTTTGACCAACTCTTATGTGACATAATAAATTGTTGTCATGGTTTGTTTGCATTACCGCAGACGCATTACGAGGCCTTTGACTCATCGTTAAGAATCGATACAAAATCAATCATAGTATGAAATCTTCCGTAGCAATTCATCGAATCCTAGGTCATATTCCTCTACCATGCAAATGAATAACAAAATATCTTATCTTTCCTATGGCTTGAATGCGTCACTTGATTTTCATTTGGTGGAATGTATCATTGGTGTAGCATTGGTCCAACTTTGCTGCGTAGGTAAATATCCCGGAAGATTTTGAGACATAGTCATCGTATTTAAGCAAAAGCACGTGCTGTTTTCGAACATTTCAAAATTCTTAATAGGTAGGTAGATTAGCAGTTAAGGTAGGAAAGTATATAGATTGATGTTTTGAACATACATACATACATACACACACACACACAGAGATATATACATACATACATACATACATACATACATACATACATACATACATACATACATACATACATACAACTACCTGTTGTATCCAACATATCTTGGAGTCGGCGTTATTGATTTGGCCAATTTTGTACTGATTATCTGAGATACATTATTTTATAATTTTTTTCGAACCATGGACCATGGCCAAATACAGTTAGTCAAGACTGTATTGTAGGATCAATATAATTTTGATATCGTTCTCTCTCAGCATGATAACCTAGTAATATTTTAAAGTTTTGCTGAAATCAGCAAAACAAAACAGCTCTGTCTGACTGACTCAAATACGCACGCACACATCCACACTGACTTTATCGCATTGAAATGGCGGTTATATGGCACTGTGGCCATGTTTTCTTATAATTACGGTTTTGTTTGGCAAATATGCCGATAGCACTCACACTCGTGTGTCCAACAGCAATTCAACAGTGTCATTAATACAAAACTGCCTACTTGTATTGTTGCTTACCAAGTTTTTCACATGACGAGTTGCATATCACGTCTGCTAGTCTAAAAAAAAAAGAAACGAACTTCTTGTTGTTGTTGTTGTTGGGTTTAACGCCATTTTTCAGCACAAGATAGGCTATACATGGCGGCCAGTATAAATGGTGGAGGAAGAACCCTGGAAAACTCAGGGAAGAACCACCGACCCACGAGAAGCTACTGGCAGGCTTTCCCACGTACCCACGCTAGCCGAGCCTTGGACTTGAACCCACGCAGACAGGTGAGATGGCAGTGATCCGGAACGATGAGCGCTTTAGACCACTCGGCCACTCGGGGCCCCAAGAAACGAACAAGTGCTGGTATAAGTATTGCCAAAAAAAAATGTATTCAAGTGATAGGTTTGTTTTTGGTGTATCATTTCGCTCAGTATCTAATGTATTATTTGTAAATGTTGTCTTCAAATGGCATCCGTTCAACTTGTTGTGCTTGGGTCTCACCCCCCTCCCACCTCCCCTCCCCCCCCCAAAAAAAAAAGACGTGTTTCCCATTGCACTGGTTTTAAAATTAGGGTGGGCAGGTAGACTTTTTTTACCTTGTTGGAAAATATTGCTAGGGTCGGCACCGTGTAACAGAGATGGTCGGCCGACCGGAAACACTCTTTTTCTTTTGTTGGCTAACTGGACAGTTGTTTTGGTGAATTTTCATTGGACTAAGAGAGATTCCATTTTTTTTAAATATATTTTATATATTAGCAATAAAGATAAATTTCAGAAAAATGAGAATACATTAATAATTAACATCAACAATGCAAATATAAACTAACCAATATTTTTTTGGTGCTAAATTCATGTTTTTAATTAAGGGTTTGGGTTAACTACTTGTGTCCGTGTTAACTCTTACACTGAACCTACACTAACCTGAACCTCTCTATTTAGCGTCGATTTTTTATTTTTACAGTAAAGAGCTGTGTGGGGTATTTTCGTGTGACAAGGCGGTTCAAATAATCAATATGGGCCTTATGCATTTTTAAAGTTCACTGGTATTATAACAAATTGGCATGCCTCCTATCACCCCTTAACATTCTCCATTTTGAGATATTTACTGCTGTAGCCACATAAATGGACCCAGAACACAATTTTACTATATATTCTCTACATTTGTTTCTCAGTACTAAACTTTCTACTGTGTGACAATCAATACAAATCATATGTTAATCTAAAATAGCTTCAAAGATGACTTCACGGTGAAGTTCTTGTCATAGGTTAACCGGCATTTTTTTTGTTTTGAGAGGCTGGACTGTTAACAAACCAGCGTGCAATGGAACACAGATTTCACCTCCTGATCATCACTAAGACCTGTATTTCATTCTCTGACAGTTTAAAATTATTTAGTAGAGAACTTGAGTAGGTTCTAGTATAAAGTTTTCATCTATGTCCTCCCATTAAATATCCTATATCTAAGTTTATAAACAATTACTGATAGCTATAGAAGCAGATAAGTGTTACTCAGGAAGTCACCCCATTATAAACACATAAATTAACTGCTTGGACCCCTAATAAATAGTTTGAATGACATAAAGGCACAGTACAAAATAGAATTTTGTCTTAGTGTATTTTAAATGAAGGTCTCATTTTGACTTACAAAGATATTTTCTCAGACAAAATTTGACAAATATATATCATTGCAGCTTGTATATCGTGTAGGAATACATAAATGCTGATATTATTTAATATCATTACCAATAAATATTATATATGGGCATTTTTTGGGGACAAATTTAAATTTAATTGTAAAAAATATTTTCTTTTAAATTTTTAAAATAAAGAGATTTTTTATTTTTAATTTCATTCTTATATTTTCAAAGTCAATATACATATCATATTAAAATGTCATGTGTCTATCATTAATAATAAAGATTTTATACCAATTTAAACTTTATTCAATACTGCACTGACAGGACGCAGAATACAATTAATGTTACTATATATTCTCTACATTTGTTTATCAGCACTGAATTTTTCCACTGTGTGACAATCAGTACAAATCATATGTTAATATAAAATAACTTCATAGTGAAGGTCATGTCATAGGTTCACCGGCAAATTTTTGAGAGGTTGGACTGTAAACAAACCAGCGTGCAACATCGCCGAAACACACAGGTAACCACAACATAAACTCATATTATGAAAAATAAACAATTGCCTTTAAATCCATACTAAGAACGCCTTAATCTAACTCTTGTATCACCACCAAAAGGAGACAGGAAATAATGCTCTAAAAATAGACTGATAGTACATTTGTGGGTACTGAACCGGAAGTAATAATTGTGGTCTGATTCCAAATGCATGAACCAATTCGGTTGTTCATTTGCACCCCAAGTTACGTATTTCATAGCCCGAGATTTCTCTGACCCTTGCCAACCCATTTTTGATATTTGGACATTGATATTTGGGTGTAGGTTCAGAGTCTACTGCGTATCGAAAAGTTGGAGTTTGTCGACACCGTTAGGTGTCGGCTTAGGGTAGCTACGTAGTAGCCGACCTAGCAAACTTGAATGGCGTTTCATTGAGATATACCTGCATGAAATCGATAGGAATATGATCTATTTTCTCACAAATAGCGAGCTCAAATCAAAAACAGATAGGACGTTTTTGGTTTTAACAGCACCTTTAAGTCTTGGCTGCCTTTTCTTTTTTCCCCTTAGAGTTACTATATCAATCATTTCTTGATGATTGTACGCTTCGTTTTATAATTGGTGTTATTTCTTTATTCCATCGGGTCTGTGCTATGTTGATACGCCACGCTTGAACCAGTGAGTATCGAACACACACACACACACACACACACACACACACATTTTGTTTGAATGTAAGCATTATAGAGTTTAACGTAATATCATCATAATCCCCACTATCATACTTCCTCGAACTGAGACAGAAACAGAGAGACGGAGAGCAATAACGGTGCTACAGACATGTTGTTGTTCTGAGGTTTAAAACCATTTCTCTGCGCACGACAAGCTATACATAGTGGCCGGTATTACTAGAGGAAGAACCCGGGAAAACCCTGGTCAGAACCACCGACCCACGGGAAGCTACTGCCAAGCTTTCTTACACACTCACATTGGCCGGGGGCGAGACTCGAACCCATGTGGACTAAGGTGAAATGCTAGTGTTTGGGAAAGGCAAGCGCTTTAGACTACACGGCCACCCGGGGTCCCGTAATATGGAAATAACCGCAAAGAGACATTTATATTTTTGCACACATATTTGTGAACATAATACAGAAGTTTTAGCACGATGGAGAGGTCCAAATAAAGTTTAATGCAATAAATTATTTCCAAAAGTAAGGTCGAAATTTAAAGTTACTGTTTGATTTTAAAATGTCACAAAAACAACTTTTATATTGGAAAGAACAGTTTACTTATTTCAAAGACACTTGTACCTTTTATGAAATCTTGAGTCAGTTTCTTTTTCTTCTGAATCCGGACATTTCTCCATGCATTTAAAATAGAATCACCACGTATGTCCTACAATATATTTTGATGCACTCCCCAAGACCGATACATCTGATCGAACATATCCATGCTATTTTCTGTACGTATTACAAAACGTCAAGCTGTCAAAAACATTAAACGTCGCTAGCACCGGCTTTTACGTTCTCTAGTATTGTCTTCATCCTCGAATCCACACAGTAGGATCCACATAGTAGGATCCGCAAACTAAGATTGTATTACATCCCACAAGATCGACGAAGCGTGATACATTTAATCCATTACCCTGTTGGCATGCAGAATGCAGAACGTGTATCTGAGCCCACTGAATAGAGCGATCAAAGAACTCTGCAACTTTTTCAAGTTGACTTTGTCACGTATAGTCATGTATACTTGGTTTTGTGACTGCGTCAACAAATACACGCGTAGCAATTATGCCGAAGATAATGAAAGCGTTTATCAAGGTTTTGATTGTACATGATCTGTCAGTTGAATAAAGAATGATATACAATTCAGTATGCTAATGTCCATTTAGCACATTTAAGAATTTATTTTAATAATTTTGTTGCGGATTAAGTGAAATATGGCCACTTTAAAAAAAAAATCTGTATGGAGAATTAATTGAACAATTTTGGAACCTTCTTCTTAGAATCGGTCCGTTAGGGATGGTCCAATATTACGGTACATTTAAAAACAAAACAACAAAATTTCAAATATGTCCTCAAACAGCTAGAAATGTGTATACATATATCTATAGAACCGCTCCGGTAGCCTAGTGGTTAGAGCGTCCGCCTCGGATGCGGTAGATCGCTAGTTCAAACCCTGGCCGAGTTATGCCAAAAAACTTACAACGATGGTACTATCAGCTGCCTCGCTTGGCGCTCACAATTAAGAGGTTAGTGTTTGGACTGGTCGGTCTGGTGTCAGGATAATGTGCCTGGGTGGGACATGATATTATATGTCTGTAGCGTGATGCCCCAGTGCTAGACATCACTTTAAACTGCCACACTGCAGACATGTAGCGAAATGACAGAAATATTGTTAAAGCTACGTTCAAAATCCTAATCACACACACACACACACACACACACACACACACACACACACACACACATGATTTAGCATTATCCTGATGAGGAAATGGTATGTTGGCGTATGATATACATACAGTGCCTATCGCGTTTATAGTTTGATGGGATTGGCTTCAACTGAATTGATTTATTGTGAGTTTGTACTTGCCATTTACGTAACTACAGTAATGCGTGTTACAGGCACATCACCCAATCAACGATAGCAAATGCTTTTTATGCAGGACTTACTCAGCTAAACATGTCGATCAAGTTCTCGTGACACGGCATGTCGTATATCAACCGGGTAGCCTTCTAAAAACCCAGCAAGAAGATACCGTCGTTCAAGTGTCGTTTGTAAAGGGCTACATACAGTTACCATTCCGTGTCATTCATACGTTCATCGGTTGGGAACTAGCCCGCGAGTTTTATTTGTGGTGCGCTTTATGTCGGCATCATTGTATACGTGCAAAGAAGGATTGGTTGTTGTTGTTGTTCTAGGGTTTAACGCCATTTTTCAGCACAAGATAGGCTATACATGGCGGCCAGTATAACTGGTGGAGGAAGAACCCTGGAAAACCCAGGGAAGAACCACCGACCCACGAGAAGTTACTGGCAGGCTTTCTCACGTACCCACGCTATCCGAGCCTTGGACTCGAACCCACGCAGACAGAGGTGAGATGGCAGTGATCCGTAACGGAGCGCGCTTTAGACCACTCGGCCACTCGGGGCCCCAAAGAAGGATTGACTTAAGATGAGGCGAATCCCACGGTCGGTGAGATCTTATTTAGATCGGTCCATATATATTGAAAAGAATACTGAAAAGAAGACGTGCTAGTATCCGTGACGGTCAATGTACGCGCCGTTTGCTGATATTTGCTCTTCAGTTTTGGAAAGCAAATAAAGTACATGTTAGGGTATCAGATCGTAGGGCCAAATTAAGCTCATTTTATAGCGAAGATTTTCAGTGTTCAGTCCCCATTTAACTTAGAAGAGAAAAAGTAATTTTGTTACTCAGGGTTTAATGATTATACTTAAAACAAAAGAAAAATGTACAAATACAGGGAGATAACAAGCATATAAACTTAAGTTGTCTCAGTTCATTACAGACGTTTATAACGAAGTCTATTTTACAAGGTAAATACGGCATTACGGCAATGGGCCAAGTCACACGCTTTATTGATTATTGTACCTCACAATTACATAAGGTAAATACTGCAACGGTTCAAGTCATACGCTTCATTGATTATCGTACCTCCAAATTACACAAGGTAAATACTGCAACGGTTCAAGTCATCCGCTTCATTGATTATCGTACCTCCAAATTACACAAGGTAAATACTGCAACGGTTCAAGTCATACGCTTCATTGATTATCGTACCTCCAAATTACACAAGGTAAATACTGCAACGGTTCAAGTCATCCGCTTCATTGATTATCGTACCTCCAAATTACACAAGGTAAATACTGCAACGGTTCAAGTCATACGCTTCATTGATTATCGTACCTCCAAATTACACAAGGTAAATACTGCAACGGTTCAAGTCATCCGCTTCATTGATTATCGTACCTCCAAATTACACAAGGTAAATACTGCAACGGTTCAAGTCATACGCTTCATTGATTATCGTACCTCCAAATTACACAAGGTAAATACTGCAACGGTTCAAGTCATACGCTTCATTGATTATCGTACCTCCAAATTACACAAGGTAAATACTGCAACGGTTCAAGTCATCCGCTTCATTGATTATCGTACCTCCAAATTACACAAGGTAAATACTGCAACGGTTCAAGTCATCCGCTTCATTGATTATCGTACATCCAAATTACACAAGGTAAATACTGCAACGGATAAACGCAAATAATTACATATAGCAGCAAATGCAGTAGCATATGCGGGTTACAATTAACAATCGCCATGTAGTTCATGAAGTGAAAACGCTAAGGGAGCTAACTTTCTCCGAACATTACACGTGCTACCAAGAAACAACCACGACACTGACAGACATTTTAATTTAAGATTGATACGAATGCTTATGCTACTGGTTTTGCTACTACTATTACGATTATTATTCCTACTACCGCTACTAATGCTGCTGTTTTAACTGCTACCACAACTACTGCTACGGCCATCGATATCAGTCTAATGTCATTTACGTCTTAGCGGGATTAAAGAATGTAGAATGAACGAATAAGCGACTGATTGATTGATTAATTAGTTGATTGATTGATTGATTGATCTAACCATATACTTTAATTACTGTATGTTTGCAGAATGAAGTCTTACATGCAACAGGCAGGCGCTTAGACTATGGCAGTGGAAGAAAATTTCCTGGAACATGTTCCACTATCATGCCTTTCTCCCAACACGATAAAGGAGTTGGGTGTTTTATTAGATCCAGCGGTATTGGAAAGTGATGTGCGACGTTTGGCCGATCTGTTGGGCTATGATTATATACATGTGAGGAATCTGGAGGATAGACCTGATAGGACCAAATATTTTTTTGATTCTTGGTGGTGCTTAAGGCCAGATTTTACAGTATTAAAACTTAAAGAATGTTTAGAAATAATGGAAAGAGAGGATATTATCGCTGACATTTGGCCACAGATAAGTAAGTCAACTTTTACAATTTTGGTAGTATTGCAACTGAGGTCATTACACGGATTTTATATATATACTTTGTTTTGGCCTTAATTACTTTAAAACGTATGGACGTTGAAATCAATTAACGTATTTTACAAATACTTATTTTATTTGCCTAAATTGCTTCGAAATGAAATGAATACACGTATGTTACATATCCCTATTTTATTTGCTTTAATTGCTTCGAAATGAAATGAATACACGGATGTTGCATATCCCTATTTTATTTGCCTTAATTGCTTCGAAATGAAATTAATACACGTATGTTACATATCCCTATTTTATTTGCCTTAATTGCTTCGAAATGAAATGAATACACGTATGTTACATATCTCTATCATATTTGTCTCAATTGCTTCAAAATATAAGATCTTGCAATAATTACTTTAATATGTATGGACTTTGAAATCAATACAAGTATTTTACTTATAACTATTTTAATTGCCTAATTACTATAACATGTTTGGATTTTGAAGTCAATACACGTATCTTACATATGCTTAATTTATTTGTTATACTTGCTTCAAAAATGTATGGTCTTGCAATAATTAATGTAAAATCTATCAACTTGACATAATTGTTATAATATGTATTGACTTGGAAACCAATTTGATTTTGATGTACAGGCTTGAGAGAGAGAGCAAAGTTTGCAAAGACAGTTCAATTTTAATTTCCCATAGCTTGTATCCAAAGAAACAAACTTTTGCACACTTTTTGAGGTGGGTGGTGGGTAAGTGTGTTTCTTGTTAAAGAACTAAAACATTTTCTGTAATTTTTCATGTCTTATAAATGTTTTAACATAATCAGTTTTATAAACATATATTTTCTTAATACAAAGGTTACATATTGGATGTATGTTAGGAGAAAAATGATATTTTATCTAGATTTATTTGTTTAGTAATGTAAAATAAAAATAGCACTAATAAAAAATAGTTTGCCGACAAGTATTGAAAATTTCATTCTCCGTTTTGTGATTTTCTTCAGTATCCATAAAACTGTCATAGCTATATCCTACAAACCATATGCAATGGATGCTCTTTTAAAATAACTTCAGTATCACTCAATCACCCATCACATCCTTAAGATTGCGTATCTGCAGAAACGTGCCGCCCGAGTAAGCAAAGAAAATTAAAACGATACCTTGTTTTCTGAAATACTTTCTGGACTAAATTGATTAAAATTTGGTGAACATGTCGTATTTATGTTTGCATGATGTACACGGTGGTCGGTGACTGAATATTTATAATGTGTATCCAAGATGTTTTTAGATGTTTGTGATTTTTGATCCTTTTCTTAATCAGTATGTTTTTTTTTCTTTTTGCCATTCCATGATCTCGCTCTTCCAATTCCGATTAACTATATGGATGCATCGGGTCCGAAATTACTGAAATGCTGTTTTGAAAATATAAATTCCACTTTTTACAGTGAAGTCAAATCGTTGTGAAATATTTATAATCCGGCTCACTCTACATGCCATATACATATTATGTTCAATCTGTGTACATGTATGCATATAATGTGGTCATTTATTGTTTCTCATTATATCCTGTTGTAATTTACTTGGCGTTTTCATCTGGGTTTTAATAAGATCACTAGTTTTAACTCGTATATAATATAATAATGTTCATGAAGTACATTTCTTAATTTTGCAGTTTTGTACATAGAGTCCAAAGGGCAACGGACACTATGTCCCCCATATTCCAAGCTGGGTACACAACATTTAAGAGGGACTAATCACAATAATTGTGCATAATAAACAAATAGTGCGATAAAAATGAGATAATGTTATTTGCTTCAACTTTCTTTCACCTTAACTTTGTGGTAGGCCGAGTACTGTCGTGTTTTTCTTGGGCACGTACATTATTCCACTAAATATTAATCAAGCACTCGAAAAAATAAAACATAAACATGTTTGAATATCTGGTTAACCTGAAATGATATGCAGTGTAACTTTTTATTTCTGATCTTGCGCTTCTTTATGCACTCATTAACTAGCAGCATTAATTACATTATATATACTCCACGACTTTATTTACCCTTCATTCACACGCGAGAGCATTATTTTCACAAACCCATGGTGCACCTCCACCTTGTGGTCACTCGACAGAGAAGTTAATATACCATGTCAGTATACTGCTGTGGCTGCCTTCCACTGTAATTGTTGATTGCATTATTCTACATAAAATATATTATGCGGAGATTGTTTTCTCTTTGTGAGAATATATAGGTAGCAGAATGTATGTTATGGAGAATATTCTCTTTGTGTGAGAATATTATATATTGATTTTGTTCATATTTCCATACAGTATATTGTGTATAAATATTATGGCAACATTAAATTTCGTAGGTTTTTTTTTTTGAGAATATATTAAATAAGTATGACGCCTTATATTATATAAATGGCGAAGAATATGAAAAGTATTTGGAAAGATTCTATGAGTATATCCAATTTTGGGACGATTTTGCCAGAGCAACGGAGTGATTCCGACCTTAAAGAAACAATTAAGTTGCTGTTTCGTTGTAAATGACAAAATGCAGATCTGTCAAAGAGCTCAATATATATATTCATTTTTGAGTACGCATCTTGATAAATTGATCTGTTTGGGGATTATGTTGGCAGCACAACGACATAGGCTTGGACAAGGTTGTGAACAACAAAAAATAACATGAAAAGTTATTATATAATGTTCAGGAAGAAATGAAGTTGCTTACTTTGACTAGACCACTCAGTTTGGATAATGAAGCGAGTGATTATTATAGTGGTAATTAGCGAATATACTGGCAGCAGCGAGGATCATCAATGATCAGTTAAACAGAGCGAAGCCTTTGGCATTATAATATAACAGTGGCATGTACACTCTCCAACCGGGGGCCCCGAGTAGCCGAGTGGTCTAAAGCGCTCTCCGTTACGGATCACTGCCATCTCACCTCTGTCTGCGCCGGTTCGAGTCTCGGATTCAGCCAATGTGGGCATGTGAGAAAGCTTGCCAGTAACTTCTCGTGGGTCGGTGGTTCTTTCCGGGGTTTTCCCGGGTTCTTCCGCCACCATTAATACTGGCCGCCATGTATAGCCTATCGTGTGCTGAAAAATGGCGTTAAACCCCACAACAACAACAACAACAACACTCTCCAAACTTTACAGTTGGTACGAGCTGATGTAAAATACCGTAGATGCGCAAGCCCTGGGAAAATTTCTCAGAAGCTATTGCAAAAAGACATTTAATTAAAAAGTATCGAAGAATGTTACAAGCGCTCAAAGTTACTGGCCATTGTTGGATACAAACGTACATTGTCTCGAGGTATCTGAGTTGCTTCAATACTCTGTGATGGGTCATTTGAGCTCATTTGGACTGACTTTAGTTTGAAAGATATTCCATTAAGGCCTGTAAACTAATACCATGATTCTAAAAAGAACAAGCCTGCTATGTGCAATAGTCTTATCAACATTTTCGGATTACCATAACACCATACCATTCCACATTGTTTGATAGACTCCGTAAAATTGTAATTTACCATTTGTATTTGAACCTTGTTACCCATGTTCCACCTTATGTACAGGAGGACATACAAGGGCTGCGACTGGAAAGATCAGTTGATTAGATAACGCTGTGTGCATATAATGCCTTCAGTTTGGATTAAGACGCAATGAATGCAAATGTGTTAGCCTTGAAAAAAGTACGGTGCGGTAGAGGGTGTCATTATTAATACTTTCAATCGCTTTTACATGCGTTACTTGTTGGTCTAGGTGCTCGACCATGTCCTAAACGTGGTATCGGAATAAAGTCTCGTAATCAACCAAAATTATCGTGCACGCCGTCGAAGATCCCTTAACCTATGATTACAGAAACATACGACGATATGAATGTAACAAATTAAGTCAACGTTGGTTCAAAACATACAGAAGTCAATGAAGTAATAGCCAGAATTGTAGCAGCTACATTTTCGGATCCAAATAAAATTAAAATACTTAAAATTCATCGACGGAATTTGAAATTAGACAATGATTTAACCCTAGATACAGGTAGGCCTACGGTTAATCATTTGAAGAAATCGAAGCATGTTTGAGCATAGTTGCCACTGCTTTGGCCTAATATTAATCAGTTAAGGGTCCAATAGAAATCAATAGAAGGAGCCACCCTGATGTACCATTCGAGATCAGCTTGGTGTTTAAGCATCAACACGTTAAGTCGCTCAATTGTTGACTACAAAGCCAGGAATGAAAGTATTCAGGGATTGTTTCTACAACCATGAAGTCAAATCTACCTGGGCTGCATCGCCCGACGATTATGTTGTACCAACATTGAAACGACCAAGAGGAAAAAAATCTCGACTTTTATTTACCAATGACGCACTTGTCCGTGTAACAGCGTTTGGACGAAGACGAAAACGATCGTTTCAGACATCTTTTAATGGCGTACTTGGTTTGTTTCTATAAGGGGCGCTCACCGGTTAATATGTACTTTTGAGAGAGTGACGTATGGAAGGTGAAGTATTTTGCATTTCAAGCATGCACAATGGAGAGAATGTTGGCATACCTCTCTGCTACATTAATGTAATGTGGATGATATTTCTTTGGATATTGTACTATTGGAAATTTTACATGATTTAAGCACACTGCTAACTAAAATGACTGCTCCCTTGTGTTAAAAAAATCAGCCTGAATTAGTCTAAAGTACACTATACATAGCAACTATTAAAATAGGGAAAATGAATTTTGCCAGACTAGACAATACCAGCTTCAGAAAGTGCAATGAATAAATTACCAAATATATAAAATGTAAAAAAAAGTTATCATCTCTTTTTTTATATAATTTACCTTTGAAGTTGAGGAAGTTAAAATGACCAAGTAGAGCTAGCACGTTTTTTTAAAGGTGCACATCTGAAGTAAGGCCAAGCTGTGTACTCTATAACCTATAGTACACCCATCAATCATAAACCAAAATAAAGGGAATTAAAGGTTCTTTGAATTATACCTAAGATATGCAAGGTCTATTTTAAATAGCCGGTATAACCAGTGAGGAAAGCCGGGGAAATTCTTTTTCTTTAAAATCCTAACCCTATGCAAAATGCGAAACTGTTGAGCGCCACCATAAGAAGAGCCGCTTATATACATTATTTCATAACGTACAATCACCGGAGACTTAAATATTCCTCAGGCAGAGATTTTTATATATGTATAATTGTATGACCAGTAAAACAAAATAATTGTTTAGAAGTGCTTGTGCGTGATGCACCCGAAGAAGACAATGTTTTCGAGCAGTTATATTACCTGTTCACATTATGAATAGAAGAATTATGATAGACACTCAACAGCTGCAAGATAAAATCATCATGAGAACCGCGCTACTTTTGAAATATAAACGCATGTTGTTTGTTGGAAGATGTTGTTTACGGAAACACTGCCGTTTGTATTGGTACTGTAGGAACTGTAACCATAGCAACCATAGGTACACGCATCGGATTGGCCGTCAGCGCTAATTCGATAGTATCCTATGTGGTTGGCGGTATTAGTATATTAATTATATTGAGGCTGCATTTACGAATACGCGTTTATTCGGAACTTCTTGCAGCAGCTCAAATTAATCTCAGTAAGATTAGTAACTCAACACGAGTAATAAAGTAATTGGAAGTGGTGATTTCCAAATGGTGCTGGTAGAGGAGGAAAACCACCTCCGTGAACAAATACTAAGCCAATGTGGGAGTGACCCATTGTAGGTGATTTGATTTACAAACAGTGGAACTCGACTAATAGTCTGTTAGCATGTACTGATCAAATCAATCTGCCATTATGTTTGCCAGCACCTTGTATAGTAATTTCACATGCGGGTGACCACGGAACGGGGGGGGGGGGAGCTTACCACTGGTTTTTGTAAATACTGCACTCGGGTGTGATTTAAGGGTGAGGTCTTGGAGTATAGTAGGTTATGACCTCTGTTAGCTAATGAATTCCAAAAGCTTCAGAAATTATACTCTTCCTATGCTTGCTGCATAACATTTCTTTCCAAAGTAACAAATAATTATATGACAAATTAGGTACTGAATAAGTTTAATATATTTTGCCATTATTCGAATTTGAAACTAAATTCAATCTACCTCACATTGGAAGTGAATTTAACCTCGAAAATACATTACACTAACTGCTCGTGTATTGCAGTTAAGTTCATCATAAACGTCAAACGTTTTCTTTGCCACATACACTATTGCAAAGTATGTATTTATTGGCATCTAACAGGTTTTATCACCTTTTGCGACTTTGGCCATAGATGTAAAAAAAAAGGCACTTATTTAAAGATGTAGGCATATTTTAAAAAAAAAAAAAATTCCTGACGAAAAAAGCCAAACTTAATGTCAAGGTTGGTTGGGTGAGGGCATAGGACAAAATTATCCTCGCTCATTGTGCATCACTGTTTTTTTTTGAGGATGATAAAGAAGATTAGCTTTCAGTGCTACGTACGTTATACTCTAAAAATAAAATTATTGTTATTATTATTATTATTATTATTATTATTATTATTTGGCCTAGATATTGTGGGCTCGATCCCCGACCGAGTCATACCAGAGACTTACAAAAATGGTACTAACAGCTCCCTTGCTTGGCGTTCAGCATTAAGAAGTTAGCGTTAGGACTGGTCGGCCTGGTGTCAGGATAATGTGACTGGGTGGGACATCGTGCTTCGTGCCTGCGGCATGATGCCCTAGTGCTAGACATCACTGTAAACTGCCACAATGCAGACATCGTAGCGATATGACTGAAAAATTGTTAAAGCTTCGTTAAAAAACAAAATCACATTACATCACATCACATATTATTATTTTATTATTATTATTATTATCATTATTATTATTATTATTACTATTTTACCACCATTTATTATTTATTGTAGAAAAAGATGCCCGGGCCTGGGAAAGACATGTGCTAGGTAGGTTAGGTCGATTTCTAACTTAATACCACCAACTCTCTGCCTTTCAAATTGACTTCTTTTTTTTAATACAGAATATTATAAATGAGACATACATAGAACCTCGTATTTCTTTTACCTACATACACATATCCATTTTGTATTTTGTGATGTATACGTTCAACATATAATTGATGAAATAACAATAGAAATAACACTGAATCATGTGACTTAAAGTTGAGTTTCGTTCACATTTTACTGTGCTGTAAATACTCTTCAGTTTACTTATTTTTTATTATTTAATTTTCACATTTGCGATATCTGTGGTGCATACATTGGAAAGAGAAACAGACAGACAGATGGATAGATAGATAGATATAAAGATATATCTTTTGTTGTCAGTGTCCTATAATATATCGAAATGTATTTAAAAAAGGTGTGCGCATATAGTTCATTGAAGCGAGATGTTAATTTATTCGTAATAAATCTTGACCAATAGAATATGTGCGTGATTTCGGAGATCAACTTTGTAGCCACTTTTTTTATATTCAAGATACCCTTACATAATTACATATAATCTTTGTTTTCCGACTTAGTATTTTTTCAGTTAACTGGACAAGAACAGTCAAGAAATTATTACTTATTTATTTACTTACTCTTTTATTTATTTAGTTACTTATTTACTTATTTATTTATTACGTTTATTATGGTTATTATTATTGTTATTATTAGTAGTAGTAGTAGTAGTAGTAGTAGTAATAGTAGTAGTAGCAGCAATAGTAGTAGTAGTAGTTTTAGTAATAGTAGTATTTTACCACCATGTATTATTAATTTTAGAAAATGACGCCACGGCCTGCGAAATACATGAGCCAGGTAGGTTAGGTCAAGTTCTACCTTTGCCTACATCCATATATCGATTTTGTATTTTGTGATGTATACTTTCAGCACATAATGATGAAATAGTAATAGAAATATCAGGTCGCGGGTTCGAACCCCGGCCGAGTCATACCAAAGACGTATAAATATGATACTGACAGATGCTTCGCTAGACACTCAGTATTAAGAAGTTAGTGTTAGGACTGGTCGGCCTGATGTCAGGATTATGTGACTGGGTGGGAAGTGATGCTACATGTCTGCGGCATGATGTCCCAGCGCTAAACATCACTATAAACTGCGACAGTGCAGACATCGTACTGATATGACTAAAATTTTGTTAAAACTTGGTTAAAAATCCAAATCACACATACACATACACTTTGTTGTATTATTGTTGTTATTATTATTATTATTGTTGTTGTTGTTATTTTTGTTATTATTATTATTGTTATTATTATTAGTATTATTGGTATTGTTATTATTATTATTATTTTATTATTATTATTATTATTATTGTTATTATTATATTATTATTATTATTATTATTATTATTATTATTATTATTATTTCAGACATGACTGATGATAGTTGGAAGTTAACAATTCATGACAGTGAGTATTACTCTCAAAATGGGAGCTGTTTTTCATTGAAAAAACTAATGTTTTTGTCATTTTAAGTAAGAAGATCAGTTAATCAATTAACATTTGTTTGATTTTAGTTGACATTCAATTTTGTACTACACGCAGTCTCTGCCAGACTTAGAATTAAGTTGGGATCTGCCATTGCTAAACACCAGGGCTGGATCTCAAGCCAATTATAGGACAGAACCTCCATTTTTTTAACAGCAGAATTTACAGCCATCTTAAAATGTTTGAAATACAATTAGATTTTAATTTTAAAAAAATGTCATAGTGTTTTGGGATGTCCTAATGTTTTGTGATTCTTTATCCACACGCTGAAAGCTTAACAAAACCTTAAATTTGACAACCTAATAATTTCCAGATCTGTTAGAATATAACTTAATAGTATGATTAGAAGAAAGTATTACATACTGTTGGCTATATAGTCTCATTGGTATTAATGGTAATACAATGACAGACAAAGCAGCCAAAGCTGCCCCCAGTCACTCATTTCAGAATGGAGATCCTATATGCTGAGTTCAATTACTGTATAAGTCATCATGTTTAATATACATGGGCAAAATATGTGAAGGATATCTCATATAGTACAAAGTGCAGAAATGAGGTGGAATTCTGCCAGTCGAGTGTAGGACGTCAAGTCCCAGAATAATGCATACCTTTTGAAGGGTGAACCTTAACCAGAGGGCATGCCTGCCACTGTCCGTTGACAGTGGAAAAGATTCTTATTCGGTATATCGACTTTCACCCTGTAATACGAACTTTTATGATATCTATTAGGGAACTTTATGATGATATGCATCCAGAGAAACAGAGAAAATCATCGACTTTTTGTAGGGAACTTGTTTTATATATTTTGACCCAATATTTTTGTGATGTCATGCTTTTTACATTTATCTTTTATTTTATATTCATTTACCTTTCGTTTATTTGGGATATTTTACCTTCCTAAAGTATTCTGTTCGGTAATTCTTTAGTGTTACATTCCAAAATTTCTTTAAGTTGGCACCACACAATTAATTATTGCGCTGACGTGCCTCAACACGCTTATACATACATAATACATAGCTATAAGGCTATTTGCACTATCTTCCGCATTAGACAAGACAGCATATAGACATAAGGCTGTTTGCACTATTTCCCGTATTAGCTAAGACATCATGTAGACATAAGGCTGTTTGCAAAAAGCTCCTGTATTTGGCAAGATATCATATAGACATGACTCTGCCAAAAGACCAGTATTTAGTAGGTCATCATATAGACATGAGCCTGTTTACAAAAAGCCCCGTATTTGGCAAGTCATCATATAGACATGATCTTGTTTGCAAAAAGCCCCGTATTTGGCAAGACATCATATAGACATGAGTATGTTTGCAAAAAGTCCCGTATTTGGCAGGTCATCATATAGACATGAGTCTCTTTCCCGTATTTGGCAAGGCATCATATAGACACGAGTCTGTTTTCAGAAAGTCCCGTATTTGGCAAGACATCATACAGACATAAGTTTGTTTGCAAAAAGCCCCGTATTTGGCAAGTCATCATATAGATATGAGTCTGTTTGCAGAAAGCCCCGTATTTGGCAAGACATCATATAAACATGAGTCTGTTTGCAAAAAGTCCCGTATTTTGCAAGAATCATATAGACATGTGTCTGTTTGCAAAACGTCCCGTATTTGGCAAGACATCATATAGACACGAGTCTGTTTGCAAAAAGTCCCGTATTTGGCAAGTCATCATATAGACATGAGTCTGTTTGCAAAACGTCCCGTATTTGGCAAGTCATCATATAGACATGAGTCTGTTTGCAAAAAGCCCCGTATTTGACAGGACATCATATAGACACGAATATGTTTGCAAAAAGTCCCGTATTTGACAAGACATCCTATAGACATAAGTTTGTTTATCATGAAACATTTCTCATTTCTGGAACACAACTACTAAATCTGTTCAGAATATATGTTTGAAACTTTGCACATGTATTGAACTAGTGTTTCAGCTGTATCTTTTGCTGCTTATAGTTCTTCTGTTGCAATATTATTTTTTGTCGTGTGTGTGTGTGTGTTTTAGTCCATTTTTCTGTTAATCCACCTATTTATTATTCACACTTTCATCTCCGGGGCAAAACTTAAGAATCGTAACAGATATTTCTATGAAACATTTCACACACTCGTAAGACTGGAAATCACGAAGTTCCTTTCGCTATTCGCGTTTGTTTGTCCGTCCATCCACCATCCACACTTCACATTTCGGGTAAAACAAACATATATATCTCTGAACAGTGGTGTAGTCATTAGGTTCGTGGTGTCGATGTGTCTTTTGTTGTTAAAAATTCTTCCATTTCATTTTTTGTGTGTTTCTTTCATGTATTTGTCCGTTTATTCATTTTCCACACTTTACTATCATACAGGTTAGAGAATTTTTAATTCGTACTCAACAGAGGTTTGAAACCACGTCCGCGGGTAAACGGCACACATCGCCTTCCCTGCACGCACCAGCCCATATTCCATCACGACTAAGCACACGTCACCAAAAAAAATGCAACTGCGTCGGTGTTGCACACACACACACACACACACACACAGTGAACATATCTTGATTGCTAGATCATGCCGAGTTATCATCATCAGAAAATCCGGATCATTATGAGAGGCGAATCTTCGAATCATGATCCGGAATTTGATGCTAACAACAAGATCTGATCTAGCAATACAAATGGCAATACTGTGATTATCACATTTTTGTAGTTTACCACTAAAAAAGTTGTATAAGTATAAAATTTATACTTTCAGATTTATTATGCGGGAAAAAAAATCACCAACGTTACCAATTATGAATTTCCGTAAATGGGTTGTTCTGTACAGTAATGAGTTGGTACACGATTTCCAAATTTAGATTACCACTCCGGTGGCCTAGTGGTCAGAGCGTCCGCCTCGGATGCGGGAGTTCGTGGGTTCGATCCCCGGCCGAAACATACCTAAGACATATAAAAGTGGTACTTGGCGCTCAGCATTAAGAGGTTAGTGTTAGGACTGGTCGGCCTGGTGTCAGGATAATGTGACTTGGTGGGACATCATGCTACATGTCTGCGGCATGATGCACCAGTGCTAGACATCACTGTAAACAGCCACACTGTATAAATCGTAGCGATATAACTGAAAAATTGTCAAAGCTACGTTAAAAAATCCAAATCGCACACACACACACACACACACACACCAAATTTAGTTTTGGTTGAGACTAACATTTGGCAGTCTGCAATCTTATCTACTTCAGAAAAGAAATGAATAACTGTTCTATATTGTTGTACTGACAAAATAATGGTTTGTACCTTTCATATATTTTACATATAACGCAAGGTTTCTTAACTAATGTCGTTTTAAGTGCTTTGTTTTACTACCAGTGTTTATATTGTTACGAGCCCTGCTATTGTAACTAAGAAACCTCGAGGATAAAGTAGCTCAGGCCAGTTTTGAGAGTATGGTGTTGTTTAACCTACTTCTTGGAAATGACGTTAAAGTTTTTGTTCTTTCTACGGTAAAAAGTTGATAGGTATATATTAAATTATTACACGCGAGGAGTCTTAATTTGAACGAGTCAAACACCTGTATTACACGCGAGGAGTCTTAATTTGAACGAGTCAAACACCTGCGAGAGCGTGGCTTGATAGTCCATGTTTTCTACTGTTTCCAAGGATCTCAAAACAACAATCGCTGTCAACTGAAAGGTTCTTAAACGCGTAAACGATACAATTTTTTTTCTATTATCACCTATTGACAACACACCACGAAACTCTGATTTCACGCTTGCATGTTGTTTCTTGTTTCACACTGGTATGATTCACGAGTAAACCTTTACCAGCCGAATATTAGTCCTTCACTCAATGCAGTCAAATACACGACCCAAACACCAAATGAAAAGAATTATTCCTACCACAAATTTCTAAACACGTTTACCGACAAATATCTGGATAATTCCCTGTCTTTGGAAATTAGGGAGGGTCCATTTCTTTGAAACTAATCCATGCTAGCATAAAAGCTCCGGAATACTGTATATTTTGGCGTCGGCTCACAACAATTGGCTAACTGCTCGGTGTGAGAAATATCTTCACAATACTGTCTCCCCATAATCAACAAACAATCATAAAAATCTAAGAAGCTGTATGTTAATGTAAATAATACATATCCTAGGTTTATTACAGTTTAAAATCTGAGCTTGCTTGGCCATAGGGTACTAGCATACAAAGTATATTTAAATTGAGGTTGCTTGGCCATAGGGTACTAACATACACAGCATATAAGTTGAGTTTGCTTGGCCATAGGGTATTAAGATACACAGTATATAAATTGAGGTTGCTTGACCATAGGGTACTAGCATACACAGTATATAAATTGATGTTGCTTGGCCATAGGGTACTAGCATACACAGTATATAAATTGAGGTTGCTTGGCCATTGATACTAGAATACACAGTATGTAACTTGAGGTTGTTTCGCCATAGGATACTAACATACACAGCATGTAAACTGAGGCTGCTTAGCCATAGGGTATTAGCGTACACATGTAAATTGAGATTGCATGGCTATTGGGTACTGGCATATGCAGTACATCAATTTAGCTTATTTATACTGATGGGGGACAGTATGACACTTCGATAGGAGTCTTGATATAGATGGGGGACCATAGGATGCTTTCAGCTGGAGTCTTTATGTTGATGGAAACCAAATGATATTTCCAATAGTGTTTATGTAGAATGGGGAGCACAGTATGCTTTAAGTTAGAGTTTTGATATAAGAGGGGGACCCTTGGATGCTTTCATTTGTAGTATTTATACAGATGGGGAACCAAAGGACACTGTCAGTAATAGTGTTTATATAGATGGTGTACTATAGGATACTTTCAATATGAGATTTTATAACGATATGAGACAATAGAGTACGTTCAATAGCAGTTTTTATATAGATGGGGGACAATATAATACTTTCATTAATAGTCGTTATATATTTGGGAACAATAGGATACTTTCAATACGAGGTTTTATATAGAAGATAATATGTCAGCTCAAGATGACTCGTCTTTCAGTAAGGTCCAGTTACTTTCAGCATTAAATTTAAAGAGCACTTGATAACATACGTTAAAATTTGAATGTGATCGAAAAGCTAGGATTGTGATTTGGCATTCCCGTTTTGCTAGTGTTTCTCTGCAACATACTTTTCCCTACAAATGATACAATGATTGGATAAAATACCCCCAAAAATCTTTTGTGGCAGAGAATATTAAACATACAGAATTATACCATAGAAAGAAAAGGATAAGATGCAAATACTATTAAGGTCTGCAAAGGTTTCATATTGCTTCATTTTCTTTCAGTCTCTGCAACATATCTTAAGCCTAAAGACGGACGGACACCGCCACGTCCATATATATATATATATATATATATATATATATATATATATATATATTCATACGCATTCATATGTACATTATAACCTGTCTTAAAAGACCACCTGTTGGAACTAAAAGTGACCTCTGGAGACGGATGGTCATCTCACACAAGTTTTTCAACAGCTGTAATGGCAGACATTGAAATGAAATTGTATGGTCTTTAGAACATGGAATCTCTGTGAAGAGGGATTATTTTTAGACTGAAAAGAGAAACATTTTCACTTTACCTCGCTATCACTATATCTGCTGTTTGTCACTTAAATTTTTCTTAATCATTTCTTAAACGAACCTCGTGTAATTAACACCCGTTTCGGACAAAAGGCTAATTGACTAAGACTAAAGATCAGTTTATGCATAATGATCTGTCTTAGTGGCACACACCTGTCATATACAGTTTTGCATTTAACAGATAAGAGATTACAAAAGTTGTGGCTTCAGTTAGCATTTTGGAAGGTAACATTGTTTTGTTTTTGTTTGTTGTTGTTGTAAGTGAAAGATTTAAGTTGTTCTTTCGTTCAGTCTTTCTAGTTTGATTGATATATCTTTATTTTTATCAGCGGACCCTAAGCAACCTGCTCGCTACAACGCTTGCTTATGTTACGAGGACGACGATATTGAAACAGCAGAAAAGTTTGAAAACGAGCTAAAAAATGTCCATTCGGATTTAAAGTTTTTTGTTCCTCACCTCCATGTTATGCCTGGTAAATACATTTACGACTGTGTGGCACAAGTTATAGACGAAAGGTGAGTTACATATCATGTTCATTTACTTTCAAAAATCGCTTTAAATTTGACGTGGTCACATATATAAACAAATCAGTTGTTGATAGTTTTCAAACTACTCCAAAGATGACGTAGTTAAACAACCTCTGCCTGCGTCGACCATTAAATTTAGGTCAGTTTATTTGAGTGACATTTGTAAGATTTATTTGCTTTCATTCTTTAATCTTAGATGGAAAAGAAATTTATTACTAGAAAAATCAATGACCGCTCCGGTGGCTAGTTCGTTAAAGCGTCCTTCTCGGATGCGGAAGGTCATGGGTTCGAACATCGGCCGAGTCATTCCAAAGACAAAAAGGTGGTACTAGCATCTGCCTCGCTTGGCGCTCAGTATTAAGAGGTCAGTGTTAGGACTGGTGGGCCTTATGTCAAGATAATATGACTGGTTGGGCATGATGCTACACGTCTGTGGCATGATGCCCCCGTGCTAGACCTCGCTGCAGACACTTTAGCGATATGACAGAAAAATATTTAAAACCTACGTCAAAAATCCAAATCTCTCTCTCTCTCTCTCTCTCTCTCTCACACACACACACACACACACACACAAAGAACTTAATGTGCAAGATTTGTTGGGTGAGGCCTTTGCAAAAACATGTGTATATGTATATATATATATGTATGTGTGTATATATATATATATATATATATATATATATATATATATATATATATATATATATATATATATATATATATATATAGAGAGAGAGAGAGAGAGAGAGAGAGAGAGTAGAAATCATATGACGAATAACATTTTCGTCAAGTCCTCTGGATCCAGCAGGTGATCACGTGTGTCAGTTATTGATTACGATAAATGCAATAAACTGACAACGACCAGTGCAAAACTAGTATCCAATTAGCCTGAGCGCTTTTGACTCTCAGCGAGTCTTTTTCAAAGGCAAATACAAAACCTGCACGAGGCAAACAAATAAAACAGAAAAACCGTTGTATTTGCAAAACTGTACATGATTTCCGAAACATGGCAAGAAAATGAATCTTACTGGATACTCCGCCTTAGAACATTGAAACCAATCGGTTTAAGGCAAGAAGACTAAAAAAAGACAGCCATTCACAAATAAAAGAAATATTGCAGCCGACACATTTTCTTTTAAATAATTCTCTAACTTTTGCTTATTAGTCACCAAATGGCCTATAGGTACTACTATAACAATGAATTATCCGGGATATAATTAGCGTTTACATAAACTTACATAAAATAACAGATGTCCTAACGGCACATAGATTTCTAGGTCAATATAAATATTATCCAGCATCCGCAACAAGTTGAAATAAACTATTTGAAACATAATAACTTTGAAGTTTTTTTTTTCATTCCTGCAGAAATAGCTGTGTAAAGTTTTGCAAACACAACGGTTTTTGGAAATAATTTTAGAAAGTTGAGTTATCTCTTGAATATAAATCGAAACCTCTTGAATGTTTCAGATGTAACAAAAAGCTTGTAATAATTCTTCCAAAGAGGGAATTCACTGATGCCACCTGTGATTTTGCGTTGCAGTACGCGAGGGCTCTTGATCCATGTAAGCTCTCTCTCTCTCTCTCTCTCTCTCGTTTTGATAAATATGTAAGAAACAGTAACTTTACAAAGATTTTATTTGTCTTCACAATATAAAGTTTGAACGTATTTCACTACCACGTAGTAAAGGAAACAATGTCAGGAATGCAAAGTCAGTTGGAATCATTAAAAATTAAGCACGTGCTGAACATCGATGATTTTGATCAATGTTCGAATTGTAATCAATCAGCCTTTCCGTTTTTGCAAGATGACCCCCCCCACCAGTTACTAATGGCTTCTTATAACACTATTTATGCTATAAGTTTTAAAGCGAAATCTTACCTAGACCGAATAGGGCTTTGAGATAAATTGATTCCTACGCCTATAATGTTTTTCCAAAAATGATGTAGCTTCCTTTCACGATCTCAGATCGTCCGTTTTAGGCATTCGTTCATTGCTCTTGTTGTCATTCTTGTCGATGTAGCAATTGTGAAATTCTAAATCGTATTTCACCGGTAGATTTATAACACTAGACAGCTTTCCTCCTGAAAAATACTCCTATATCTAGTGGAATAAAATCATAGTCGCTAGAGAGGAACACACATGCGCCAGCATTTTTGAATTTATTATGTTCTTTTTATACAAGGATATAAACCAATATATAAACTCACAAATAAGTCAAACCCAACTGTAAACAATATGGACTATGATCAGGGACTAAATTATCCTAACAACAACTGATTAAACCTAGCTCTGAGGTCGACTTTTGTGACGACATATCAGGGTCCGTATTGTTTGCATCTGGATTCGACCTTTATTTGCGTATACGGAATCTTCTTTCCAATCTAACCTGTCCAGATAACTCCTTTCCTATATAACCAGTCCAGATAACTCCTTGCACATCATTCATAATAACAGTTGCATCATTCTTAAAACGAAAATAATTTTCGACTATCCTCCATTAAACGGAGTCAGGTAAGTACATCTTTGTATGATTTTGAAAAAAGTATTCGATAAATTAGAAAAATGGATATCCACTTGCCACAGAGTCCATGGGAGAGGAAGGGTCAAAAGGTCCACAAATATCGCATTGGGTTAGAATCATTTGTACAAATGGACTGTATGCAATGAAACATTCTTGTACAAACTGGGCACCTGGCAAGGCGTTATGGTTGGACTGGTACTTGATTATTCTCTTAATAGTACACCATTTCCGTAAATGAAAAACGCTTTAAAAAAATAACATTATAACTGTAATACAATTAAAGCTTGCAGAACATTACCCCCATGTGACTTATCAAGATGGCAATAATTGATACAGGAATTGTCGTCTGCTAAAACTTATGGTCGTACACGGAATCGAACTTCATTTTACCGCCTCATGATGATTGGCTTCTCTTGTAGTAAGGTTGAATTATCGTTTTGAATTTGTTGAATCATATTCTGTTTTAAGGAAAGCAGGAATTACGTTTATACTCCACCCTGTTGAAATAAACTCGGGTTATATACACAAAAATCACTGTATTATTATGTTTTTTTTTATAAAAAAATGGAAACATACGTCTACGCGACCCTTTGGAAATAAACTTGGGTTATACACAAATTAATCGCGGTACTAAGATTTTGTGACATACATTGTGTAACGAACCAGATCACAAAATCTTTTTTGTGGCTATTTCCACATGTCTACCCATAGAAATGGTCATTTTAGGTAGCATTAACAACTGCGTACGGGCTCTTTGCCAGTAGTCATTTTAACAGGATTTCTTACAAACATGACCGTTTCCAAGCAATGCTTTCACGACACCTCAGATCCATTATTTCTGGAAGCAAATATGATCTGTCTAATTATAGTTGAATGATAACTTGATCTCTTTATCGTATTCTCCTATAATCCAAGTTCAGTGTAATTTTCTCCGATCCAGTGTCTCATTTTCACCTCTTTTTTAAGCTGTGCTTATGAGTTCTCTGATTTTCACTTGTGAGACAATATATTAAAAATGATTGTTCAGAACACTTATAACATGCATAATTCACTCTATCCTTTCTGAGATGTCTGTGTAAATTTCATATAATTAGTTTAGAGTCTCATCTTGAAATATTCATCGCCCTCGCCATTTCTGGGCATTTTAAATAAAAAAATATATTGATGAAATGCCTAAGTATTGTAATGACTGGCACACCGCTAACATTTTATTGGCTACAGCATCCAGACATGGACACGTTATTCCCGTGCAATCAAGGAGAGATGCTTTCGTGCCGCGCGTGTTGGTTGGGATTAGCAGTGTACAGCTTTATAGACAAAATTCACGGCAGTTCTGGGAACACATTATTCGGCGAATTACTCCAAGATGATTACACATTCATTCTGGAAGTTGTATAGAAAATAAGTAAATATCATCTGCAACGTTTGCAAGAGAAATTTTAATTTTGGATCCTGATATTCCATTGGTGAATGTGGCAGGATAAAGATACTTCCGGTGAAATGCCTCCTAATATAGCTGCATGAGTGGTGGTTTCGGTTTGTTAGTATCATGACCGCCGTTAACTTCACGTGAAATGAAATCAGCTGGATTTAGAAATTTTGTGCATTGTGAGTTTATGCAATGTACGTAAATTTGTTAACACAGAGAGACAAAAGCATATTCCACTGACTGTTTGAATGACAAGATACACACGATACACTTTCATGTTGTGGTTTCTTTCAGTTTCTACTAGTTGAAATGGAAAAGAGTGAATTTCGTGTGCGTGTCACCTGCTTGATAGATTATGTGTGTATTGGAGATGATCTGTATTTCAATTCCATATCAACATATATGATAATTCGATCGAAACTGGGATTGTTTGATTTATCCATCACTGAATCCACGTGGACTAGCGTTAGTACATGCATATCTATGCTTCTTCTTTTCAAGAAAAGTGAAGTGAATAGTACAATTCAGGCTTATTTATACGCTGATTCACGTGGACAAAGTTATCGTGAACGGAGAACTAATTAACTATTTTTGTTGTTACTTCAGCTGCCAGACAAGGAAACCTCATTCCAGTCTTAGGGGCCAAGGATATACACACTCCCAGAGTGTTGCTTGGCGTATCAGGGATTCGTATGTTCATGAAACACTCTCCGCTGTTATGGCGTGCAATTATAAACAAATTGGGTGTACGAATCAGCTCACAATCTTCTGATAGTTCCTTTGACACTGAATCCAGTCCGTTATGCAGCTCTGGTAGATCACATAAAACCTCTACGTCATCTTCAGATACTCATGAAAGCGACGAGGGGCTAGTCGCGGACATTACCAGCAAATTTTATTCCGTCGCTTTACAGGATAATGTTATAACAGAAAACCCCAGTAATAAAGTGGAAGAAGCCTCCAAGTACAAAATGTCTAAAGAGTATGAAGAAAAGGGAGAACATATTGTTGGAAAAAAGAAAAAGAAATATTCAGCTGTTGTACGGTTGGTCTCCAGTGTTGGTAGGAGACTACGTAGAAAGCAAAAGGAACGGTCATGTGAATCATCGCTGGACAATGTTGCACAGGTTGCCACAGATACCGCGTCTAAATGTAGAGTAGATGGTGCTTGTGTCAGTGATTCTGAATCGGATAACGGACTTGTGGGTGTCGAAAATGAAGACAAGAGTTACTGCAATTCCTCTGATGAAAAGGTTGTGATGAAAATGCCACATCTTCCTAAAATGTTTTCATCGTAATGCTGAAATCTTTCAAGAAAAACAATTCACGTGTAATTTTAATGTTCTCTACATACAGCCAAAAAACTGGTCCTCTGTTTTTGTTCCTGTGATAATTTGCATTGTTTTTTGATAAGTAAAAAATCAGTTATTAAGGATATTTCATGGCTCCAAAATGACTTGATCCTGTCAGTTAGCAAATTACTGCAATATAGAAATTAAGACAGTATGCTTCATTAAGGCTTTCTCATACTTTAAATTAGCATTTTTAAGAACAGTATTATATTAGCATTATAAACATTGTGTTCTAAGGTTGATTCAGTTGATGTCGATATATTACAACAGGAAAATGTATCATGGTCCGCATAACACTTATAAGTCAAAATTCAGAATCTTTAAGAAAAAGGATATGAGAATCAACAAGCTGATTTTTGTTATGATTGACGTATATATATATGTGTGTGTGTATATATATATATATATATATATATATATATATATATATATATATATATATATATATATATATTCGGCACGTGCTCAGACTAAGTAATGCCAAAGAATTTTAAAAAAATATTTTTAGATTCAATGAATGAAATTGTAAAATGCGGTTATCGTTAAAGATGATATTACGTTTTATATTTATCTCTACTTAAATTTATTTTTTTATCGATTATTCATTAATTTCATAGAATATAACTGGAGCTAAAGCCGAAATTCAGCATTGTTTAATACTTCAAAATTAACTAGGGTATAAAAATCGGTAAAGTGGTTGACTCACTCGGTCTAAATGAAAACGAGATAATATAATTGCTTTGTTTCAATTTTGCTATTTTTTTAAATAGCACTAGTATACAAAATCATAGCCAGAAAGAAAAAACAACTTGAAGATTTCCAAAAAAAATGTTTATAGATTTATAGTGATTCAAATATCTGCACTTCTAAGACGTTGAAATTGAGATTTTTTAAATAAAACTATTAAAATCTTAAATTTAAAAAAATACTCAATCATGCTTTTGTCAAATGTCCTAAAATCTGAAAGCCGAAACCATTTCAATTTGAATTTTTATGTTTTACACAAACACGTTATTTTCAAGGTTTTATGTTTTCCACGTCTACATTAAACTATCAAATGTCTGAAGTTTTGGATTATTCATCTTGGTGCAATATTGAAATAATTCAAATCCAATGATTGCTAAGAAATTTGATGAGATCAAGGATGATCAAGTTGACATCTGCAAGTAGCTTTTGAGTCTTGCGATTTTATTTACTAGTGGGTCTTTTAGTTTCTGGTATATACAGTGACATATTATTTTGTCACGTGATCCTGTCACGTGCTAGGTCACAAAAGGCGAAAAGTCTTCAAACATACATTTTGCAACATATGTGTCGTTACCATTTATATATATATATATATATATATATATATATATATATATATATATATATATATATATATAAATAATTCTTGCACTAAATGATCAGTGAGGCCAGAAACCATCGTACAACCATTCTCTTCATGACGCTAAATCTGTATAGAGACAATTATGGATTCAAGTGAGTATAGACGGTAGACGGTGACTGACTATAGACATAATTCAGGTCTGCCTTCTAACCGGTGTAGACGTTATGGGTGGCCGAGGAATCGAAGGCGCCTACTTTTCGAGGTCACACACACCCACAAACTCAGTCCGCATATATCTGAGTCTCGATTCGACCAATACGGGTATGTTAGCTTACCAGTAGCTTCACGTATGTCGGTGTTTCTTTCCAGGGTCTTCTTAGGATCTATCTCCAACTAATATACTGGCCGCCATATATATCATGTGCTGAAAAAATGGCGTTAAACCCCACAAACTAACTCTTGTGTTCTGTGTATTTTGGAAATTATGTCTTAGTGGTAATACGTATCACTTGACTCAGTTGAATTTGATTGTCCTAAAAGCAGCTTGATTGGGCTTAGGTATAGCGAGGACATAATAACCTGGACAGCACAACTCACGTTGAAGCCTTTCAAACTTGTCATATATTTACATGGAGTAGATTTGAGGAGATCTGAACTATATATATATATATATATATATATATATATATATATATATATATATATATATATATATATATATATATATATATATAATCAAATGATGTAAATGATTTAATTGTCCAAGTAAACCAGTCAGAAATATTTATCAAATAATTTATTAAATTTCATAAAAAGGCAAAGTTAGAGATTTGTGTCTCGCATATATTTCTCCGACGTAGGAATGGAAAAGTAGGTAAGACAATACTGACTTAATGGTGTATTCAGTTATCCATATACGCTGGCATTCCATAACCATCCCTACTGATGGCAACATTTACAAAACAGTGTTCTTTATTTAGAAGCTGAACAAATTCCAAAACGTAACATTTGAGCTTGAACGTTGTCGATATTTCTAAGTACCAATGTATGTCTACAGTTGTGACATAACACGTATAGACTAATTATTATTGTGCATCTTTTCCAGTACATTTTGTTCGTTTTTCAATTTTAAGGACACATTCAATAGTTTAGAACAAACGTGTCCAGGGTCTGATCTGAATTAATGTTGTAATTTAGTATTTAATACACAGTTAACATTACTAAGTTTGTGACTTTTTATAATGTTCTGTGTATTTGATACTGTGCTATACAATTTACACGTTGTTCTGTGTATAGAAAATACTATTGTGTTTGCTGAGTGCAGTTGTTAATAATTAAAATTGTTATGAATGCCCTGCGTTTTCTGCTTCTTGACTGGCAGTGATTCTTAATACATTTGATTGGTTTAGATTTGGAACGTTTAAAACGTTGGAATGTTCACCGGACTACATTGGATTCGAAAACAAAGTCCTATGCACTTTTGATAAAACTTGGCCTGTATAAAGTTTTAACTCCACCCCACCGCCGAATCCCTCGTGAGAATCAGATCAGACTTGACACCCAAAGATAAAATCTCTGATGAAAATTTCAGAAACCTTAATCGAACAATCCTTCCACTTCTTTCCGCACGCCAGCACTCAACTCGGTAGCGAAAGAACATAGCAGACTTTGCAAACAACTGATCCTTTGTAAATCAATGTACGTTTGCTTCGATATTTTTTTTTTTTTTTTAAGCGTTAATCAACTGTTCTAATTAATGGCCACTCGTCTTAGGACATAATAAGCACACTGGATCTCAATAAAAATGGACACCATATTTTGGTGTTGAACGATCAAATTGCGGAGAAAGCAAGAGCGAGTAATGCTCACCATTTTAAGTGTATTATCGCATTAAACGTCATGACCCTCATCAGCTATTGCTTTTATTATCTACTGTTAGGCCACATGTGCTAGTAAAATTTCATTGGTATATTTTGTTGGACATCGTCGGTGAATGAAGAGGATTGACAAGTCTTTGCTAGCGACGAAGATGAGGCTTTGTATATTTGGCATTGTTGAAAAATCTCAACAACGAAAACTATGCACTATTTAACTACACATCTTTTGATGACGTAATCTGCAGAGTTGACAACAGAAGAGAGGAGAACTAGAATTATACGCGTTATGGCTGAGTGTTTATCGAATTGTAAAGTTTGTCTAATCATTTACAAATTTAACATAAAAGTCATTCGGATTGTGTTTGCTTTATACACAATTAAGTTTAATTTTAACTTCAATAAATGCCCAATCATTAGCATTTAATCCAATAACAAGCAAAGTGTAAAACCGTTTATTCTTTAATGAACCTTATGGACGTAAAGAGACCTTTTTGAAATTTTGGAGAGCTACGGAAATTATTTTGTCTTTCTTTAAAAGAAATTAAATGTTTGAAATTAATTAAGAATAATAGCAGTTAATCAGTCAGGGCAACTATTTAAATTAGAATTACATCTGGTTTCCTTATTCTGCATATAATGGTCTTCGTTGCTTTTCTGCTTAAATGTCGACATTACTGTTCAACCGTCAACCTACATTTCCATCACCAACCAGCTTACCAACCAAACCGCGAATAATTTTCCTTCATTCCCAACCTTCTTGTCTAACTCTGTGCAGATGACTTTCTGAGGTGAATTACCTCAAATTCAGCGTGGTTTCACGAATCGTCGAACCTCTGACTTTGTTGTTCAGACGAGATATTCGCAGCAAATAAGTAGGGTGTACTCGCCCTACTGTGGTCAGAAATCATGAGCAATAAATGCCGTCCATTTCTTGTAGTCTCTATCTCTTCCTGCACATACCCATCAGAGGTGTTGAGGTAGGCTGTATTGCGTGTTCATATCCACATACCCTTCACACGAGTTACGGCAGGCTGTATTTGCATGTTCATATCCACATACCCGTCAGATGAGTTGCGGCAGGATGTATTTGCATGTTTATATCCACATACCCTTCACACGAGTTGCGGCAGGCTGTGTTTGCGTGTTCATATCCAGATACCCGTTAGACGAGTTGCGGCAGGCTGTGTTTGCGTGTTCATATCCACATACCCTTCACACGAGTTGCGGCAGGCTGTGTTTGCGTGTTCATATCCACATACCCGTCAGACGAATTGCGGCAGGCTGTATTTGCGTGTTCATATCCACATACCAATCAGAGGTGTTGAGGGGGGCTATAATTGCCTGTTCATATGTTCATTAAATTTCTTCAAGCCGAAATACTGAATATTATAAAATAGTATATACAGCAATGTTAAAAACAGTGATACAAATTAGCTGTGATCAACATTCATGTGCCAAAAAGCCCACATAATTTTTACACGAACTGCTTTCAATTTCGGCCTACAAATTAGAGTCCTACATTTCTCATTAATACCTGCTTATCCAGCTGTACTCCATGCTAAACAATACTATCGGAGATTTCACTTTTCAGCGTAAAATATAATTTTCAGAATAATGTCAGTTTTTGTATGGTGCCTTAGTTTTCCGTTTACAAGGGTCTGCAAAAGATATAAAAAAAACACTCTAAAAGCTAGAAAGATACTTTTTGGCAGATTGGGGTACATTTATGCCATAAATAAAAAACACGTCTATATATATATATATATATATATATATATATATATATATATATATATATATATATATATATACACACATTAAAAACGAAGATCTCTTGAACATTCAATGTAACTTTCCTCAAAGAAGTTAGTATATATTTCGAAAATATTTCATATTTAGAGACAGTGGAGAGAATTATGAGTAACCTAGCTTTAATAAGGGCTCTCAGGACACTGTTGTCAAACAATCTTCCTAGTTTTCAGAATATGTATTCTTTAAAATAAATAGTTATTTAAGTCAGTACAATATAGCAATGTTTCTTCTTGTTTATATTGTCCTTCAGATTTATTCCTCTCCTTCCCAACTCCAACTCAACTTTCCTTCCCCGCCTCCGCCCCCCCCCCCCCCGCCATAAATATATCATTATTATTGAAATCAGAGTTTTAAATTGTGATTTAAATACAATAAGAAATATAGAAGGAAGCAAAATTAAATTTATAAACTTACATACATGCGTGATTGACTCAGTTCATCTCTGTAGTGAAGTCTTCAGCTCAAAGTTAAATTTGTCAGTTTCCGATTCCCTTTTTGGGGGGTCTGTAATGAGACTTGAATTAAGCGTTTTTACCGGTAAATTATAAATATGAAGAAAAAAAATACTGTGTTGGGGCTACACTTAAAAGAAAAAGTCTCGTCTCAAACATGTTTGCTTCTTTCTCAGTGCACAGCGTGAATTACAATGCAGTTTCACATTCAATATTGAGCATTATTATGGCCACTACGAGATATTTATCTTATCATTCAGCATTACTAATTATTTATTCCTTTTAGAAAAGTTTGCATTTATCTGTTTTAGTTCCGCAATTATTCCAGTGCTAGTTAACCGACGTTTAATGCCATCTTAGCTCCTATTTTTTCTAAAATGAAATATTTAGTAATTTTTAATTCACTTGGTCGTAGGCATATGGTATGGCCCGCCGTCTCTCGTGCGTTGGTCATCCATCCATCAGAAACCGCTTGTAACCACTCAGGGTCACATATGTATGATCCGATTTCAATGCGACTTGAAATATGCTTATTGCATATATACAGCATTTGGTAAAGTAGAATAAAACACATTATAAGGCGTATGTGCATTGCTTTACGGAATTTCAAAATATTAAATGCTTCTTGTGAGACGCATGTTTAGATTTATATTTTGTATATATTTGCCTTTAAGAAAATACACACAAATTAATATAACCCAATATGATTTTCTCCTAAACTGCTCCCACATTACATTAGCATCATTACCCTTGACCAGAGTAGCTTTCAGTATACTCCAACGTTTCTGATCACATAATAATTTTAAAAGATCCTAAAGGTTTCAAATAACAGGTTTTCGGAATGTTGTTACAATATCATCTAATTCAATTTTAATTCATTTTAATCTTTCATACAGTTGGTGTGATTGTCCCAGTAATTCGGGATAGCACCGTAGAAGTGCCAAGTATCCTTCAAGGCGTAGCTGCAATTCGTTTTCATCGACCCGTCCATCCACACATTTACGAAAACACCGCCAATCTCCTCAAGTTTTCCAGTATGTCTGAAGAGCGTAAACCGAAAGGATCAAACACATTTTCCTCTTCACGTAGTAATAGCGACAGCATCTATGTTGATAAAAAGAAATATTCTATTCTGCAACGAATGCGACGGCGTTTGGGGAAACTGATATTTAAGTCATCCGGAAGCAGGACTCGCAATGTAATGGAGATGCGATCGAGTAATTCAAGTTCTTGCAGCATTGAAGAATCACCAACCAGCCAAGAAAATGAGTTTCTGTATAGAAGGAATGAAGAATCTTGTGAAGGAGAGTATCATCGACTAAGATCAATGTCTTTAAATGATTTAGAAGTTTCCAGAGGGACTAGTACTTTGTCTTATTCAAGTGTGCAAATTAATGCTGACGTTCACATAAACGTAGAAGTCACCGAGAGTTCTTCGGATGAAGGTGACTCTGTAATTACGCAATCTACGGAAAGGACCTCAAATCTTTCTATTAATGAAGAGGAATGTTCAATCTCCGACACGAATCTGGAGTCACACAGGGTCTCTTCCGACTCGGGAACAAGTTAGCTCATGCGCAATGAGAAGAACGTGACTATAATGTACATCTTATGTCTTTGATTGACCTTATGATGATGTTTTTATGGTGAGGTAATCTGAACGGTTCTTGAAGAGAGAACACAAAAAGTATGAACACATCTGTATTTCATAATTTCTTTGAGATACAAGTGTTTACTGTGAAAATGTACCGAAATCCAAAATATTAATAACGTAAAGATGACATCCGTGCAAATATAACACGGTAGGTTAACTCCTGAAAATGCTTTATTCCTTCCCACCGTCTTAAATTCACTGTGATTATAATGTACTCTAAATATTTGACCATTTTATTAAAACTTTTAAAAATATATTATTGATAAGTCCTTCGTTTAAATACTCTTTGATAAACAATAATAAATTATAATCAAATACTCTTTTAAAATGTTGAGATAAAACGACGTTAAGGAGTAAGCGACACTGTTTGGTTGACGGCAATGGATAGCATGTGCAAAATTAATTTTTTGTGGGGTAAGATTTATTAGCATGACTACGATTACACCATTAAAAGATGAAATGGTCACTATTAATATGACTTTATTTACTAGAACTTACGTCTCAAAAGGTATACTGGGAGGACCAACTTTCCACGTTGTTTGCGATTTATGCAGAAGACGTTCGTTTTTTCTGCCAACTTCAAATTTAAACCATTTCATGTTTTACGTAAGTATTTTACAGCTATGTACGCAAGTACAAAAAGAATAATGGCGCGATGCGTCTTCTGCTTCATGCATCTGAGGCCAAGTTAGTGTCCTGATTAGTCTGGCCAATTTGAACCCCCAGATCTGGCACATACAAGGGTCAGTCATCGCCCATTTCTATTTGGTGCTTTATGTCGGGCTCTTTGTTTTTTGCCACAATAAACATCTCCATATGCCAATATTCTAGCCTTCGAAACAATCGGAACACCACGCCGACATTTTACTTAAAATCGGAAACATCATCAGAAGGAACTGTACGAATGCAAATTAATTTGATTGTTTTGGAAAAAATCACCGGCGCCTGAGAACACTAAAAATGATGCGATGAAAAGGCCTTTGAGGTTGCTGTTGTCGTGGCCTCCTACGTGAGAACAAATTGACTTCTTGTGGGGCTTCCGCAATAAATGATTGTGTGAGAACGCGTTCACATATAAAGTCATGCATTTAAACTATATAGATATTCGAGCACTTCACTGACATGAGAAATATAAACAATTTATGAGTTTATTTCATGCCAATTCAAGGCTTTCAAATGCACACTCAGATCAGCGTGTATTATCTCTACACTAGGTGGCGTTTTAAACAGAACAATGCTCTTACATTAAGACCCATTGTACAATAGCTACAGGCTCCCTTTTCATTATCCACATTATCTTATATTAACACCTATTGTACAATAGCCACAGGCTCCCTTTGTATTATCCACATTATCTTATATTAACACCCATTGTACAATAGCCACAGGCTCCCTTTGTATTATCCACATTATCTTCATGTGTGTTGGCAGACTGCTTTGAAAGCCGAACCTTAAGTTCACGTGAACTGACTTTCGCCTGGCAAGTGCCTGTTTGGCACAGAAGTTAACAGTTGCATAGATAAAACTGCAATTCATGTTAAGAGACAAGAAATAAAGAATTCATATCTTGTTTTGGAGTGTTTGTGTGTTTTGATAATAATTGATTAAAACAAATTGTGAAAATGTTATTATGGTGGGTTTTTTAAAATATCTGATAAAATATGTATTAATTTTTGTGATATTTAAGTATTGATATGATTTTCGTATCATCATTGCCGAACCTTAAATGTTTCATTGGAACTTCATTATCATTTTCTTTTGAATTGGAACCTTTTACAGGTTTCTCCATCTGCTGCAATTTCGTGGCATGCAATGAAAACAATGTGATTAAAATCAGATTTCCACCGTTATACATGAAGATCTGACAGCGACCGCTTAGGGATCATGTTTCGGTAACCCATGATATTAGCATAATCGCTAATTGTTTCAACCAGTCAAATGAAGTCTTATATCTTCACTTTGGAAGACTGAACAGTGTGGATGAAAAGCATGAATGTGTACCGAACGGTTTGATTAACTTTCAGATTTTTGAAAGCTGTAATTCCATTGGCTAATTCAAAGGTCACCAGAACACGACTTTTAAGCGGTCGTCGTCAGATCTTAGGACAGCGGTGATCTGATTTTAATCAATTTGGCAATGAAAGGTAGTCAGATGGCATTAAACGTATTATTCTTACCATTATAAGAATTAAATTGTGGATTTTTACTGCTGATGCTCTTCAAATATTGTACACTGTCATTGACAAACTTGATATAAGGTATGGTTGTAGCCACCGAAATATTGATTGATTTGTGAAATTAATCTTTTAATTTTTCCAATACCAGTTATACTTTTAGGTCAAAATGTTACTAACTAAAAAAAAATGTCGGAGGTATTTACATAATTTTCCATGCGGTTTGTCTTGCACACAAGTACCCTTTACAAGCGAAATTAAGAGTATCAGTCAATGACTAGAAGGCTTACGAGCCCAATTCTATAACAATATAACACTAGGGAAATCACGATTCCTCACCACTCGGTATTTTCAGTCCTCTAACTTGTCTTATATTCGTCTCCCAATGTAAAAACATTCGCCATGTGTAATCAAGAATGGCCATATTGTTAAAATATAGCAGGCACATTGCGGAGCAAGGGCCACCACAGCTAGATGTGAAATGGAGTATTTGCTTTCTAATGGCAAGTCTCCGCATAACATGCACTCACATCTCTCTATCTCTCTCTCTGTGAATATATATATGTGTGTGTGTGTGTGTGTGTGTGTGTGTGATATAGAGATAGTTTCATTCGCAAAATATGTAAATATGCGAACATCGCTTTGTATTTTATTACAAAGATAATACATCTTTCTTGCTGCAATTTATTATTTGCATTCACCATTCGCAATGTTTAAGAGGAATTCTATCAGAAATTAAAAGTACAAAACTACTTCATATTGTGAGGTTTGAATAGAACAATAAACCACACGCATCTTGATAAAATAATATTGACTCAGCAAGAGTCCTTTCAATCTCTTTGAAAGATGAATAAAATTGCAAAAGCTAAAACCCTTTTACACATTTAAGACCTTTTTAGAAGATGCATAAAGCATTGGATTGTAATCGAAATCCGACAGTTTTCAGACGTACTTTGTATTGTATCGCGGTCTTGCTGAATTCGTTAGCTACCCGGCAGTAGTACTCACGTTTAACAAAACTCTGCAGTTTATTTTAGATGCAGTAGGAAAGATCAGATTAGATAGATATACAAAGATCTGTTATGTCTGAGTTACTAAACACGAAAGGTACCTAATAAGTAGTGATTGTGATTAATATCACTCGTGGTTTAATTCAAACACTGCTCTAAGCTTTTATTGACAATAAATACGTCTTGATTTGTTTCCAGTTTGTAAAGGTGCAACGTTTAATTATTGAGGTTAGACATTCTTTCTTACTTCAGTGGTGTTGTTAAGGAAGTAGAACAATATTAACACGTGATCCTTTTGATTGAGAAAAAAAAAAGAATTATAAAAGGAAGTGAAAAAAATTACTCCCCCGTCTATACTTTATGCAAACTGATCTCGTTACTTTATTAATAAATCCGAATAAAGAAAAAACGTCATGTGAACTTTTGTATAATACTTTGATAAACGTATACTGTTTATGATACCTTGAGGTTCATATGACCAAGAGGAAGAAAAAGCAAATTACAGCATAACGCTAATCACGAGGTAGGACATGTTTGTGCTCTAAACGTCCGGTAGATTTAATCAAACAGCGGTAATTTCCACAGCAAAATGATACAGTAAGCACCATAGAGTATACAATAACAACGACGCCGCCATCAACTAAGACATCTGTTAAAGCAACCACAAGTACCGTTACTACTATTGCTACTACCAAAACTAATGTTACTGATTATAATACCAATTAACAATTACAAAAATACCATCATAAACATTAAGACGACATAACCATCACCACTATTAATACAACTAGACACATTAAGGGAACATAACCACTATTAAAACGACAACTAGAAACATTAAGACAGAATAACCATCACCACTACTAAGAGACCACAATAACCATTAAGGCGACATAACCATCACCATTACAAAGACGACCACAATAACCATTAAAACGACATACCCTTCACTAATACTAAGACGGCCACAATACCCAATACGACGACATAACCACCACCATTACTAAGACGACCACAATAACCATTAAGACATAACAATCACCACTGCTAAAACGACCAACAGAACCATTAAGACGACATAATCATCATCACTACTGAGACGACCACAATAACCATTAAGACGATATAACCATCACCACTACAAAGACGACCACAATAACTATTAAGACGACATAACCATCACCATTACTAAGACGACCATAATAACCATTAAGACGACATAACCATCACCATTACTAAGACGACCACAATAACCATTTGAACGACATAACCATCACCATTACTAAGACGGCCACAATAACCATTAAGACGACATAACCATCATAAACTACTAAGACGACCACGATAACCTTTACTTTTGCGACAACGTCCACCAAAACCATCACCACCATGGAGATGTTGATACTGGCTTGTCATGATGATCATAATAACGAAGAAGAGAATGACGTAGAAGATGATGGTAAAAACAAAGATCATAGACAGCAAACGATATTATCGATAATGCTAATGATGTATGAGCAGTAATAATAGTGATAATGAAAATGTTGACGATGATTATTAGGGTACCAGGATGACCCAAAGTACCTTCGTTTCCTAAATACATATTGGTGCATTTGTTTTCTAAGAATGTGTTATAGCAACACAGCCTCATATACTCTGCTTGCATATATTCTTAGCCAAGTATCAGACACTCCCATCCAGCATCAGTCACAGTATTTAGCAAGAATTTTATGTAAAGATGCCTTCCAGAACTGCCTCCACTGTTGCGGAAAGTTTATTCATTCGAGCATTCTTTGGGTCAGATGAGTTGATACGGAATAGTTCAAAAGTGTTACATTTTGAGAGAGTTATCGCTTGCATGCAGGTAATCGACATTTTGTATCTGTCAAAATACGGTGAAATTGTTTAATATGTTTTGTATTAGTTTAATATTCGCTCTTCCGGACCAGTGTCCATAGGTGGCAGTCACGATATATAGGGACCACGTATGATTCTGTTCTCGTCCATGTCATACCTGGTTAATACTATCTCACTTTCTAATGCACCGACACCAATATATTTGACGGAGAAATAACTCGGAAAGACCCCCGGAAGAACAACCGACCCATGGGAAGCTACTGGCAAGCTTTCCGACATACCCACGTCGGTCGAGCTGAGACGAGCTCACGCTCAGCAGTGATACGTGTGAATGATCTGCAAAGGCGATTGCCTTGGGCCACTCGGCCATCCAGGGCCCTAATAACTTCTCATTTCGATCGTGTCATAAGCGTAACATTAGCTTATCACACAATTGACTTTGTGCCCTTGGAAGACCAACAGTTCTGTACTAGAATAATTATTAGTTGATTTACTGGTAAGCACTCGTGTTGTAGAAATACTGACCATAACGTGAAATTTGTTCTACGAAAATAGAAAGAAATGCATGTTTACGTGAAAGTTTAGCTTAAATGCTCTAGATTTAAGACACGATGATTTAATTCTTGAAAGATTGGTGTTTGATTAGAAACCTGATAAAAATGGTATGTAATAGTGTTTTTATTTTAAAAGAGTTAGTTTGCAGAAGAAAACTCACCACATGTTCTTTGTGTTTTGAGAAGACGAGTTTTCATGCTAACCGTATCAGCCGGACGTGAAAACGGTGTTCTGCAGATGGTCAAAAGATGAATGAATTGAACTGAGACATTTGGGGAATAAAGGGAGTGGACACGATTATTACGAAAGTTGAATAAAATATGAGTACGTGACCCATTTGATTAAAAATAATTTGCTCAATAAAATAGCCCTTGCTTTGTATGTTAGGTTTTAAAAAATATGAAAGAAAAAATGTTTTGAAGATTGGTCACAAATGGATAGGAAACATTAAGAATGTAATTTTAAGTTTGCTGTGTACGTGATGAAATTTGATCCAAAATTTTGACAGCGTTCGGACAGACATTTTAGTAAGCTTTTTAATATGTTCGTTTAAATAGCTTTATCCAATTTGATTTTTTTTTCGATTTAGTGTTAACATAGACTTGACTAGGATGAAATTATTTATTGTTCTCAAGAATTACAAAGTGCTCTATAAAAATATTCTTTAACAGATTCATAAACTTGCAATTATAAGGAATTCTTATAAGGACGTTTGGATTGTATTATTGCGATTCATCAATAGAATGATGATGGCACATCAAGACAGTTCAAGCCAGAGGTGCATTAGTGCATCAGAGACTGCAGGCCACTACAGGCACATCCATGCCGTTTAAAATTTTTTGAAATACCACTAACATTTTTTCTGAACTTTATTTGTTAGGACTTGTGTTAGAAATTATAGGCTTATTTGGGATTTTGATTCGCAGTACCGCAAGTTATTGTTTACATTTTCAAGTTGTGTTCTTGGGAAATAAATTATTTTTGAATTTTACAAACCTTGTTGGGTTTTGCTTTTTTCAATCATTTCATTTAGGATCATATAGTTGTGATATTATTCCTTCTTTTCACTTCAAGTGTGAGTAAAGTGGAGCAGAAACGCGTGCCCTCTTAATCATTACGCATAATTGTAACGTAAATTTTTTGATTGAAGAAATATGTAGAGTGAGAAAAGGAAGTGAAAAATAACTACATTTTTGTTACCTGACGTGTACTGGTTCATCTTGTTTTTGTTGAATAGGCGATACATTTGAAGCATGAGTCATGTGATGTTTTGTGTTATGCTGAACTAATTTTACAGCAATACGTACATTGTTCTATTAGTTCTTTTCAAATTAGGAAGTAAAGTCACATGGAAGGAAGTGTTTCCATTTTACATGTTATGTTGACTCAAACAAACTGCATCAAAATTTTACAGTAAATATAATGAAATTAGCTGTCAGAATGTGCAATAACAACAACCACAATATCCGCTGCTTATTACTAATGATAATTCTAGGAACAAAATAAAGAACAAAACTTCGGCCATAAACATCGTTGTTATAATCATCGCTGCTAAGATGACAAAGATGATGACGATTATAATGATACTCATAACGATGTCGTACATGACGACAATGTCGTCGTTGAGGTGAAGACGAAGATTGTACACAGATAGGGGTGAGAGTGACTGCAGTAATAATAATGATGACGATGAATTTGACCGGACAAAGGTGGTTAAGAGGTGCAAATGGCAGTACTAGTGATGAATATAACGTTGATGAAAGATACGACGACATCACATATGAAATTGTTATACAGTGGTTTGTATAATTCGCGTTTGTTATTATTATCATCATTTATTGTTAGCTTATAGCTAGACAGGTAACAACACGGCTATAGAAAACAGATTACAGGTTCATGTGAACAAGGTGGAGTAAGGCAGGTTAGTTGAAGTGTATAACTAACGGTTCTGTTGGTGAAAATATGCATGGTATTAGCACACATAATGACATATAATAATTCGTTCAATACACGTGCATTATTCTACTCAACTTGACAAAAGAGAATATTAATACGTTCAGCTTAACAAGCTTACCCACTTCATTTTAAATAAGCTGCGCAATATTTTGAGGTCCCAGATGTACCTAAATATACTTGTATGTCCAATACCAGTTGAAGTCGTGGTTATTAACTGATTGCACCATAATAGGTTTTGCACTATGTACTTGGTCCAATTATGTGTCATAAATATGAGCAGAAAATCGATAACCGTCAGTGCAATCAGTGTCTTAAATTAGAAAAATGGAAGGGTCTACAATAGGAGGAATAAAATATTACCGTACTTCCGCACATGAACATTCCCAAGTCTATCTGGTATGGCCAACATTAAAAGCGTGTTATTAAAAGACTATGAACGTGTGGTAAGTATTTTGTGGAGTACAAATACAATTACAATACATATTCATACCCTTTGCTTGAATATTTGTTTTGGCAGACATTCACTAGAGTGATTTCCATCCATTATAAAAGTTGCAAAATTATGCGAGAATGTTAGGTTCCGTGCAGAACTACCCCCAGCGTTCAACGTTAACATTTGTTGTCAGTATTTCTAAAGGCCCGTCACGTACCCTTATGCATGCTATAGACTTTCGGGCAGCAGAATCTGTTCTGCGTGTAAGATTCACTCACGTGAATCATTTAGTGTTTTTGTTCTTCCAAGCATTGTCATAACTCACAGAGTCATGTTTGATAAGGTCACAGTTTACGGAAATGTTGTTAAAGATCAGATTGTTGATACAAATAAAACGAATGGCAATAGCTAAGTTATTATTTCTGTGCTCTTCGAGGCGGCATATGTGGGACAATAGATGAGCCTCAGTTACATTAATACAGCAATATAGAAAAAGTAAACCATAGAATTGGCAGCGAGTTGTTAAAAAACCAATTACACCGTATGTTAAAATGGCAGTAAGAGCCAAGGCCCTGCATGAAATCTAAAAAAGAAATAGCTAGACGGTAAGGCTTTTAAAAGGCAATAAGAGCCAAGGTCCTGCATGAAATCTAAAAAACAGAAATCGCTAGACGGTAAGGCTTTTAAACGATCTGCATCAAATCATTGGGCGCATGGAGCAAACTTTCAGTTTAACCTCCGAATATCCGTCACCATATATGTGAAAGATCAAGTGCAGTTTAACATATCCACGTGCGATGAGTCAGTTCTTGCGCGAATATATATATATATATATATATATATATATATATATATATATATATATATATTGGACAAGGTCAAGTACAAACTAAAAATATACATAACATACAGTAATTAGGAAAGGCCAAGCAATAATACAAATTAAACATACAAAACGCCTCCACTCATTCAGAAAAAGAAACATTTATAGAATAAAGCTTTCTTTTAAATACTAGTCAACTATACATGTGATTAAGAATGCAAAAGATAAATTCTTTTGAATGATACAAAAAAAGCATGAAGCAGTATAATGTTTCTATACAGGTGAAGGTGCATTTGCAATTAGATTTATTTTCAATTGATGTGCCTGATGTAAGTATTCTATTCCTGAAACATGAAACTCGACACTAATGCTATCTGATTTTTTTTTGATTTTTTTTATCTTGCTAATGAAACTAAGGGGTGTTGTCAATGAATACAATGATCGAAGTAGCAGCTGACCTAATTCATTTTTGTCACCATGATTCCACCAGCGTCTACATCACTTGCGTCAACAGACATTTTAAATGATTGGCTGAAATTTGGAGCTGAAAGAACTGGACCACTCTTAAGTAGTGACTTTTCACTTATCAAAAGCCTCCTGATATTTTTCAGACCAATGAAACGTGTTTTTCTTACTCGACCATTTGGTCAGGCGTTCATCTGCTGCTTTTTTACTGATAGGCACAATAAATGCATGTAAATTCTTGGCCTTAGCATAAATAGGTGCATGTAAATTCTTGGCCTTAGCATAAATAGGTTTAACTTGACGGTGTCCTAAAAATATACCACAAGTACGGTAAAACTCACTTTTATTTAAAGCAATTGTCAAATTTGCATCACGGAATCTATTAAATAATTTCCAGATAGTTTCCAAGTCATTTTCTTATAAGGATCCCATTTTAAAATAAAAAACAATTATGTATTAATGTGGCTTCAGTTTCGATATTAGCCCTCTGAAACAAACAGGATAACTCAGGATATTGTTCCTTTCTGAGGACAAGTGATTGTCGTTTGTCAACCTGAGTAGAATAAAGAGAATGAATTGTTAAAAGAGGATTGCTGTGATCAACACCTTTTGATCCATACCAGGAGCAAAGGTGACATCATCAAAAGCCTGACCAAAAAATGTGTCAGTTAAAAGTGTCAGTTAAAAGGAATAATTTCCTGATCAAAGTCATCCTCAAACGTTTTCTTTGTCATGGCGCTAGTAACTGCTCAAGCTGGGTATAAATCAGAGATTTCATTTTCATTAGGATAGACTTTAACATCCAAATAAGGCTTATAACTTACAAGTGTATTAAACACAACCTTAGCTACAGCTAGGTCATTGGTTAGTCACAATACCATTGATAGGTAAAGTAACACTCTTCCAACTGTCACGGGTGTTGAGACTAAAATAGCGACAGTTCTGTGGATGATGCTGACTCGAGTATCGGAGAATCAAACGCAAGGGTGTGATGGTCTTTCTTTGTGAATGTAGAGGAGTCTTCAAGCTCTATCCAAGATAGAGAAAAATCTTCAGACTAGGAAGCAAGTTTTCGAGAGCGAATCTGTTATGGAAAAATGAACCTGTAAGGCAAACCCTACGTCTCAAATTGACTTTCTCGTTATGGCTGTTCCAAGACAGAATCGAAAAAGTGTAAGCACGTCGGCATTTCCATACTCACGCAATGCATATTTTTTAATTAAATATTTGTCAAATATGAAAATATATAGGAACATATCACGATGTCAACAGTACGAATGGTATGTACATTCTAATACTGCAACACAAAATACTAATTGCCTGAGAATCTTTACTTACTATCCTAAATTAATTGTACTTATTCTGTATTCAAAACGATTAGCATTTTTAACGAATTCTAAATATATATATATATATATATATATATATATATATATATATATATATATATATATATATATATATATATATATATGCTTTTAGTCTTTTTGATAAAAGAAATCTTGAAAATCAGTTAAAAACAAATCATTTTTAAGGTTATACTTAAATCATATTTAAGAGAAAATTGCTAAGGCATAATCGAGACAGAAAGAAAACATGTTTTAAGGATTAATCAAAATTGATGGAGAGTTTGTCCTTAGGTTTAAGTAATATCGAGGAATAGCATGTGTTATATATATATATATATATATATATATATATATATATATATATATATATATATATATATATATATATATATATATATGTGTGTGTGTGTGTGTGTGTGTGTGTGTGTTGCATTTTTAACGTAGCTTTAACAATTTTTCAGTTATACTGCTACTATGTCTGCAGTGTGGCAATTTATAATGATGTCTAACATGCTACAGACATATATCATCATGTCCCACCCAGTCACATTATCCTGACACAAGGCCAAATAGTCCTAACATTAACCTCTTAATGCTGAGAGCCTAGCGAGGCAGCTGCTAGTACCATTTTTCATAAGTCTTTGGTATGACTTGGTTGTTCGAACCCGTGTCTCCATCATCCCAGGCGGACGCTCTAATCATTACGCCACCGCGGCGTGTTAAGGCTTAAAGTAGTTAGAAAATACCCGATTCTGAACTTCACACCTAACTTTTGACCGTCAACGCTAATCTCTGACTGTCATACCCGATCAATAAGCCAGGATTTGCCATAACGATTTGATCACCGAGCCGCGTTTCTTCTTACGTTTCGATCGTCACTGAGTAAGAGTTTATTCCATAAAATTGATATAGCCACTGAGATATCGTTTGTGTTCTCATAACAACTATTGTTTTAAGACCGAAAACAAATTGACCAATATTTGTGTACCTGATTTGCATCTATTTTAATACAAATTTCTCACCTACATCCATTCCAATCTTTGGAATGTCTTTTAAAAAAAATTATCATTTAAAGTCACTAGTCGCACCAAAAATGATTTAATCGCCATGGCCAATATGCTTCGACACCGGTAAACACTGCATGTATGAAAAATCTTGATGTCATTGTATAGGTAATATACATTAAATATTTATAGAATCGTGTAAATAAATGTCGTTGTTACGCAACACATCACGTATTTTGCACGTCTGTTTCACTGCGATTTTTAAATGCTCAATATAGTTTCGATGTAGCTATTATGTCTATGTATTAAGGTTTACTTAACATAAACAAGTAGCGCTTATAAAGCGTAATAGTTGATAATGCGTAAATGCTCCAATCATCTGCTTTAACTTATTTGCATGGGACTGTTGTACACGTGCAAAAAAAGAAGAAAATTACACAGCTGTATACTATGATCTATTATAATGGTTATGTTACACACACACACACACACACAGACAGACACACACACACACACATATAATATATAAAAATGAAGATGAATGATATATAAACATACAGATGTACATTAGATCACCATAAAGTAGCATGTGGACAAAAGTGCATATACATTTCGTTCCGAGTGGGTTGAAAAAATTAGCTAATAGTATTCTAGGTATATATCGAGACCGACGCCATATCAAACGATTTGCCGCCCTACTCACCCCCGACTCGGAACAAAGCATTTATTTGGTTTTGTATTTGTTACATATCCCCTTTTAATTCACATATTCGTTTGAATGTTTTAATGTATAGCTAAAAAAATGATTTATTCATTTTGGCATTTCACGAAGGATATAGTGTGTAAGCCTATGCACCCATGTGACGTAAGTAAGCAGGGATAGGTCTAAATGGATCTATATCGCCCAGTTTCCATTGCTAACATGACGTAAATAAGCAGGGATAGGTCTAAATGGATCTATATCGCCCAGTTTCCATTGCTGACATGACGTAAGTAAGCAGGGATAGGTCTAAATGTATCTACATCGCCCAGTTTTCATTACTGACATGACGTAAGTAAGAATAGATAGGTCTAAATGGATCTATATCACCCAGTTTCCATTGCTGACATGACTTAAGTAAGCAGGAATAGGTCTAAATGGATCTATATCGCCCAGTTTCCATTGCTGACATGACGTAAGTAAGCAGGGATAGGTCTAAATGGATCCATATCGCCCAGTTTCCATTGCTGACGCGGTGATTTAGCCGTTAGCTTTGGATTTGTAAAAGAAATTGTGTTGTATGTATAAATGGATTTAATCTACAGTCACATTCAAGTGGATTTGTTCGTACTTCTGAAATGGAACATAGGTTTGGACCAGTACGTTACCCTTTTTTGTTATATCCTACGTACTGAATGCCGTACCAGGAAACTGAGTTTATGGAAAATAATATATATTTGGAAAAAGAGCAATGGATGTTTAGAAAAACCGGTAATATATACATGACGAAAAATGATCTTTGAATTCGATTTGTAAGAAAGTTCCACAAGAATATGGCTTAGTGGATATGCATTTTGCAACTTTTTTGCTGTGGCTAAAGCAATCGTACTCATCAAATACTAAAATAATAACTGTGTCGTGTGTATCAAGTTTTATCAAGTTGAGGCCAAGTGTGTGCTGTGGCTAAAGCGATCGTTCTCATATACTAAAATAATAACTGTGTCGTGTGTATCAAGTTTCATCAAGCTGCGGCCACGTGTGTGATGTAGCTAAAGCAATCGTACTTATATACTAAAATAATAACTGTGTCGTGTGTATCAAGTTTCATCAAGCTGAGGACAAGTTTGTGCTGTGGCTAAAGCAATCGTACTCATATACTAAAATACTAAGTGTGTCGTGTGTATCAAGTTTCATCAAGCTGCGGCCAAGTGTGTGCTGTGGCTAAAGCAATCGTTCTCATATACTAAAATAATAACTGTGTCGTGTGTATCAAGTTTCATCAAGCTGAATAACTGTGTGGTGCGTATTATTTTTCATCCATGCTGTTGTTAAAACCACTGCACTCGTATGCACGAACAATAACTGTGTGGTGTTATTTTCGTTCAGTTGAACGGAGGCCAGGAGAGTGATATAGTTAAGATGGTTGTGCGCAGCTCATATGCTCTAATAATAATGAAGTGCTTCGTATTATGATAATTGTAAATGATATGATCATACCAAGTCGAGGCTGCTTATGCTCGAAAACTTCAAAAGTAGAACATATTGGCAGTTTGGTTCTGTTAACAGTACGAATGCCAAATCTGAATGCACCAAATGGCATTGCTTGTTGGGATGAACAAACCAATATACGCCCTATATGCAAATTTAGCCAAAACTGAAATTTACTCTGTGGGTACCATAGCAACACGCTACGCAATTAGAGCTGCAAAAGAGCTGAATTCTTACATCAGTAAACTACAACACAAATTACAATTCATTACAGACGTTATGTTAAGCATTAAACGTTGTACATTGCTGAAACGTTTATATAAAGGAAACTAGGAGATACAGTATAGTGTAAGAGTTAATTAACCCTTGGAGCTCTTTTGACCAACCACAAAGCTCTGCATAGTTAAACAGTTCTTGATAAACTCGGACGCATGAAAATCAGTAATAGTTTAAATAGTTCTTTGGCATCCATTGTTCCTAACCTATTACCTACCAATTCTTGAAACAACATGATGTATGAAGTTCTTAAAATTCTGTATGACGATGCGTAGTAGCACAAATTATGATTTTGTATCAATCTTAAGTTTCCTTTTCATCTTTGCTACTGTGGAAGAAGGGGGAATACGGCAGTATTAAATTTATTATGTCAAATGATGACGCACGACGTCACATAACGTCCGCATAGAGACTTAGATCCGATTGGAATAGGCATGGTGCCGTTTGTCAAGACTATCATCACTTCGTCAAAGAAAACTGCATACTGTTCTAAAATAGGTCACTGTAATCAACCAAAAGATGCTTGACAACATACCATGATAGGAGTGTTAACACTGCGATATGTATTTAAAAAAAGAATGATACTCGTTTATCTAAAAGAAATAAGGTGTAATCAGAATTTTCCCTCCCTCTAGGATATGCATTCAACAATGTTTCGCTTTCTTAAGCTTTCTTAAGCTTTTATTATGGACACCTGGGCTCAGGCAACCTTTTCCTAAGCATTCATTCCTGCGACGAGTAAGTTGCTAGAATTACTATACCCTGTCCTCTTTACACTCAACACGGTACATACTTTCCTACTTACATACTGACGTGTCTATTTTGCTACACACCTGTCTTCATATATTAATAGTTACCTACGTTTTCATTGCTTTCTCTGCGTGAAGAAAGAATTATTATAAATACAATCTAGATAACCTCCGGTTCATTGCTCTCCATATAGCCATAACAAAATTCTTTATAACTCATTTGTACTGCATACCTGTACATTGTTTAAAATAATGAACCAGAAGAAAAATGCCCTTAGAAGACCTTGTCGGTGATTGCGATTCTATCTTAGTGTTTGAAGATATAAAAATAGACACGGACGTTATCAGAATATTTTTGACTGTTAGGAAATAAGCGCTTCAACTCGATATCATTAGTGCAATTTTACTATGACGTGCCAAAATGTATCAGACGGTATACTGGCCCCTTTATTTTATTTTCTGGTTTAGATAGAGACTCGGTTCTAAACGATCATTGTCGTGGAATAGAATCTTCTAAATTTAGGCAAAGTTGTCACCGGCATGATGTCATGGTAATTCATCCAGATGCAGAAGAAGATCCTTACGTGTATCAATGATGAATTTTATCTGCCAGACTGAGTCTGTTTTGACAGAGAACGGTGTGTGGGTTGTTAAGATTTCAAAACAAACGCCTTCGATAATGCCATTTGTCTCATTAGAAAAGCCGACAGATAAAGCTCTGCTGTTATGGGCAAGTATGTAGAGCAGTATCAGAAACTGCACGGTCACGTTATCGTAGAAAACATTGGCGAGCAAGAATTTCAGAGCAACATAGCAAAACTATTACTTGAAATTGTAGCAACAGGAATAACTGAGACCGCATCAGCAAACGACAAAAACATGATAATGCGAGCTTGAATGTAGTTAATCTTTACATCTCAACATAAATTATTTGAGAGCTTACCTGATGCTATAAGACGCATTGAAAACATGTAAGGGTGTTGCTCCAAGAACATAAATATTTCTTGATGATATTTTATTTCGGTTTGACGTTTCTAAGCACATGTAACGTATACAAGTTTATATGGCTAAGGTAAAGGGGACTATAGCACTTGATCCAGCTGAAAACTATATGTTTACGCTGTAATTATCGCGGACAGATTATTCACACTGGATCATCGTAGCGGCAAGATGACTGTAATAGTGTAAGACAGTTGGTCGAAATATCATAAAACGAGTTACATCGCAAAAGCAGTCTATTCAACCTGCGTGTCAATCAAACTTAGTAGAAGTTAGCTAAACCTAGGCAGCGTGTTCTGATTCTATCAAAACAGCACATGAAATACAGCATACTGAGGATCACTGGCAAAGGACGAGTTTGTTTATTTATCTGCCAAGCAGATTGCTAGCATGAACGGTCCTTCACGAGCGATCTTGTCCTGCCTGCAGCCTGAGGACCACCCATTCTCTCTGCGCTAGGAGCCCTAGGAATTGCAACGGCCTCTTGAGCGATCTAAGGCGCCAAAGTTCAAGTGGCAGAGCACTTAGACTCGGAAGAAAGAAAAATATGAGTTTTATCTAAACTTTCTACATATGCCATATCAGAAGTAGGTCTGTATGTCCGTCTTTATCTCACTCTGTTTCTCTCTCTTTAAAGCTCAACGTAAGGACGTTGCGCTAGCAGATTCTAGAGGCAGCGTGTTATCAACAAAGTTATTAGCACATTAGCTATCATGTGGTATTACAATTTTTATGTTGACAAAGCGCCAGCATGACAAACTGAGAATCCAAAGTGCAGCTGGCAAAGGCATAATACTTAATTTGTTTGCAGTGCAATTTACGAAACAAGGCAGCGCCATACCACTGCTTCCACTACAAGCTGCAGGTGATGCAGGCACTTTGTTTTGTAAAGTACTTGTAAATATCTGTAGGCTCGAAGAAGGTGATAACACGAGCGCGCGTGTTCTGACACTTCCAAAAACACAATGCTGCAAAGTAATTTTCATCCTGAGGAAGAGCTCAGTGACATAAAATCATCTCGCGCCATGCCAACAAAAGTAAGCACGATTAAATCTGCATTGTTACCATAGAAAGTTATTTTGACGGTTCTGGAACAGACTGGGCCGCGCTTGCAATCAAGCCAGATATTAGCGACATTTCATGCAACAAAGGGAGTCATATTTATTACTCAAGACAAATTCAGCAAGTTGGCAGCACGTTTGTATTTATTTTATCAGAACACGATGCGAGAATAAAAATTTGCCTTGACATATTAGTCGAGTTTAGAACGCTGCCAAAGGGGCCCCGAGTGGCCGAGTGGTCTAAAGCGCTCTCCGTTACGGATCACTGCCATCTCACCTCTGTCTGTGTAGGTTCGAGTCTCGGATTCAGCCAATATGGGTATGTGAGAAAGCTTGCCAGTAGCTTCTCGAGGGTCGGTGGTTCTTTCCAGGGATTTCCCGGGTTCTTCCTCCACCTTTAATACTGGCCGCCATGTATAGCCTATCTTGTGCTGAAAAATGGCGTTAAACCCTACAACAACAACAACAACAACGCTGCCAAATTTGGCTGAAGACATGTTAGTTTTGAGCATGTTTAGTATGCAATAGGCCGTGTAATCATAATAGATCACATTCTTTTGGTCTACACTTCAAATATAATGACAGTATTGTGGTGTCTATCGTGCATAACTAAATAATAGTGCCCCGATGAAACTTAATCTCATGCGAAGAACAATTGATTTGTGGTAAAGACAATACATGGTTAATGTCACAAAAGAAAATCACGTTTTTGTCAACGTTACTGTTGGCAGCGACTGTCCCGTACAGCCTATCGTCGACCTAGACCTTTATTGATATATAATTTACGTCTGCTCCGGTGATATTTTTTTCGAGGAAACATGATATTTGGTCACTGTACTAGGCCCAAGTGACGGAAACTTTAAGGCAACGCTATTGATTTTCACGCACTTTTTGGCAAACTTCCTAATCCAAAGGCGGTTGAACGCAGCCTGATATATATATATATATATATATATATATATATATATATATATATATATATATATATATATATATATATATATATATATATATACACAGACATATATACACACATACACACATATGCATATAATTGCATAAGCCCGCAAGACGCCATTTTTCTGTATTGTTATTGCTAGTGATGCTGCTGATAATGTGTTGATAAATATCTACTGCATATTTTCGTATAGAAAATGGTCATATTTTCCAGTAGAGAACACCAAGATGTTCCCACCATAGATCATGATTCAATATAAGCCAAGTCGGCAACGTAATGTCTTGGAAAAATCAGTTCTAAACTCAATTATAAGCCAATTGTATATGTTCCTTGATTTTCTTTTAATCCACATAGAATAATTTGAAGTTGTACTTCCCCATATCTAAATTAATATAAAAGGGACTTAATCCCAATGATTGAGCGTAACACACTTCAAGACGATTTGCAGTACGTTTAGAAGACGCGATCACACCACATACTATTGAACTTACTGCGACAAAAACTCATTTAATAGAGTCAAAGTCCGATAAAGTTTTACATTACAGAATCGGAAATAAACAGGCTTTGAAAGAAATGTACAATATTCAGTGGAAAATCTGTCAGTTGAAGGTGTTTGATACATACATACATACATACATACACTCACACACATACATACATACATACATACATACATACATACATACGTATATTTAATGCATCATTTGACAGCGTATTACCAGTTATACATTAATTCCTAATGCTCTTAACAAACCCTGTTGTCTCTTGGAACAAGGACATTCTTTGCAGTGGAGGAAAGGTATCACTGAGAATAGAAGTTCGAGGCTAGGGCATCTGTATTATCCTTCTGGCAAATGTATGTTGATAAATATACAGTTCAAACATATTCACTGATGCATCTTTTAGAAAATATAATTTCCATTTCGGGAGGCTGGAGTGTTGATGAAATATTCAATGTGGGAGAGTCTGTGCTGTCGCCAGCTTTTATAAATCTTATTCTATAAATAAATCAAAACGACGGTCGTTTGCACACCATGAACATTATATTAAAACAATGTTTTGAAATGTACTAATAATACATTTAAATATTATAGGTTAGGTCTGCTGTTTGTTTTCTTTTCTTTTATGTTGAATAACAAGTAGTTATATAAAATATGGGTAAAACAGATGGATTTGGATTTTTGGATTTTTTTTAACGTCGCTTTAACAATTTTTCAGTCATATCGCTACGATGTCTGCATTGTGGCAGTTTATAGTGATGTTTAGCACTGGGGCATCATGCCGCAGACACGTAGCATGATGTCCCACCCAGTCACATTATTCTGACACCAGGCCGACCAGTCCTAGCACTAACATCATAATGTTGAGCGCCAAGTGAGGCAGTTGTTAGTGCCATTTTTGTAAGTCTTTTATATGACTCGGTCGGGGATCGAACCCACGACCTCCCGCATCCGCTCTAACCACTAGGCCACCGGAGCGGTCGGTATGTATATTTAATACATATTGTAAAATGAAGGAGATAAGATAGATACGTCTGACAAAAGATATGGAAACTGTAACAATGGTAATCCGTACTGTCAACTTCTACCATGGTTGTATTCTTGCCTGCTATGTAAGTATGTCGTTTTAATTGATGCATTTATTATTTATTTATTGTTCAAATTTTTTTCAGATTGTGACAAATATCTGACGATCTACGATGGTAATCCGATTGCAGCTAATTTTTTTTACTGTCATTGCCTCTTTCTGTCTGTCTGTCTGTCATCCAAAACCAAGCACGACGTACAAAATGTTAGCGCCAGTACGTGTCAAAGAACAGGTCGTTTTATCATCCAAAAATATTCGGATTGAATGATACTTACCATGCACGGTCCGCTAATCCCAGTCATGTCAAATGCTATAGTTGAACACGCTGCTTATCTATTCAGCAATAAAAGTCTCATTTCGTCCCATGTTTATCGCTGATTTTCCCGGGCTCTCAACATTTATTACAACTGTACACCGGTATAACATCGAGGCAGTTTACTGAGTGTTGTAATTATCAATGAAATTTTGTTATTCTTGGAGTATTTTCATGCTTTTTGCTGGTGTGTCTGTTGCAGCTGATGATGATGGTGACTTTTTTTCAGTATTGCTGTCGTTGATATTTTAATTTTTGTGACAATTGTGATAACGATTATGGCCATAATGTGTTTCATGTATTAATCAAGCATGCCATTAATTATGTCCGTTTCAATACAACATCGTATAGAGGTTCATTTCAGTGGCTGTTTAATATTCGGTTTGGAATCAGAAAACGTAGTGACGTGATTATGTTGCCAGTATGAACATGATTAACAACCTGTTGATCTTCTTTGATACATACAAGGACACAATATGGGGATGCGATAAAATTGACGTTTTGTCGCAAATTATCGAGGAGAGGTATAAGGCTAGTTCGATAATTAATTTTGAAGCTTAATGTTAGATCTTAAAAGTAAAAGACTCGACAAATAATGATTAATAAATGTGTGTATGGGGGGGGGGGGGAACGTGAATATACGTTCATTAAGACATTCTAGCGTAACTGTTAGCGAACGAGGGACAACATTATCCCATCTGTATCTATGTATTTTTCTTCTGTCTGTTTTATTTTAAATTGAGCAAGTACCATATAGCTGTACCCTTCTAATACATCACACTTTCTGTAACTATATAAAGAAAGAAAAGGTAAGGTACTGGAAAAACAATGTTTCAAACACAGATTTTGTTTTCTTTAGTAACGTTTACAGTTACAACCGTTTAAAGATTTAGGTATTTCGGTGTTTCTTGTTAGAAAGTGGATTTTTTTTTCTCATTTAGTTAGTGATGAGTGAATGTAAGAAAAAAGGCATTTTCACAAGCAAATGTTCATGATTTAAACTATATTTTCCGATGTAAGACATTCCTAGACCCCATACATTATATGTATGGTTCCATAAAATCCGCATAGTTCTTTGACTGAAGCTATATCCTGTCTATATCTAATATATTCTAATATAGTCACCAAAAATGAACGCTTACCTCCGATTTCATTTAAACAATATAAAGGCATTGTTATAAAAGTTGTTGGAAAAGAACGCTGCTGTTTTTCTCTCGATGATAATATCAAAATAAGAGTTCTCATGAAACACCCTGGACCATCTTCACAGATGAACGCTTGTAGAACATTTTGTTGAATAAATATATTTCCTTATCACGATATTACATACTCTTTATAATACAAACCAGTAGCCCAAATGACAAGTGATTGCTATGGTTTTGGACAAGTGATTTAGAGGGATTATTGTCCGCTACATAGTAACTTCAGAGGACAGAGAACCAGAAACAAGATAGAAGTCGACACAGCATGGCAAAAAATGTGTTATGGACATGCAATATAATCTGCTCTCAGATTATCTCCGTCGCCTGGATATTGTTGATAAACCTGACACTAATTGTAATGATGATGAGACAGGGTGACGCAGAAAGGAAGGCAATAGCCAGTGAAATGTTCCTCAGCCTCCCGTCACAAACACAAATCACATTATTTCACGTCTGTACATATCAGGCGATGGATGATAGCTTCCAAAGCTTGTATTAATTTTTAAATCTTCTCTTATACATGGAGCATGCAAAGATAGTGTTCCTGAATAATGGTGTTTCAAAAGATTTTAATTTTCATTCCTAATCGTACAAGATCACATCAAGTGATGCTAGTACTTGACAATAATAACAGTCATATCAGCCTGATCATTATTGAACTTGCAAGGGTCAAATAAATTGAGATTCTTGGACTATGACATTGCAGCCATTCGATGTTCCATTATTGAACAGGTAAAGGCCATTTTTTCTACAATCATTTATGAATATACCAATGCATATAAAATGTGTGGGAAATAAATAGTACCCCTGGGCTTGCACTGCGCCATCGATCAAATGAGTTCAACAACACATTTGCAAAAGTCATTCAGAAAGATTGACACCATTGCCTTAAACATTGATACAATTGGCATATTCCAACTAGTAAAGAATCATCAACTGAGGAAATCAGCAGAATATTAGCAAAATAGAAGCGCAGTGCTGTCGTTATGTGTGTCTGCAGCGACTGAAAACATGTACACTGTGTGTAACGTATGGGAACTATCGTGGACATAATCGCGTGCTTGAATGGCTATTACCTCAACAATGGACATATATCTTATTTTCTGTTCCAATCAAACCACTAAATGAATATACAAAATAGTTAGAGAATCGACGGATATAACAGAAAATAAAACGTATGATGATATTAGGGTACAAACGACATGTGATAAGAGGAAGAAGAATGAAGACGTGGAGAGAAGAAGAAGAAAAAAAGGACGAAAAACGAACAGACAAGTAGAAAGGAAGAAATTTATGAAAAACAAAGATGGCTTTAATGGAAGATATGACGAAGTCAGAATCTGAGAATCAGGAAAGGCAAAGAAGACGCAAAGCGACCGACACCTGTCAAATGGAATATACCCTAGCGGTATTTCTGAATGTGCAAAGCCAATATCCAAAGATTCAAATGTCAGCTCAGAACATCAATGTAAAATGGATTCCGCGTGATAGTTGTGAAGACTGTTTACATCAACATTTCTCAGACTTCATTCCAGAAGAAACATATAGCGGTGGTTTAGCATTTTTGTGCTCTAGATTTTTATTCAGTGCAATACAGTACTCTAAACAAAAAGACTTAACCTTGAGAATTGAATTTTCTTGGTTTTGTTTACATGACTGGAAAGCAGTGATGAAAATGAATCAAGCGTTAATTTATTACTAAGTAATTATGAATCATTGACAATAATTCTTAATTACATATTTCTTGCAATATGTAAATCTGGTATCTGCGAATTGAATCATATCAATAGCAGGTGCTTTGTTCCTCATTATCATTGAAGTACCACACTACATCCAGCTCGTCAACTACTTTAGTCTTCTTTGAATTCATTTAATTAAAATGGTATTTATGATATCATGAATAAAACTAAATGCATTACTAAACTCTTGCGATGCGCAACTACGTTTCTTCAAAGCTATGCTTTGAATAAATCCATTGGCATGTTAATTTTGTGCGAAGAAAATTGCGGGACATGTACATTTTGGTTACAGATAGCATAGCAAAGATTAATATTCATAGTTTCAGAATGTCTTCGTTTCAATTAATCAATTTTTTTGGAACGCTCACAAAAACAAAATGAAAATTTAGGAATTGGAGACCTTGAAATAACAAATGCTCACCCAGTACGAAGCAAATGATATTGAAGAAAGATGTTTTTTTTAAGTTGTGCCTTTTCAATGCTCTTTGCAGTTTGAAAGTAAACCCAGAAGACTCAAGACATAGGGTTGACAAATGGTAGCTGGCAAGTACTTGAAGGAAAACGATTATGTTTGAAAACCAGTAACCAATATTACTTATAGAAAAGTAGGTGCTTCATGAAAAACGAGAAAGTGCAATGATATATTCGCCACCATGAAAATGAAACGTCATAGGATTTATATAATCGATATAATGTGATGTAATGAACTTGATGCAATACTTCATTCAATGTCAACGTTTTTCTGAACCTATCGAAATAAATAGAAAACGTCTTATGCTAAACTGCTTTAATTTATACTTGCAATACCTTCGTTTGCTTTCATTATAATGAACTATCCCCAAGTTATTACACAGACTTCATCATATAATTCATTTCACCAGCTCATAGTGTCCTCCATTAGTCAGTTGAACCAGTTTTATAGTTATGTTTATATTTCTAACCAACAAACACAATGGGATGTGTAAGCCCCCAAAACCAAGGTGTATAGTTTTATTGTATGTGCATTATCGACCACGTATTTCGTATCTCACGGCAGGTATCTCCAGTATGTTTTTGCGGGAGTGTTAGAATTGTTGAGTATCAATTTAAATTGTTTCATTCCCATGATATTGTCATTGAATTTGAATACATTATCATTGGTTAAATGTGCTCTGCATTCAGACAGCAGTTTTCAAATCAGGAAATAAATTCTGTATACAAATTTTATTGAACCTGGTATGACTTTTTTGATCACGTGCTATTGGGCAATGCCACCACTAGTTGTTGCAATCCACACAACAAATTGCATTACTTTGTATCAGACTGTGATCTGTATTTTTTCGCTGTCTAAACTTATGTCTCCCCTGAAATTGTTGTGATATCAAGGTGACTTAAGCAGAGTTGTTGGACAAGAGTAAGTGCTGTTCATGCTATTCCAATTAGAAATTCATTCAATAACAATAACGCTGTATCGTTGCTGACTAAAATTATTATAACATTGATTTTTCTTGTGCAACTAGTTTGATTCTTTAGTTATTGTTGTCCCGCATTCAAGTGCAACAGATTAATGACTTTTATCTCTAACTGTTCATATATCAGCAAACAAATTTGTTTATTTTATGTTCTTTAATGCAATCGTTACATATTTTTGAATCTTTTTTTAGTTGTTCAGTTTCTTCTGTCTGTTTTTTTCTATGGTGTGTTTTTAATAATTTTATTGTAGTCCATTTTATACTATTTATACTATTGAGCATTATATTTTAGTAATTAAATTACAATTTCTATCGTATGGAAATTCTCTAATAACTGAAGAATCACAGTATGTGCTGTTTTTATTATGTTGTTGTTTTCCAACATTTGTTACATTATATAACATAGTGTAACAGAATATAAAATTTTCATTCTCCCTAATAGTGTCATATGTGGGGTGCATTTGAATCATTCAGTTTACTGTAATTATATTATCATAATATTTTCTGTTCGTTCCCAACTGTTTAAAGCTTCTTCGTATCCTTCCAATTTTATAGTATATACTATTTACATTTCATTCGTATAGTTTTAAAAAAAATAATGTCAATTCGTGTATATCATCTTGCTTATTTATAGATTTAAATATTGTTCATAAGACATACTATCAGTATCATCTCCTTCCCTTTATATCTTCCAGTCTACAAGCTTAAGAAAAACCTAATAAACTTGTTTGACTTTCAATATTCACATGGCAAAGTTATACATGTAATCCTTTGCAAATGCTCTTCTGCATTTTGAAATTCTGACTGTCCCACCAGTTTCTTGTGCTGATATAGTAGTTGCATTAAGAATTAAACTATATCGATGCGATGAGTTAACAAAGGTGAAAGTTAAATATTTTCTCTGCATCAAAGTTAGTTAATCTCTTGCAAGTATTGCTTTTCTTTTACTAGTATTAGACATAAGGCCACTGTAGGAAAAACTTTATCACTGACGTATTTGCTTAACTCTACAAGGAAAAGCACACGTTTTACCCAGCATAAATGATTTCATTAATAAAGAAGTCGCATGTGTCAGAAGTGGCGCAAACGTTAACTTCCTACAAGAAGGATTGAAAACTTTATTTATTGTACAGATGGCCGAAAACGGTGTGTGATGCCAGTCCGTTGCTACGAGGACGCGTTTGGCCAAGGGTGTTGAAAGGGCTTAAGGAAATATATATGTACCGATATACATATTCCCAGGACTAATGGGACCAACGATCAAGACAATTCATGCTCTTATTTCCACCAAATGGGCCTCTTCGGGTCTTCAAGCAAGTCAGCCACATATAAAGAAGTACAGAAAAAGGAAAATGCTCATAATGTGGTTTTTCTCTTCAAACAGGAAAGCTGAATACATGCTATTGTATTTCTCTGGAAGAATAAGAGGCTGGAGAAGATAATGATATTCTTCTTGTAAACTAAATAAATCGTCGTCTCAAGAAGGCCAGCATAAACGCTTGTGTGAATGCATCTTTTTGTTTGCTAGATATAACCTTTCTCTCACTTGAACATGAAATCAGCAGACTGTCGTTGTTGCATCTGTTCCCTCTGACCTGGTCATATGAATCTTACAGTAATTCCATATTTTACCATCACCCTCGTGGTTACGGGATCTAGCATAAGTCTGATGCTTTCTCCAGATGTCATAATAGTCCACAAATAGCGGCAAAAGTTTGATAATACAAAATAATTAATGTCATATTTGCATCCGAATGTGTGGCCTGGAGATGAGTGTTCGATGTTCAGGCCAGGGAAACTGTGCACGTGTTTATTTTCTTGACCATTTTAATAATGTGATAACCATGCGATAGTTGTTATTTCATCAGGCTTTCTTCTTGCATCATGATACAAAAAATAATGGCAAATGATGGATACTATACATACTGATTTTTTTTATTGGGGTATTTTAAAATTGGAGAAAAAAACGTCCTTTGTTTTGCAATAGCCGAAACATAAATTGAGAAAAACTAACTACATACTTTCAAGTTTAATGCATAAATCGAAACGAAACAACAATAAAATAAAATAAAAAAAAAACAAAACAAAAGGAACCATTTAAGCTATGTCATATTTGTTTTAATTTGAAAGTTTTATCATCATTATTTTGCTAAAGATTTGTTGCAATAGCAAAGTATTATTTTGACTGCAATGTAGTATCTTACAGATGTAAATAGGATACCATAAAGTAATGATTGTACGCCTTGGCCTATGTGGCACATGTTTGCCTCCATGTGGTCACGTGACCATTATGTCAGTTGCACTAACCGTGGACGAACTTCCAGAAATATCTAAAGTATGACACGCTTGGAAAATGGTTTGCACTTAAAAGAATGAGTTTGTTTATGAAACTATTCGAAAGACAAGAAAGAAAGTGGCTACAAATAAATTACCTTTATAATGATCTGAAGCAATCGGTTTCTATTCAGATTAAGAACAGGAACTACGACATGCTAGTTATATTATAATGTTTAGAATTTAGGAAACGACCTTGGAGCCAGAGTGATGAAACGTCATGATCAGCATTTGTGTCATGAGGCTATCATACTATCGGATAACGATACGTTATTATTATGCAAAATACAAATCAAGAGTCATGAGGCTATCATAATATCGGATAACGATACGTTGTTATTATTATGCAAAATGCAAATCAAGAGCTCTACCATAATTTCTACGATATATCCTCAATCTAGATCTAGATAAACCTAGATCTATCATAATATCGCCTCAGCTTTTAATTTAAACACGTTTTATGCATAAAACTTGAAAGCATGTAGTTAGTTTTTCTCAATTTATGCATCATAGGAAAGTATCGTTTAACTTACGACCAATCAAGACATTATAGTGTTTAGAAATATGGATCATTTGTTCAGTTTCCCTCCTCCAAGTGATTAAGGTAAACCGCGAATACCGCCCCTCGCTCTCTAACATAATGTCATGCGTGAAATCAAAACAGAAGTTTGTTCCTCAGAAGCAGAGCAAATTGTGGAATCTTGATCAAATAATGAATCTCATACAGAAAAAACAAATGAAATTTCAATGTTTTAATGTTTTGAGCAGATGTTAACGAAAAATAAATATTGAATGAGAAACTGAACAAACATCTGTTTGAGCTTTGCAGGATCTTTAAAATGTATGTCACGAACAGTAACCCCCCAAAAAAACAACCAACTCTTCCCCCACCCCACCCCACCCCCAAAACCCAAACGTGATCCTAAAAGAATCATAATTTCCAGCCTTGAAAGTGATAAGTTATGAAACTACAGATACTGAAGAACATTGAATTATTAATAATTATTTGATTATTAATTAATTATTTATTTTTTTATTGAAAAGAAATGTCTAGAATAGATTTTCTTTCACGCTGAACTGAAAACACAGAAGGGGCGTGTGTTAAAGTTAGTTTTGCCACAAAGCATTCATTTTTTGTACGTATTAAACAATAGACAAGTAATTAACCATTAACAGTACTAAATAATAATAATAATAATAATAATAATGATAATAATAATAATTCAAATAATAAAGATGAAGACTTGCTGGAAAGTGACTTCCTGGTGGGATCGTTGTTTAATTGGTCTAAACATAAAATGTGTAGTTCAAACTGTTGTTATTTTTTTTTGTTTGGTTACGCTCCGCTGTCTCATACTCCGTATAATGATAAATTCGTAATAAAAAATGACTTTCCAAGGTTTTTCATGACTAGTTATTTGGAAAAGACCACGCATATGTATACATTGCTAAAATAACTTTTAATTCCCTTTATTTTGGTGTATCATTGATGGGTGTAATTTTGGGTTATATAATGTACAGTTTGCCAGCTACACTTAATCATTTTCACTTTTTGGGTATTGAAGACAAAATGACCGATAACTTTTTCGCGTTTGACAGCTGGCAGCTTGAGATGACTCATGGTTTCCATAATTACCACAGCTACATTATAATAACAAAGAGGTATGCCAATATTCGCTCCATAGTGCATGTTGACACTGCAGACAACTTCACTTTATACCGGTCCCTCTCTCAGAAATACTCAGAGAGGAATTTTTATTATTTATACATTCTTGTCATTTTTTTCTTCCGAATGTGGTCACCTCAAACCGCCCCGACATAATTAGTAAGGGAACCAACTCGGTAAGGTTTAATCATGGCCATAAAATTGAGTTACCTCCCATAGTATATAACCCTCTCGTAATGGGCCAGAAACTCAATGTTGTCACATTACACGTACCGTAAGACGAAGAATAAAAACAGAAACAAAAACAAGAACAACAATGACAATGATGACAGAGAATTAGTCTTAAAAACACATTTTTTTCCCGTTTTCCATCGATGATCCATGTATGCTCTGCTATAATCGGTATGGGACCAATCAGTATCAACACCACCGTAGTATTAACAGTAACAATAGCAATGGTGATGAATTATAATAAAAACATAAATAACAGCAACAATAAGAAGAATTGGCAAGTGAGTAATCATTAACAACAACAGCATAACAACTACTACTACTACTACTAAAAAACACAACAACAACAACAATGGTACTGATGAAATTTGTTGTTTCTTTTTCTTCCGAATAATAGTAATAACAATAATAATACTATTATCATTATCATTATTATTATTATTATTATTATTATTATTATTATTATAAAGTATTACTGAGTATATTAATAGCTTTTAGATATGTACACATATATCTTTTAAAAGGTAAAATTAAAAGACTATTGCGACTGATTTTCATAGGAAAAATGGATATCAGTACTAATATTAAAACAAATCTCTTACGTTTCCTACGTAAACACAGCAGTAATACTGCTACTACTACTATGACTACATAAACAACAAGAACAACAACATTAATAATAATGATAATAATAATAATAATAATAATAACAATGATAATGATGAAGAAGATGATGATGAGGAGGAGGAGAAGGAGGAGAAGGATAAAAATGTTAATAAATGATACAACTTTATGCAGTGAACGAGGTCGACGACGACGGCGATGATGATGATGATGATGAATTATAACAGAATATATAAGACAAGAAGAAGATGATAAAAAATGATGATGATGATGACTGACCTATCCGAGTAGCTCAAAGTATTGGGTAGAGATGTAACAGAATAGCTCAAAGTATGGAGTCGAGATCAAACAGAACAGTTCAAAGTATGGGGTATAGGTCAAACAGAATAGGTCAAGGTATGGGGTAGAGATCTAACATAATAGTTCAACGTATGGGGTAGAGGTCAAACAGAATAGGCCAAAGTATGGGGTAGAGATCTAATACAATAGTTCAACGTATGGGGTAGAGGTCAAACAGAGTAGGTCAGATGATGGAGTAGAAATCAAACTGAATAGCTCAGGTTATATAATGTACAATATTAACATAATTATTACAATTTCCTCAGTTTTTTAGTTGTATTTATCTTATTCCTTCTCTTATATGCATATTAACCTGCCGAGTTATGACAGACTACGAAATTTGTAATCCACTTTAAAAATTAAATCCATGTAATGATTATACATTCATAATAAACAATTGTCATTTTGTCAGAAGACCATTTGTGATATATAAATGTCATGTATATGGCACTGTTGATAGCTGCAATACATACATTATCTACCTATAAGGGTTAGGTCAGGTTCAGAAGTGGTTTTTTCTTCAAATTTATTATTCTATATCATATGATAAACAATTAGAGTTAACAGGGGTCAAGCAAGACTGGAAATTTAGGGAGAAGTGATCGTCTCCTTTTGTGCAGAACAGGGAGAAGTGAGAGCTGAACAAGAAGAAATGGGAGCTACGCAAGGAGCTATATATATATATATATATATATATATATATATATATATATATATATATATATATATATATATTTGTGTATCTGTGTGTATGTGTGTTTTAATTATCATATTTCGAGTATGTTTTTTATTTCTCAATATGCATATCTGCATTTAACATTAGTTTTTAGCAATAGCTTGTTTCAAGTAGAACATTTTCTGAGTCGTTTGTATGTGTTTAAAAAGTATCACATTCCCATACAGTGTATCTTGGCCATATGACTTTATACATTGTAATGAATTTTAACTGATAAGAGTAACTGGATTACAGTATTATAATAACAAGTTAGTAAAATTGCGTTATCAAATACCCTTAAACAATGAATTCATTTTTACTTTACTTTATGAAAGTTCACTATAAAATGGCAGTTGGAAAGATTTCTAACTTGTTTGAAACAACCCCTATAACATGTATATGGCAGCAAATGCACACATCAAAGTACCCTTAAACAACGATTTGTTTTTCACTTCATGAAAGTTCACTATAAAATGGCAGTTGAAAAGATTCCTAAACGTGTTTGAAACAACTCCTGGAACATGTACATGGCAGCAAATGCACACGTGTCTCCATGCCATTTTTATCGTCCTATTTTCTTTGTAGCCGATAAATCATTACCAGAGCGATTTATAGATAACACACTGAAGCATTAGAGTGGGTATATGAACGAAGTAAACTCTTCTTTCCAACCGAACTGCTCTGGTGGTATAGTGGTTAGAGCGTCCGCCTCGGATGCGGGAGGTAGTCGGTTCGATCCTCAGCCGAGTCATACCAAAGACTTAAAAAAAAAATAGTACTAAAAGCTGCCTCGCTTGGCGCTCAGCATTAAGAAGTTAGTGTTCGTACTGGTCGGCCTGGTGTCAGGATAATGTGACTGGGTGGGACATCATGCTACGTGTCTGCGGCATGATGCCTCAGTGCTAGACATCCCTGTAAACTAACACATTGCAGACATCGTAGCGACTTTACTGGAAAATTGTTAAAGCTACGTTAAAAATCCAACACACACACACACACACACACACACACACACACACATTTCACTAGAATTATAAATAAAATCCATTTAACTTCCGGTTCATTGATCTCCATAGAGCCAACGCAATACGTATTATAACTATTTTGTACCGCATACCTGCACATTGCTTCAATGTTCGACTATACAATACCCCGGTGAGGAATAGCGGTGTTAAGGTAAGCCGAGTTCCAAACTTAATAATTTTAACACATGCTCCATTTTATCACTTTCATTTTGTTCCCTGAGTGATATGTTTCTCTCTCTCTCTCTCTCTCTCTCTCTCTCTCTCTCAAATACCCTTAAACAATGAATTCATTTTTACTTTACTTTAAGAAAGTTCACTATAAAATGGCAGTTGAAAAGATTTCTAACTTGTTTGAAACAACCCTGTAACGTGTACATGGCAGCAAATGCACACTTGTCTATTTTATTTGTAGCCGATAAATCGTTACCAGAGCGATTTATAGATAACACTGAAGCATTAGAGTGGGTATATGAACGAAGTAAACTCTTCTTTCCAACCAAACTGCTCTGGTGGTATAGTGGTTAGAGCGTCCGCCTCGGATGCGGGAGGTCGTCGGTTCGATCCCCGGCCGAGTCATACCAAAGACTTATAAAAAATAGTACTAAAAACTGCCTAGCTTGGCGCTCAGCATTAAGAGGTTAGTGTTCGGACTGGTCAGCCTGGTGTCAGGATAATGTGACTGGGTGGGACATCATGCTACATGTCTGCGGCATGATGCCTCAGTGCTAGACATCCCTGTAAACTAACACACGCAATACGTATTATAACTATTTTGTATTGCATATCTGTACATTGCTTCAAAGTTCGGCTATAGGATACCCCGGTGATGAATAGCGGTGTCAAGGGAAGCTGAGTTCCAAACTTAATAGTATTAACACCTGCTCCTAACGATCACTTTCATTTTGTACCCTTAGTGATATGTTTGACTATCTCTCTATCTCCCTCTCTCTCTCTCTCTCTCTCTGAGTTGCCTACATATCTACATAAAATCACCACACTACCCATTATGAATCCATTGTACTAGATACCTCTGCGTTGCTTCAAGGTTGACTGATAACTATATACGGGCGAATAAAAGTGGTACAAAGTTAACTAAATATTAGAATATACTTTTATATTTAAATCTTCCATATTTAAAGATAAAATTGCTTGACCATAAATCGTTTGAGTAAACAAGATCATGTTTCAGACGTCAATTGCAAAAAAAAAAAATATATATAAAAAAAAATGACTCATGACTTAGTTTTGTTTCGGACAAACAATGCTAAGATTTCTAAAATTAGATTCGGTAGAGGGCGGGGATTTTTGAGGGTATTAACGCTTCAGCGATCATGTGTGGTGTTATGTGGGTTGAACTAATTTGGAAGCACCCAAAGGAAAAAACAGTCAAAGGATATCCATCTTCATGGTAACTTATCGAAGTAGTTGACTGGATTTATAGGTACAAGTTACACACAAACAAAATGAATGAACTAATGAATGTATCAATCACTCATTATATCTACCGATTAATAGATTGACCGATTGACCAATAGATCATTTAATCAATCCAACAATCGATCTATCGATAAACAGCTGTTTCTGTCCACCAAACAATCCATCCATCCACCTACCCATCTAATTTCCCTTAATCAGACTGAACTGCACTATTTGATCAGCAGCACAGGGGGTCAACCGACCAAACAAGGGGAGGGGGAGACAGGTGAAAAATATGACGTAAAAAGATACAAGGAACCGTTGGAATGACCAACTCATGGTAACATAAACTATATATGACACATCGTGATGTTTTTATGTGCCATAAAATGTGAATATTTGTATTTTTTTAATTCACAACATCAACAACATGCGGGGAGGTCGATCGACCTAAGGTGCGTCTGACCAAGTGAAAAAAATGACGTGAAAAAAAATACATGGAACCGTTGGAATGACCAACGCATAGTAACATAAACTATTTGTGACACATCGTGATCATTTTTGTGTGCTATAAAATGTGAATAATTTTATTCACCATTTGAACAACATGGGGGCGGGGTGAACAGATAAAATGGCGGATGGGTGTGTGTGAAAAAAAAAAACAGCAAAAGTAAGTGCCGGTGTAGTGTTAAATTTTGACCCTCGTTGAATTCTGACCCGCCAGCTCATTTTTCAACGACCGTGATCAAAATTTCACCTTAAAATCTGACCCTTTTTTTAAATGTCCTGTTAAATAACGACCCAGATGTAGTATTACATTTTGACCCTCGTTGAATTCTGATCCGGTCGGTAATTTTTCAACGACCGTGATTAAAATTTCACGTTAAAAACTGACCCTTTTTTAATGTCCTGTTAAATAACTACCCGTTCAGGTGAAATTATGACCTTAGGGTAAAATGTTCTGTTGTCAAAACTCAACGTTGATATTTGAACCACTTCTAAAATGAAATCAACTTATCACTCCTAGAGCTGTATGTCTTTCTTAATTATTTTTTTTTCTTTTAAGGAAACAATTGTGTGAAATAGAATGATGTTGTTAATCTGTCACTATCTTAATTCTCTCCGTTATACATTTTTAAAAATGTCCCAAAATGCGGAACATTTTCAAAATAGCAGAACTTTACTTTGGACAAATTGGACAAACTGATAAATGAATGACTATGTTTCACTTCGGTAAAGTCGCAAGGTTCAGCAGGGCAGGTAAACAACTGAACAGTATATATTAGCGATGATCAAGCGCGTAGCTGCCTCCAAGACCGAAAGACAGCTGCCTACACAGAATTTTGACGACTTTTTTGAATGATTTAAGTTTCACTCACGAAATACGGAAAAGAGGATTCATTGGAAGCAAAAACACAAACAAGATAGCAGCAAACTCGATTTTATTGAGTATGTTCATTAGAATTTTATGTTTCCTTTTTATTTTTACAGTATTAAAACAGTACCAAGGTTCAGAAAGTCTCAACAAGATGCATGAAATGCTGTCTCAGAGCCTCTAGATTGTAACAATGTTGCCCCGTACCCACACACACCCCACTCCTCTGGCCGTTCGAGGCTTCGCCGTTCAACATGCCTAATCATCAATCATATACTAGCTACGTCCCTGAGGATAATTATAACAGTAAATAAGAATCCGTGAATAATGAATAAACCATCTACTGTCGGTTTAAAGATTCATACTAATGAACGACTTTGTCTATTTGTTAATGTAGGTAAATCGGGTAAAATTAGGATTCTATTAAATGAAACTGCAGGTTATATATATATATATATATATATATATATATATATATATATATATATATATATATATATATATATAAGAATTAACGTTCATTTGAAAGTTTGTGATAGATCAATTGCCTAAGCGGTTCAGCAGCGTATTATTTACAAAACCATATATATATATATATATATATATATATATATATATATATATATATATATATATATATATATATATATATATATATATATATATATATCTGTTTAGTATGTGTATAAGCGTTCGAATCCCAGTGAGGGTACACTTTTATTAATTTATTTCAAATCGAATTTTGAAGTATTGATATCCAATTTGTTCAAACGTTTTCTAGTTTTTAATGTATTTTTGGGAAATGCATATTATTTTATTTTCATAAACATTCTGCATTTTAAATTACAAAATAATATTCAAGCGATACGACAAAAAAAGCGTGGCGATGTAACTCTTGTTAGACCTAATATGCCGTGTATGTTTTTGAAGTGACCGCGCCTTCGCTTGCGGTTTATATATACGTGCATTTAAGAAATTTTGATACGATCTTAAAATTGCACACCGGTACTCTTAAAATCGATAATGCTAACTGTTTTGTCATGATATTACATCAAATAAAAATCTCAGATATGCATCGGCATGTATTATGTATTATATATTTTTATTTAAATCATATCGATTGGGAATCGAACCAATGACCCCTTCTTGATAGATAAGATTTTAAAAAGCTTACAATGGCATGCATTTTAATGCGAATCATTTCAGCTGATATCAATATACATGGGTATAACTTGTCTCCCTATAAATACACCAATGTTTATAACGGTTATCATTTAACTATCGGCGGACAATACAGAGAAGCAGAGATCAATTGGCAATGTTTACGTTTAGACCAAATGCAAACAATATATATATATTGATTTTAAAAATATACATTTCTTAATTTTATTACAAGAAAAACGTAAAACCTGCGGCCGTAAAATATCGCTAATTTAGCAGGATTTACCTATATTAACAGATTTCCAAATATGGCTTCCTTCACTTGGAATTAAATTATATTGTGCTTGGGTAGCGAACATTCCATTAATCTTTTAAATTCTGACGAATACAATTGGATAGTTGGAAGCAATCAAGTTTCCAAAAGCAAACAAAATCTCTTAAGTTTTTGCTACATATAAACTAGTATTGTGTGTTATTTGTTCAAAATCCCTCAATATGTAAGGGTGATATGGAGCGGAAACCAAATATATAGTCTATTGGACCTTTGATCACAAAATATCACATTTAGCATGAACCGACAAGACTGGAATCGGCTCTCTGAGCATAATCTCAATATTGTGCAAATTTATGCCAAGTAATTTCAACATCCATCGAGACGTAAGGAATATATGGACCGGTCATGAACTATATTCAATTTAACATCAAAATATTATATTGACCTTAAACCTACGTGGCTGAAACTTGTGCTCTGCAAATCGTCTCGTGATGATGAACATTTTAAACCAAAAGCACTACGTCTCCCCATTCTTTGGGGGAGATATAATTTGACAAAAATATTATAAATGCTTGAATACAGCTATAGAAACGTCATCTTTTTCCCCATGTTAAGAAATATTGCTTTAAAACACCGGGTACGCTAGTTAGTTGGACTGAAAGGTGAAAAATAAAAAAAAAAGCAAAAAAAAAAAAAACATAGGAAGCAAGCAAACAAAAAATAACAAATAAACAATTTGAATTGGCATTCTTTTATTATGTTCGATAAACGCTTTATTTACAGAACTGGCAGACAAGTTGGAATCTGAAAACTAAGAAAAAAACGGTAAATAATTCAATTCAAAAGCAAGCGTTTTGAACTAATCGACCTAAATGGACGTTAAGTTCGAAATTTAAATGATAGCTTCAACTGTAATATTTCTTCAATAAACAGTATTATTGTCACTACAAAGAGCAAGGCAATGGCTTGTACAGTTGCAAATTGCTAAGGATTTATAAATGTGATTCTGTATGTAAATTTTTTTTATTTTATTGGTTCACTTCTGACAAAACTTCAGCATTTGGTGTCCTACGTTTCACATCTGTTGAAAAGCTGACAATTAAAACAGTAAGTCAAGAAAGTTATCATGGTCACATAGCAGATTAAAAACGTTAGGGTCAAATTCCTTCACGGCATCTTCGGTAGCAGCAGAAAGGGCGAACAACCTCTAATTGGTACACTCGTATTTTTGCAAAATAAGCCCACCTGGAAAATCGCAAAAAATCGCGATTTTTCTTAGCATCCGGCGTGAGACAACCCTGTTCGCAGAACTTAATAGACTCAAATTTGACTTACTGTCTATCGCTGATCGCGAAAAAATCTCAAAAAAATCAGCGATCGCGTCGGTGTCAAGTTGGAGGCAGCACCCTCTCTGCTGCTATGAATTAAAAAATTGTATCAAGACCGACTCGGTATCGTGCTCGAAGATCATTTAAATTTATTGTTATAAATCCATCCGGGGATAACTGAGCCTGACTAAATAAATTTTTGAACTTAATTATGTCCATATCACCGCTGCAACAAGTCTGATGAATATTTCGTAACGTGTGAGTGTCAACTCCGTTAAACACATCAAGAATATTACAATTATCTCTGATCACTTTTGGTATTTGTGTATACCGCTGGGTTACATAAATCACATCAGTGTTTTTTTGTCTGCCTCGAGAAAATATTCTAGCTCTGTTGGACTGTTTGTCCAGCATTACATCATCGTACATGACTAAATTGTTAATAAACCCATCAATATCATCAATACTTGGCGCTTCATCGATATCAGTGATAAATTCAACAACATCGTCTTCGTTTTCATTTAACGATTTTGCTTTTTCATTAAAATCTTTAAGTACATCATAGCACCGCTGGTCATCTACAGACGGGGCAATCAAATACAACTTATAACACTTCATCCACTTCATTATCAAACTGAGTAGCAGTTGTGTCTTACCACTTCCAGATAGACCTATGATAATCATACGAACAGAATTTGGCAGCGCAGCATGATGCTTGACTGGTTCTCGTTTTCTTTTGCAGAAAAGTCAGTGATTTCCATGTTATAGAAATATATAAAAAGAATATGGATTTATATTGTGTGAAATGCAGGGCGCGTACCCCAACATGTGATCTAACAACTATTAGAACAAAAAATAACAGATCACCGGTTACGGGTAAGTGTGAACGATGCGGTACAAAGAAATTTAAATTTATTCCCGCACAGTCGGGTTTAAAAAAAAACGAGGAGGTGATATTGCAGCACAATTAATAAAGTTACCCGGGGCTCCGTGGGCTAAATACCCAGGAGAAAAACATCTCCCAGGATATAATTATTGTGGTCCTGGAAACCGACTTGATATCAGACTTGACAGCCAAGATCAACCAAAACTAGGTGAGTATCCGATAAACGCTATTGATAAAGCGTGTCACGCTCATGATGTAGCTTATAAAGGTAAAGATCTGCAGCACAGACACATAGCAGATGTAAAATTAATTCACGCGCTAAATTCCATTACGAATAAATCCTTCAAAGAATCATTGGCTAAGTGGTTAGCAAAATCCGCAATGAATGGTAAATTAGCGCTAGGTTCTGGTAATTAATTATAAATGAAATCGATTTATTATTCCTCAAGAGGATACTGGAAGGGTAACGCAGCGATTAGTAAACTCGCCGAAGCAGCAACGGTTACACATGTTACTGCTAAAAAATGATTATCCCGACAGGCAATATGGCAAATTTATCTACCACCACCTAAGCAAATTCACTTTGCACATTTTGATGTTAGTGTTCCTAATGAAGTTCACCAAGCTTATATATTATTTTTACCACATGATACCATTAAAATTGGTAGACGTCAAATAACGTAAATACGCGTTAACTGTCGTTGATGTTGCAAGTAGATATAAAGAAGCAGAGCCGTTGTCAACAAAGACAGCTGCTGAAGTTGCTTCTGCGTTTAAACGAATTTATCAGCGTGGTGGTCTACGATGGCCACAGCTCTTACAAGTTGATCGTGGCAAAGAATTTCAGGGTGCAGTATCATCGCTGATGAAACAACATAACGTCACCATCAGACGAGGACATACTGCAATTCACCGCGATCAGGCAATTGTTGAACGATTTAATCGAACACTTGCTGAGCGGTTATTTGAATATCAATACGCGAAGGAATTCATTCAAGACAAGATATCTCGCGAATGGGTTGCAAGATTACCAAGTGTGATAGCCGCGCTAAATAATGAAATAACTCGAACAACTGTGGTGAAACCAGTTAATGCAATCAAAAGGGCGCGTATAACAATACAACGACGTGATTTTTCAACACAGCTAGTGCTGGGCTGACTCTGGACACTGCAAGATAACCAAGTTCGACCAGTCGATACGATCATCAACGATCCAAACAACTGTATCTTTAATAGTTAATCCTTGAGATGAGTGAATCGTCATTGCGTATCCTAGCGTCCACGGAGATTCGTCAGCATGTATCGCATCCTCAACAACACTGACATCAACTGCGACAATATCATTTAATACGAGATTATGTTTCCTTGACTCGGTCTGTCCTGGTATATCAACGTCGATATTCTGTCGTCGCGTATCAGCTGGTCTATAACACAATGGTACACGTAACGCTGGACATTTTTCCTTGTGTAACTGAAATAACCGCCGCTGAAGTGTGTCTCAGGCTATTTTTCTACTTGCCATTATCAAATCATTTGGTCTCCACGTATCCCAAAAGTCGTTCAAGGAAGTTTCTGAAATTATTTTATGCGTTATTTCACACTGAATTTTTTTCGGTTGTAGTCTGATTAATTTTTTTTAATTCTCTTAATTCTGCATCAAGAGATCTATGATCATCAGTTATCTCCTCGTAATAATCTACAAAATTCTTTAACCAATCATGTGGAGATGGTCCAATAAACGGAGGTGGTTGACTGTGATCGCCGCACATTATCACAGCTGTATTTTTCAATAACAACCAATCGAGAAATGTTTTTAATATTTCCAACGACACTGTGCACACGTCATCCCAAATGATGATCTTTAGAATATATTTCTCTCCCATTCAATCGGGAATCCATGTGCCGCCGCTGTATTTGGAAAAACTATGATAAGTACAAGAAATAACTCCTCGTTGTTTCATCACCCTGGCAAGTCTGTGTGTTGGTGTTAGCACAATCATATCATCGTGTTTCTGTCGAAATAATTCGATTACCCGAGTTGTCTTACCAGAACCACCCGGTCCGTTCAAATAAACCATCTTGTGTCTGGATACTGGATCATACACGGATGGCTCCGACGATAATTCTGATATCTGATCGCTGCGATAACTATCTTTAACCGCAACATTCGCGGATTTACAATAACAATGTAACATTTCTTGTTTTATTCTCCACGAACCCCATAATACATTAGTGCTTGTAAACCAAGCTAATAATTCTGAATATTGTTTATCGATATAAAATGAATCCGTCGCAACTCTGACTGCAGTGTCAGGAAATCTATTTATCACCGATAGCAAATTTATAGAAACATAAGCGAGCATCGAAGATCTTAGATGTGCATACTGAGGAGATTCTCCATCAATGTAACTTACAATTGTGCCCAACTTTTTCCCGTCAGACAAGTAAACGTTTCTCGGGTCACAAAATATATTTCTCGCAGCGGCATCAGCAGTTATAAAATCTAATTCAACATCATCCATAATCAATCTTGCACAATGCCGTTTATGATCATATGCACCACCTTGAGTAAATTTACCGATTATTCTTCTACTGAGATCTTTTGCTATTTTTTCACTGTTGCTGAGTTTATTCCTGAGAATATTAGGAGTATTATCGACGATGACATCAATAGGAATATTTGGACATTCTCGCTTATATTCTTCAATGACCTCATCTACACTGATACGCTCCGGTGTTGGTAACCAAACCAAAGTCTGCGCCCAATATGAAATAATTGCCTTGCTGACCGTCAAAGATATAAATATTTTATTGTCGATCATATATCGTAATAACACTATTGGTGCCCAACGTTTTTCCGAGAAGTGTCTACCAAACCAAACCTAACAGCACGGATGAAGATTCTTAGCGAATTCAAACGACACTACACGAGCAAATCAAAACAATTAGTTAATAATTGCTCAGTATTTTCTGAATATCTTTCCGCGAGTTTTCTCATTGCGTGTTGGAGAGATTCTTTACGATATAAATCGCCGTTAGGTCTTACAAATTGATTGTATTCTTCATCTTCAGAACTCTTAAACAGCCATACTGATATAGGATCGTTTTTACTTATCTGTTAAAATCAAACATTTCTCTCACAGAGTCCTCTGGGGAGTAAAATCTCACGACACGATCTCGTGGAAATATTGTTTCAGCGGCGGTCCAAGCGTGAGCGTTATGATCAATAATTTCAATTGGTGTCCCATTTCCTTTATTCGGTGATTCATAGAAAGCCTCTCCGGTTAACGTTTTTAGTTATTTGAAATTTTAATTTACTTGATGACTCAGCGACATCATTTATTGACGCTTCTGTATCCTTAACCGATTCGGCCCACTTCGCTATTTTTTCACGTCGCAGATCAGTTAAACCGTTCCACGCTTCGCATTTTTAAAATGTTCTGTTACTCGCTCGGCTACACAATTTAACGATGAAAATCTCATTGGGGCAAGATCATTCATGTTAGGTTTTTCATTTAGCTGATAAATTCCATAATTAACCGCAGTCACAGGATACGATCGAGCGTAATATGGTCTGTCAATCGCAGTCAACATTCCTGGTTTGGAATCTTTACTTAATACAGCGCTTTTTCCATTAGCAAGGACAGGGTCATGTTTGTCACGGAGAATCCACGTATCGGAATCTGCTTGCACAATTAACTTTATTCTGAAAAGATATTTCTGATTAAGGTAATCGATAATCGTTTTCGCTCGTGTATCGTTCATTGTAGCATCAATGACAGAGTCATTGCGTATAACTGTGAATGTCGACCACACATGAGATGCTCCATCATCACGAAATTCTTTTTTGGTATCCCTGATAATATTAATCAGATCAGCCAGAGCTCGCCTCCGCGAGTCAGGGGTTAGTCTGTCAAGATCGAATCTAGACGCTTTCCAGGGCTGGATTGCAGATAATCTCTCAAACTCATCCATATATAATTAAGACAAACATTTAAATAAAAATATTATATATAATGAATCAAGTACGAAATCAATGTAAATGGCTAATGGTGGGATCATTGACTCCCTGTAACAAATCCTGTATAAAAGAATTCTGCGGACAACATTTGCAGTGCGTTCGTAATGGAAGCTTAGGACCAATACCATGTCTTTGATGTGGTGTCGGAGTCCGGGGACAAACACGGCTATGTGCTCGTTGTGGTATTAAGCAATATAGAGAGTTAAAACGTTATTATGATAAAAAATTAATGACAGTGACAGAGTTATAAAACATGAGGAGGATTATTTAAATAAGTTCTCAGACAAATTATAATTTAAACAAACACATTATATATAAATGAACCAAGAATTTGTGAGAACTACGAAGCAAATTGTGATGGTGTAGTTAGAAATTGTAGGTCAAAAAACCAGTTGGTTTTGTTAACAATCACGGTTATCTTATGTTTGGTGTTGGGAAGAAAAAATATCTCTGTCATAGATTCGTATTTGAGGTTTATCACGGAGTGATCAAAGATCATCTTGTGATCGATCACATCAACAATATAAAAACCGATAATTCTTTATCCAATCTAAGAGCTGTCACGCAAAGCCAGAATTGTAAGTCTGTTAATACTGGCTGTAATGATAAGAGCGCCAAAGCAGTTGTATCCATAAATTTAGATACTGGCGAAGAAAGAATATTTCAATCAATGAATTCAGCTGGCAAATATTTTGACATTTGCATGCCTTCAGTACGAAAAGTTGCAAAAAATATATATAAATCCGCATTCTCAAGTAAATATAACGAAAATATTTTTTCAAATATCATTAAGAGAGATAACCATGTAGTACTTACTACTTATTTATTTATTATTGTCAAAGGGGCCCCGAGTGGCCGAGTGGTCTAAAGCGCTGTCCGTTACGGATCACTGCCATCTCACCTCTGTCTGCGCCGGTTCGAGTCTCGGATTCAGCCAATGTGGGTATGTGAGAAAGCTTGCCAGTAGCTTCTCGTGGGTCGGTGGTTCTTTCCCGGGTTTTCCCGGGTTCTTCCTCCACCATTAATACTGGCCGCCATGCATAGCCTATCGTGTGCTGAAAAATGGCGTTAAACCCCACAACAACAACAACAACAATTATTGTCAAAATTTTCCATTTACATACTACTTCTTTTTCGACTTGAAACAAGGAAGATAATTCCGTAACGTAGCTTTCTCCGTAGTTGTAGTCGTAATTAACCACCTACGTCGTAATTAATTAATTAATTATCTACGTCGTAATTAATTAATCAACTATCTACGTCGTAATTAATATCAGTAATGTAACTAGAAAGATATTTATGGTTTCTAACTCACAAACAAAAAAAATAACTATGGTTACACATTGCACAACAGGAGTTATTTTTAGATGCGTTACAAGATACATGCATTTTTTGAGACCCAATTTTATCAAGGCATATCTATATTTTGTTCAAAAACCGCTGTTATATCTATCTTGAGTGCAGAAATATATATATTTACGGTGTGTTCAGAAACCGATCTGTGGGTAACTACATAATAATTTCTGAAACATTTTGTCTCAAGAAACAAAAGTCTCAGTTAGTTTGAAATTTATTCTTGATAACAGTGGATTATGACATCGTAGATAGACCGGATTGATCGGTTCTTGTATAATCAGAAATCCGGGTGGTTCTTTCGGTGTGAATGAATAAAGAATAAATCCCTGCTGCGCTTGATTTGACATTGTTGTGTCCGTGCTGTAACTTCCATCAATGGCATCACACACAATATTGACCTCGACCACAGAAGTTATATTTACGATTTTCGGGATACATGTCGCCCTTGCCCTTTTGAATTATTATTCTGCCGGAGAATATTTGCCGGTGGTAGTGTTTTTCTCCACTCGGCAAGTATATCAGAAAAGAACTGATCAATGATATCGTTGGTTAATTTTCTTAACTCGGCTGCGTTATACCCAGGGAATTTAAAATTTGGAAGATCAGCTTCTGTTATCGTATGTTGGAAGAAAAAAAATTGTTTATACCGATCCTCGCTGGTGTCCACATAATCCATTATTGCATGGACTATTCGCTGGTTAAGATATTCCATATCGGATACAAGCTGATTTAATATTTCTGTCCGCGTGATGATTTCTTTGCGTGAGCTTGTTATATCAAAAAGATGTTCTTGAAAATATTGACGAAGCTTTTCTAGTTGTTTTTTGTGTTCTTGTTTAATGATTTTAAAATTTTCAGTAATATCTTTTTCCGTAATAAATGTAATTTAATATCCACCATCGAGGGATTGTTTATAAAAATTCCAAGAGGATCCTTCTTCTGCATAAATAGTACCAAAAACACTACCAAATGTTGCATTTTTGATTTCAAGTATAATGTTGTTGGCATAACGGAATAAGTTCGTGGTATGATTGCTTGTCCATGGTATAATCAGACTTTTTCGGTTCTGGTGGACCCTGATATTCCGAAGCAATTTCAGGCCATCCTAACACTGTTCTTATCGATAACTGATATATATCCACGTCGTAGTCCGGAGAGTTTATCTCGATTGCGGAAGACAGCGTTGGTTCGTGAGCTGTTATTGCTATTTTTTATTCTTTTCCTGTGATATTTTTATTCAACGTTGTAATTCCTCATTGATTTCTTCGATTTGATAAGCCCCGGTTGGTATTCCAACAACGTTCCAGTCGGGTGTACCATCTGGTTTATTTTTATTTGCAACGAATCATTTGCTGGTAATCCACCAAATGATTTTGATCTGATATTGGGCCAACTGTGGTATACTCGCAACCGTGCTAGCGCGATCTCGCTTACCGGAATCGCAGTTGGAAAATTAATACTGAATTCAGGCATGGTTGAGCTTACTGTTATCATCGGGGCCCCGACTGGCCGAGTGGTCTAAAGCGCTCACCGTTCCGGATCACTGCCATCTCACCTCTGTCTGCGTGGGTTCGAGCCCAAAGCTCGGCTAGCGTGGGTATGCGGGAAAGCCATGTATAGATTATCTTGTGCTGAAAAATGGCGTTAAACCCTAGAACAACAACAATAACAACAACTGTTATCATCGTGGTTTTTGGCGGAGTTGTATTTGCGTTTAGCTGCTGAGTAGCTCCGATGGCATTGCCATTGTTATTTATTATCTTCGTTTTCAAATGGCCGTACGATTTCCATAATTACACTTAAGTCATCGTTGTATTGAAAAATAATTGGGTGCGATAGTGTTTCATCGATGACGGATTTTTTTTAGCTCGGCTATCTTACACCCTGCAAGTTTAAAATCAGACAGCGACACTTCTGTTATCTTGAATTCATCTAAAAACTTTTGTTTGTCATCGTCGACGCAATCGATTATTGCTCAAATTGCTCGCGAGTTAATATATTCCATGTCGTATGCAAGTTGATTTAATATTAAAATTTTCCTGACGACGCTGTAGTGATCGGGGAAACTCTTTCGTAGCCACACTAGTTGTGCTTTATGTTCTTGATTAATTTCATCGAAGAAGTTCATGATTTGACGTAAATTAAAGGATACATAGTTAGTTATTCTTCCTTGTTTTCGTTCGGAAACAAAATCCCACTCTATATAGTTCTTGTTGTAGTTGAAGTTAAAATAACTACCCAACGTTGCATTTTTTATATCGAGTAAAGATTGTCTGTATTTCAGGTTGACATCATGGTATGACGTTGTGCCTGTGATCTCAGGGTCGATAAATCTTACTGCTGTCGGAGCGGTCATTATTCATTTTCGTTGTTTTCAAATTGTGGACTTCATCGTATATCTTAACCATTAACGCGAATTCGGAATCTGATATTTTTTCACCGTTGAGGCTGATGGAAATCGTACGGCGACGATAATTTCGAGTACGCGTCCGTGGCTGTGTTTAGCCGTGTGACAACGTCGTGTAGTTTTGTGCTCGTGCACGTGGATATCTTTTTCGCGATAATATTAAAAGCGCCGGCGATTGCAGTTGATGATGAAACGCATATTGTTACTGCTATTGCAGTTGTTACTGGCGTTAGCGCCGCCAATATTACTCCAGTGGACGCAACTAACGCGGATACCGACATCGATGACAGCTGCACGCCGTTTATATTTTTCTACTTTTGTTGCGTACTGGTCAATGATGATTTGTAACTCTGATTGCCATTCGCGCACTTGATCGTATTGATATTGCTGGACATCTAATGTTGTTGTTGACGCTGTCATTGACTTCGTCAGGGCCATTATTATTTTACGCGGTAACTAATTGAGGTGTTTCAGCTACAAATTCTAGACACCACCAGTGAGATGTCGCGGTTAATTTCTTATCGACTGCTTCCAGTATAAATGTTTCTTCGGTTCCGCTATTTAATATGATAGTCACAACCCCGGAAAACTTGTCGGTGGAATGCCGCCGTGGATATGTTGTGAATATCTCAAATTTTGCAGCACTGAATACAGACAGCCTATACACAACAGTGACTGTTGCGGTATATTTGATAGTATTATTTTGCTTTGACCATGTTGCGAATCCAATATCAACGACAGATTGCTTAACTAAATCAAGATGTTCCAGCGAAAAGTAATAAATCGGATACAACGATGTAGAATCTAACTGCGATATTTGCAAACCAGTATCAATATTTTGATCACGTCCCATAAATGTCATCAAACGACGATATGCGCGTGCTACATAATTTTGATCAAAATCCAATAATATATCGTAGGAAGGTCGTTGATGTCCATTTATTCTTAAAGATACTTCAGAGACATCAAGTTTGTCAAATACCATTCGGTTCTTTCTTGATTGTTTAATCGTGCCGCATCTTGAAGAGCAACAAAGATATGCCTTGGTGCAGAAACACCTTGCTGTGATGATATATGCCAAGTAAATACACCATCAACGGGATTTTTGATTACTATCGGTAGTTGTTGTTAGCCATGATAATATTGATTTACCGCCTTGATCCATAAAAGAAAGTAGCCGCTGTTCTTCAGCGAGTGATGGAGTCATTACCGGCATCCACAGAGTTTAAATAATATTACTTTACCATCAGCAGCGCCATTTTCTCGGGAGATAGCATTATTATCTCCTTTTCGATGAAGAACAATTGTATGCTTTTCTCCAAAAATGACTTTTCTGACATTTCTGCAAAATCCAAATATGTGAGATAGTACTATTGCACATGAAAATCTTCTACGATCACCTTTTAACATTAATTTACGGGTAGCAAAGCCTAAATTATAATTAGGGTTCTGACTTTGTAGCATCAAAAATGCGCCAGCTGGTCTATCTATCGCACCAGCAGGTTGTGGGTCAGTCGAAGTATTACGCTTGACTTGTACGAGACGAAATTGGTTGAAATCAGGATGTTCAGAATTATCCTTGGCGAACATGATAGTCGGACCAGCTGATCTAGTATAATCGTCTGAATACCTTGCCAGACCTATAATCGTTGTAGCAACGTCGACATTGTCTTGGATTGTCTCAATTTCTTTTCCATCGATCATGTATATAGCACTTTTGAATAACGCCATGATGCCATTATTAACAAAGCCAACTTTGACATTAGCTCCGTATGGTGTATTAGGGGCGACGGTTGTTACAAGTTCACCTGTGACTTCAATAAATGCTTCAGCGGGCAAGAAATATCTACTTGTATCCTGAACTCGTGATTCAATTCGTCCACGTTGATTTGGCGATACTGTTTCATAAGAATAATACTGATAATCACGCACAGACTCATCCTTGAGTACTGGTGCATCCATGTCAAACGCTGGGTCAGATGTTCGTTTAAACATTTTATTATAATTTGTTATCTTCTAAAACGAAGACCAATTCCTGATATCAGACTTGTATTTATTTGTTCAGCCCCTTGATTTATCAGCGCTGCTAGTTTTTGATTTGCGGCTTGATTTATTACTTTACTGACATTTGTGGGCATCACTTCAGTGCTTGGTAATTTCACTGGTTGTGGCTGGACCGCTTTTGGTCTGCGTGTTAATCGTGCTAGTCTGTCCTTGATTGCCAAGAACACTTTACTGGCAACATTACCAATAGCACCAGGAACTTTATCTCGAACAACGTCAATAGCTTTCATTGATAATTGTTTTGCGATCGGTACTGCTTTGGGGGCTATCCTTTTGAATAAACCCTGAACAACATCACTGAGTCCATCTCCGTAAGCTGCTTTATAGGTTGGTAATCGTGAGTTTATCACCCTAACCGCTACAGGCCCACGATGAGCATTATGTATAATCATCTCATTTGTTATTGTTGTTTCTAATCGTAAAACAGCTAGTCACTATGATAGTCATCAACGATTTCATCAATGAGTTCCCGATAAACATTAATGTCCATGATACCACCTTGAAATAATCGTCGACAGATATGAGTTGTTTCATTAATTATTTCCGGAGAATTATTTCCTGCTCCTGCTCGTTTTCCTCCTATGAGAACTTCTAACCGTTGCACGTCATCAAGGATATTGTTAGGAACAAGACCACTTCCCAAACCACTACCAGTAGGGACATCGTGAAACTCTTCTTCTTCTGGAGGTTGTGGTCGAGTAGTTCGTTGTTGCTTCGCTTTATTTATATCTTGTTTAAATTTTACACACCCTGGATCGTTCATATTAACAAGCGAATCTTTAGAAGCAAAATATAATAAAGGAAGCCACTCATTAAGTTTTTTTTTTTAACAAATTTAGATTTCAGATAATTTTTTCTAGAATCATAATCATGTGCAGCAATATCGATTAATTTATCCCGGTCAGCAAAAGTATTAAGAGCTTCATCGATAAATATTTCTGCAGGTGATGGTTTGGAAGACTTAGGTTGAGGTTCGGGTTGAGATTTTTGTCGTTTTATTTGCTGCAGAGGTGGTGGAAGTTGGTAAGACTCTTGCTCAGTGGCGAATAGGGAGGTGGTGGCTGTTGAGGTTGTGATCTGTATTCTTTATCAAGTCTTTGTATTTCCTTTACAAAACTCACAAATTTTGGATCATTATTTCTGGCTTGTTTTTTGTTGTAATACACACGATATATCCTTCTGATGAAATTATCATTATTCACGGTAGCATACTCTGGTTTTAAAATCCTGTCTTTTTGAGTTATACTTGCTAATGTTGCAGTGGGTACATTTTCTTCTTTAATTTCTTTGAGCTGCTTAATAACACCTTCGTTAAATTTTGCAAACAATTCAATATTTTCTTTTATTGGTTTGGGTTTAGGCGCAAGTTTATTTTTCACGTCCGCAAATTCAGTGGGAATTTTGCTGATGCCTTCAAGTATTTCTTCACCGACGGGAGGAGGCTGAGCTGCAGCTATATCAATTGGAAGATCTCGTAAATCTTTTCTGGTTTTTAGTTCTCGCTGCTATATTTTTCAGTCTGCTCAGCGGTTTGTTTTAATACTGAAAGAATATCCTCCTTTTTCTCCTCATCCTTAATATCTCCCCATATAGCTTTTTTCAGTAACCGATGCAACTTTTTCACTAGCTTTTGCAATGGGTTTAAATAACTGTTCTGTACCCGAAGCAAATTCAACTTGTGCTTCTTGACGTTCTTGAAGTTTTTGTCTTACAGAATCACGAACGGAAGAAATGTTTTCATTGCTTCTAGTCGCTCTCCAGCTAATCTAGCGGAATGTGCTTCTCCGTTATTTGCCATTATTGATATAATAATGATTTAATTCATAGCAGCAGAGAGGGTGCTGCCTCCAACTTGACACCCACGCGATCGCTGATTTTTTTGAGATTTTTTCGCGATCAGCGATAGGCAGTAAGTCAAATTTGAGTCTGTTAAGTTCTGCGAACAGGGTTGTCTCACGCCGGATACTAAGAAAAATCGCGATTTTTTGCGATTTTCCAGGTGGGCTTATTTTGCAAAAATACGAGTGAACCAATTAGAGGTTGTTCGCCGTCTCTGCTGCTTCGGTTCCTGGAATTTTATAGTGCGCATCCTTATATTTCTGTACATAGACAGTATCCGGGCACTCTCTCATTTCTTGAAGTATTTTTTCATCATTATAGTTGTTGACAAGAGCAGCTTCGAGTGTTTCGGCAGAGACATATTTCCAGTATTTCTCCGGAGCATATTTGCGTATAGGAACGTAAGGTGGTCTGCTGCAGAGGTTTTGGAATTCGCAGTCTTCAACATCTAATACTGGCTCATAATGGTCATTCCGGTGTAATATGTACATTCTACTTTCTGAGGTAGAATATATTGGAGTATACTTGTTCCAAGAACAATTATGCTCTGTTCTGTACGTGCAATACACGTAAACGTTCGTGTTTAACATTCTTGCAACAGCTCTTATTTCCACACCCGTACCCCATTTTCCGTCTTCCCACATCTGTGTTTGATTTAAATATTGTGTTAAAGTTTTATTAGTGTATTGTTCAAATGTTCTGCTGTTCGTTGTCATGTATTCTATAACCTTCTGTCTGATCTCAGCATAAAAGGTCTGAACTCCAAAACTGATGTAGCTAAAAGTGCGGAACAAGCAATTTACAGTCACCTCTCATCTGCGCATGTTTTACTGGACTTGCACTGATGCTCATATGTCTGGTAGGAACTGGCTTGTGATAGTTCTTGACTTTAAGACCAAAAAGTCTTGACTTTTCCTTTTGCCAATTTTCACTGGGTGGATCAAAAACAATACTTGATGGATTTGGAAAATTACACGAGTGGCTTACACACTATTGGAATAGTATTTGTCCACATGTATAACTGGACTAGATTTGATCATTCATCTGTGCGCTCTGTCGTTTCTGGGCGTAACGTCTTCCGGTGAGGTTTCGCGTACCCCGCCACTTTCCACCTTTCCTTGCCCGGACATACTTAGAATTAATAAGTGCGACATTCGCACATAAAAGTGGGACTGCGGTGGCATCATTCCGGCAGTCCCGACCAACTGAAAATCCTGACCTTCAGGACTGAACCGGGCGCGAAAGCACCAGCTGCATAGGCGACCTTAATTCTTATCAGTCAGACAGTATCAGTCTGCTCAGGTAGCTATTCATGATCATCATTCAGACTCACTCAGCAGACGTCAAGCAAGCAACATCGGAGCGCCAAGCAGTCGAATGTGGAAGAGGAGGGAGCTGTGCTAACCAGCACACTAAGAAGCGGAGGAGAAGGGAGTGGAGCAAGCTGCCGCACATGGACCATGACTATCCAACAAAATAGCAGAAAGGAAGCGTGGTCCTAACATGTGCTGGCAGCACACGGAGACCCAGCTACCTACCGCACAAGATGCAGACTCTCCTAGCCACCCATCGACGTAAACACCAAGCTTTGATTGGCGCCACATTAGTGTGCATTAACACGCACCGAAAAGCGCAAGCCTGCAGGGAACGGCGGACCTTGCCTGTGGTATTTCTAGTTTTGACCACGGATGAAGAGCTGCCACACCGCACCAGGACCATAATCGGGAGAAGGCTGGATTTCCCGGGACTCGGTATGAAAAGGCCAAGCAACCTATCAATTGCCTGGGTGAATGTATTGGTTTTCACTTTGGCTTGAAAACCATTTTGACTATATCTTTATGTTGTAGTTCAGATTTGATCCTTTTGTTTCCACCATCAAAATTTACTCCAGTTGTAAATATGCGTGATATCAAATGTTTTATGAGTCATTTTGACTTAACTGATTGGTTTTGGTTTGAAATAGAATGTACACTCTGTACACAAAATTCTAACTTGTCCGATGACATCATGAAATTGTATAACTTATTTGATTTGGCAAATTGCACAGGTGGCTTACACATTATTGGATTCTTATTTATATGTCCATTAGTACAACTGGACTGAATTTGAAAATTAAGTACGGTCTGGCGTTTCGGGGCTTTGATGACATCCATAGCGTTTGTGCCATGGTTGACACCTTTGACTTAGTATAGGTGGACTGAAACTGAACAAAAACTGGATCAAGGTGCAAGAAAAATTTAGATCGATGGGACATGCTAACTGGATACCAGACTATGAAAAGAAGAAGAAAGGAATCATTGACAAAGTGAGGAGATGGTGGAAGAACTGGAGAAAATAGAAGAACCCAAAGGCCCTTTTCAGGGCCACTCATATGCCTCGAAAAGATTTGCTCACTTTGCCATATGTGTATGAACCCAATAAATCTTGTCCCTATAGTGGCACAGGGGGATCTTGTAATGCTCATTCCCATTGTCCCTATCCATCTGTGCCCTATACGGGCCCAGGGTGTATTTCCTTCCCTGGTCTCATATACCCTATAAATCTTTGCCCCAAACAAGCCCAGGCTGTTTTTCCTTCCTTGGCCTCATATGCTCTATAACTCTTTGCCCCAAACTAGTCCAGGCTATTTTTCCTTCTTTGGCCTCATTTGTCCCAAAGTGCCCCCATTCACTACTCAGACAATCCTAAATGGAAAAAAGCAACACAGGTGAGTATGTGTAGGTATTCGGTGCAAGTATGCCAATGTGCAGTTATATTATCCCCTTAACTTGTAACTACACAACAAGCAGCGGGAGTGGGGTGGCAGAACGAAAAAAATGGCGACCGCTTTTATGGGGGAGCCCCTCATCAAGGCCCCGTTTTGCAAAATTGGGGACTAAAGGAATGTTGTTTTAGCCAAGTAGTTTTGACTCATTAAAGTATTCAAAGGCCAATGAGAGTACGCTATCGATTTATTGGGGGGGGGGGGGACCACACAAAAAATGGCGGCCGACAAATTGATCTGACCTAAAATAATAGCAAAACGAAGTGCCCGCGACCAAGATGAATGACGTTGGATGTTTGTTAAATCTTGGGTAATTGTTACATTTTTTTCCCCATTGTAATTGTTGGATCGCTAAGTGCGAAATTTTAGAGATTCAGAGGATTCTTCATTTTCCATTTTTTCTTTTTCCATTGCAATTGTTGGAATGCTAAGTGCGAAATAGGGATTTTGGTTTGTTGATTTGTAATTAAGCTCACACACCCTAAGTGAACCCCAGGTGCTGTAGAATTAACACCTTTGGTGGGGGGGGGGGTTATGAGGGGCCCTGGTAAGTGCACCCGGGTTAGTTTTATTTTTATAAGTTTACAATTACCCATTTAACGATATTTTGTCTTCTTTCATTGCATCGTTTCACACACACACCCCTCAAGGTGGTTGTCTTTTTTATGTGAATTAATATGATCAACAACAAAACCTTTATTAAATACTCAGTTAAAACATACATAAATTAACCTATGTGCGTAATATATTTGTTTTAATTGCTGGGGATCGCAATACTAATTTGTATGTAACCTGTATTGATGACTTTACCGATTGGTTTTTTAATACGACCATGTCTTACAACTTCGGCTCTGCTTGTATCATATTTATCATAGATAGGATGACATCTTAATTCATCAAGATCAATCTCATTTTCAATTTGTCTCATTTATATAAATTCCTCTTCTTCTAACATAACATTATTTTTCAGCAGAGGAATACTTCTCGAGATAATTCTGTTCGTCTTTTACTCTGATGTCATCAGAAGCATTTTGTTTTTCGTCATATCGTTAAGCGTACGATATTTTCGTCCGCCGCAAGACACACATATAACTGGATCTTCCCTTAACCCTAACCCCACACTTCAGACATGGTTGTGGTCCAGTACTGCCACGGCGAACAACGGCCATGTGATATCCACAGTAATCTCCATGACAATTTTTTCCACAAGGACTTACTGATCCGATCATGAGCCATCGACAACGATTTTTGCCTAATGCATATTATATTAATAGACAAAGTTCAGTTGAAGATAATACTTTTCCTAATAATGTAGATGATTAATTCTACTATTGCAAAACAACTGCAAGAAGAGTGTTTTAGTGTAACCGGGGAAAAAACCCAGATTTCCCAAGGTTAGAAATCGCGCAAGAAAAAGTACTAAACGAGATAAAATCGTTATTAACCACGACTGAAATTGAGAGATTAAAATAATCGAACCAAAGAAGAGTAGATATACATTTTTTTTAACGAGAATGAAAAAGATTATCAGCGATATAACCAGAGTACATCACCAAGTTCGACTTTGACAGATTAACTAAAGATAAGAAACAGCCACCATTCGAACTACAGTTACATGATTTTATCAAAATGGCTAAGAACGAATTTATCAACGATGGTGCTGCTCATGTTTTTTCAACATTAAAGATAGATGGTGATGGAACATTTATTGATTCCACAACGGATGACAAACGAGCGGCTACTGTTATTAATAATCTTGTTCACGACAGCAAGTACATATTCAGAATAAAATTTATTGTCGAACATATCAGCGAAGATGGTCCGACTTGGATTATTTGTGATAAACTTGACCCTGTCAAGGAATCACGTCGACATAACAATGTCGTCACGATAAATAAAAATTCTAAACCAGGTATTTTCACTGGAATTGACAAACCATACTACAGCAAGGCATATCCAGTGTCCGCTGTGGTTGACCCAATATATCGTTTAAATGAACCAGACATAGATAATCTTGCTCCGATGAGAACAGGCTCGCTAAATTGTGTTGCTCAACGTATAATGGAGCATTTTGTGCTTGATTAAAAATTAAGAAACCAAGAACCCTCTTTCGCACTTAGCCATCCAACAATTGCAATGGAAAAAGAAAAATATAACAATTACTGAAGATTTAACAGATATCCAACTTCATTCAACCTGGTCGCGGGCACTTCGTTTTGCTACTTATTTTTTAGGTCAGATAAATTTGTCGGCCGCCATTTTGCTGGGTGCCCCCCTCCCCCAAAAATCGGTAGCGTACTCTCATTGGCCTTTGAATAGCTTAATGAGTCAACACTACTTGGCTAAAACAACATTTTTGTAGCCCCCACCTTGCAAACGGGGCCTTTGATGAGGGTCTCCTCCCAAAATAGGTCGCCTTTTTTTTTTGGGGGGGGGGGGGGCGGGTCTGCCCCCCCCCCCCGCTGCTTAACGACTTTATAGTGCAAACCTTTAAATGACACATAGATTTTAAAAACTACTGAGATACCTTTCTACAAGGTGAATTCTAATCAAAAGCAGGACTACCCGAAGTGCTCGTTAGACATTATATGCGTTGAACTTTACCCGTCTTCTTAATCCATGACGCGGCAGGTGCTGCTTAAAATAGCGATAACTGTTAAAAAGTGTAGTTGATAGTCATAGCCTCAGTGGACTGGACTCATTACATAAACATATAGAAACCTTGTTGCAAAATTAGCAATGGAAAGTAAGTCCCGTCTTCTAGAGCACCCCTCCATCCACCCTCAAGGCCCGGTTGACTTCTGATTTATGTGCCCAAGTATAAAAAATATCAACACGAGTCTGTGTTACTTAAAGAGGAACCTATCCACCAAGTTTCACAACTGTACAATACTTAAAACTAAAGTTATCCTGCGAAAACGAACGTGTGGACGGAAGCACAGACACCAAACGGCAAACGGGTCACTATTTATGCGAGCTGGGAAAAAAAAATTGGTTAATTAAGAACCAATTTATATTTCACTAAATAGATGTTTGCCCTCTCGTCTTGAAAAGTTGCCCTCCTCTCCATTCTGTTTAGGAATATAAAACCCCGAAAATAAATGTAAACTAATCATCTGTGTATTTAAAATTATTGTAATCTCCATTTATGGTCACGAAGAGAAATTTTACTGATAATCAAGAGCTTTAATATTTATTACCCTCCACCAAAAATATTACAATGTCGATAGAAAAATCATGTGTGAGCATATTCAACTTGCAAGTAAGCCTTTAATCGCTATCAAACGTTTATTAATTCATAACACGATTGAAAAGGTATATTTAACTCATAACATTCTTTTCAGCTTTACAGGCATTACTATTTGCGTGTATGAATAGCTTTTGTTGATCAAGCTTCTTATCCATTAATCAAGGGTCACCTTGTTGTAAAGTAGCTAAAGGTCACGTGATGTAGGGTGACGAGATGAACCGCAAGAAAGGTATCTCCCAGTATTAATACCGGAATAAAGGTATTTACTAGAATAAATAGCGGAGTGTGTGTGTGTGTGTGTGTGTGTGATTTGGATTTTTATCGTAGCTTTAACAAATTTTCAGTCATATTGCTACGATGTCTGCAGTGTGGCAGTTTATAGTGATGTCTAGCATTGGGGCATCATGCCGCAGACACGTAGCATGATGTCCCACCCAGTCACATTATCCTGACACCAAGCCGACCAGTCCTAACACTAACATCTTAATGCTGAGCGCCAAGCGAGGCAGCCGTTATTACAATTTTTGTAAGTCTTTGGTATGACTCGGCCGGGGATGGAACCCACGACCTCCCGCATCCGAGGCAGACGCTCTAACCACCAACGTTCCCTATAATACTTTTCCTGTGTGCGCGGAATTTTGAAACTGCTGCGCGGCATTTCTAATGAGCTGCGCGGCCGCGCAGCCGCGCACCTTAGAGGGAACATTAGCTAACCACTAGGCCACTGGAGCGGTCTAAATAAATAGCGGAAGAAAAGTAATTACCGGAATAATTGTGTAATACCATAATAAAACGAAGATTTATGATTTAAATTTTGTGCTTTTTGAAGCGAAATTGGGCAGTGCTTGCAACTCAAGTATTTGCAGCCAATATTTAATTTAAACTACATATTGATTGCAGTAGGTACAGTCTAACGACTTGCTTAAAAATCTGACATTTAGTGCATTTTATGGGAAAGATGAATTCTGTGGGAAAATCACACGCTGCATTAACATAAATATGAAAATTAAAAGTAAACCCAAAGTGTTCACAAAAAAAATTTGTTACCTTGCATTAACACAAGTAAGCCAAAATCTGTTTGAAAAAAAGATAAAATCACCGTTTAATTTTTTATTACATAAATATTCCCGTAATTACTTGTATACCTGTATTTATTCCGGTAAATATATTTATTCAGGTTAATCTAGGGATGCATGATTTGTAGTTTATTCTCATCCCGTGAGCATGCCGCGATGACGCGATGGAGCGATGAAGCGATGCGATGGAGCAATGAAATTATCATCGTTCCATCGCCCGGTGAAATACTACACGATGGAGCGATTGGCCCTAACATGATTCCATAGGAAATGCATCCTTTTCTTTGTGTCAGTAAGTATCTGTTTTCCTTGTTTTGCTGTCTCTGATTTGATTTGCATATTTGGGAGTTTAGTTCTCACTTTTCGTCCAAGTAGCATCTCGGCGGAAGATTTGTTGGTTGTTGCATGAGGTGTGGCTCTGTAATTGGGTAAAAAGTTATACATTTATTGTTTCCAACTTTTATGTTCTGTATTAGCTGCTTTAATTGCTTTTCCAATTGTCCTTATAAACCTTTCTGCTTCACCATTGGCTTGAGGCCATAAAGGTGTGATTTTCCTATGCTTGAATCCCATGTAGTCTGCAAACTTTGTAAACTCTGGTCCATTGAATGGAGGTCCATTATCCGTTTTTACAACCTCTGGTATTCTGAACATTCAAAATATCTTGTCAAGTTGCAGGATGACAGTCTTTGCAGCTGTTGAGTTAATAATTTAAACGACTGGATACCTTGAGTAGTCATCGACAAGTACCATTATATATACTCCAGATGGAAGAGAGCCACTGAAATCCATGCTAATTTGACAAAAATGGTTGTCTGGTAGAACTGTTGTTTTTAGCGGCTCCGTCATTTGCTTTGGCGTTGATGAAAGGCATGGTGTACAACTTTGACAGAAATCCTCTACTGTTTGTCAATACCAGGAAACCATACTTTCTCACGAAGAAGTTGTTTTGTCCTGACTATGCCCTGATGGCCTTGATGTTCTTGCTCTATTCACTCTGTTTTGTTGCCCTTTTGGTATTACTAGTTTCCTGTCACACAGTAGGACAACACCATTAGTAACTGGAACGATCGTGAGCTCATGTCTAAGGCTTTGAAAATGTTTCCAAGGTTTTGTTTTGTTTGCATGACTGTTTCCAATTTGCAGACTCTATCGATTTGATAACATGCTGAAGGTCCTGGATGACTAAAGTAGCTATCTTAATCTCTTCTAGAGCCATAGCTCTGAGTACAGGTATAATGGTACCAGTTATACAACCCCAAGTGATATGTAGGTCTGATGTCTTTCTTTACTTGTTGGTTTACATCTGAAAGTGCTCTACAGGCGTAGGCAATAATCTTTCCATTATTAGTTAATAATGTGCCTAGACCGACAGGAATTGCATGTACAATTAATTGCGTTTCCTTATTAGGATCTAATTACGCTATTATTGCGTTATTTGTTAAATTCTGTTTGAGTTTTTCAAACGCTTTATCGTTTTTCACTCCATTCCTATGGTTGATTTTGTTTGGTTAAGGCTCGAAGAGGGTCATTGATTGTTTGATGGAACGCAGCAGGCGAAGTACAAACAAAATTACATTATATCCATTTCAAATAAGGAAGATAACTATATTCATAATTTCATTACTATATGTACTGCATTACATTGCTTTTGTTGATTTTATACATACTAAGCATTTCCTTTTTGACGATTCATAAACCCATGTATGCATAACTTAAAACAATATCCGTTAAAAAATGACCCGGAAATCTGATCAAAATTCAACGCTGCGATCAGTTTTCAACGACTGTGAAAATCAAAATTCAACGTTAAGAATTGACCGTGGGTCAACTTTCAACGTTAAAAGCAGACCCGGAGGGTCAGAATTCAACGAGGGTCAAAATTTAACACTACACCGGCGACCAGGTTGAACGACGGTGGATATTTCTTAAATCTTGGGTAATTGTTATATTTTTCTTCTTCCATTGCAATTGTTGGATTGCTAAGTGCGAAGTTTTAGAGACTCAGTGGATTTTTCTTTTTCCATTTGTCTTTCCATTGTAATTGTCGGATCGCTAAGTGCGAAAGAGAGTTTTTGGTTTGTTAATTTATAATCAAGCACGCCACCCACCTACCAAGTGAACCTCGCGCGCTTTAAAACGAACGCCCATTTGAGGTTCGGAGGGCCAGAACAGTTGCACCTGGGTTAGACTTTTATAAGTTTACAATTACCTTTTTAAGTATATTCCGTCCTTTTTCGATGCGTCGCGGGTTCCCCTAGTATAATATTATCTGTAGCAGACGGTGACAATTTGTCTACCGCGTTGGTTTGGCACGAACCCATGAAGTCGTTTTCACTAATCGATCGAAAACTTGCCTGTACGCTTTAACTACTTCGGCCACTGTTTCGCTTAAGAATGTACGATGAAATATTTTATATGAGCATACGCTTACTGAACAGACAGACATTAAACATGCACACGTATTCGGTTAGTATAATATATTTATCAAGCATTTATATTTAACGTAACATGTATATTTCTCTAGCGAGTATACAATAATCAATTTTACATTGTACAATCTCAGCGAGTTATTAATAACACAAAGGTATTCAACAACATAGCTTCATGTAAAAAAAAAAAACTCTGCGTTTTATTAATAGCATAGGTATTTTAAAGCCTTCAGGTGACCAGGGCAATGTCTAAACTTTGAGTATAATGGAGAGCAGGTAATTTATTGTAGTTGGAAAAAAATACGTTACGCTCCTGTAATACAGGGAAACATCGTATGTCTACTCACTTAATGATCTGTAATTAACACGTTGTTGTAATAATAATAATAATAATAATAATGTGTTATTCACCGATTACCATGGAATCTCATACAGCTAAATTAGCTCGACAACGAGTGGATGCAATTAAGAAGTGTCCTCCAGTCCATGATTCTGTAAAATAACAGCTGCAACAATGCCAGGAAGCTCATATGGAATTTACAGAGGGTACAGAGCAGTTATTTATATCAATTGTAGACCCAACCAAAACAATTGTTGCTACAAATGAGGCAACACAAAAACTCTTAAGACATTACCTGCTGATAGTGATGGTTGTATTAAACCAACTCCACCGCCAATTCATCCACCACCACCCGAAGTTCAACCCCCACCACCAAATGCTAAAACCAAGATAATAGATAAATTTAATGAGAAAGGTATTGTCGCTATCAAGGATCCAGACCAAGTATTTGAAATTGCTGCATTTTGAAATGGTGTAGAGAGAGATATGTAAAACCCGAACATGTTCTCAGTTTGAAATCTGCTCATTGGATCAAAGTTGTATGTCGGATTGGTACTAATTCTCAACAAGTCAATATTTTTGAAATCTTCAAACAAGTAGTGGATGAATATGCTTCTAGAGCAGAATTGGGGAAGGAAGCAAAACAGGATGAATTGAAACGTAAACTTGAAAAATCAAACGAAGAAAGAATAAAATCAAGGGTAAAAGCTAGACTTAATACAACGAAGGAAAAAAAAAACTGCATCAGAAGCACTTTAGCGGCGCTCATCTAAACCAGAACCAGAACCACCAGAAGGAGCAACCGTAAGTGGCCTTGTCACTCCCGTAGTGCACTGAAAAAAGCAACAGGACAAAGATTAAAGACCTCAAAAAAGAGGCGCGGTTTATGATTGCCAGGAGCTCGGTACGGTCAAGTTCTGAGACTGCTGAGGAAGCTTCGTTAAAGCATCCCATGTTCAATTTTGATTTACCTGATGCTCATCGGTTATTCAACATAAAAAATGTTAGAGGTGTTTTCATGCGTGATCAATTACCGGAAAAACCAAACCGTGTTGAAACCGGTATCATTAATCTCAATGGACGTTCTGGTCCTGGGACTCATTATGTTGCATACGCGTTTGATCCACGCAAAGTTATTTATTTTGATTCGTCTTGATTGGCACCACCAAAATAATGTTTATGGTATATCAGCGACAGAGTGCGAGGCACTCCTATCTGGTATTCAACATTAGGAACACAAACATCAACGGATCCACCAATATGCGGTCCAGAAGTACTTGATGTACTTAATGCTGTGTCAAGATCATCAGCGCTGGCGCATAAAGTCGTGCACCAATACAAAAATGGTCGTTTTAAACAGGTTAATGGTTCATAATGGTAGATATTTACGGAAGATCTGCACCTATACGTAAGTGCCCAGATGAAGTTGATCTGTCTACGTATGTGACATGCGATGAACCTGCTGATCTTATTCGTGTTACAAGGGATGACCCGGATGAGGTTGTTATTCTTCAGGATCAACAAGGACGGTTGAAGACGATCAATATTAAGTGGGCCAATATTATCATGCGAGGTTTAGGGAACCAACGATAACATTGTGGTAGTATTTACTGGCGACGGGAAAATAGAACCCCCAAAATTATCAGTTGGAGATTTCGTGGATATACTCCCATATCCGTGGTTTAATGACTGGTTTACTCGTCATGACTAAAACTATAATTGTTAGTCTGGGAAAACCGATATTAGCCGATGACGCTGCAACGAAGTACGTGCACGACAGTAATGCCGCGAGAAGGACCTCGTTAACAAGAACGACTGATAGATTAACCACATTGCGATCTAAGTATGATATTCGTGTAACTGCGTTTACGATCCATCTCACAAACTATCAGATTCTTCCTCAGGCCTTCTATGATTTTATTTTTGGAAACCCAATAGTCGTCAGCACTGAGCTCGCTGACGTTCGCACACAACTTAGTGATCTAGTCATCTTTAAACCTCAATTGAAATATTTATTTCAAGGGTCGCAGAAACATCAGAACTGGTTGGAGAACGTCGAGAAGAGATCGTAGAGATAAATACTAAGATTGCAGCTACAATACTGATATTGATAATATCTGAACACCGAAATAAATGAGATAGAAGACATTACGAAGAGACCATTTATACTCGATTCATGTATCATTCTTTACCGGGAGGGGGTGGGGGTGGCAACATTAATTGGTTGCGAAACACATACGGTGAAATTACGTTATCAAAAGGATATTTAAGAATATCGGTCGCACATATTTCTCGCAAAGAAGATTATGGTTATGATGTTAATAGAGCAGATATAAGCGGCATTTAAGTAAATTTCATAGAGGTTAATTATTGGGTGATTATTTCATCCCCCAAACAACTATCATTTTCAAGATAAATACTCCGAGTGAGATTAGCATAATGTACATAACATTACCAGAATTTACAAAGAGATATGAGACTATTAAAGTTATTGTTTTTGCTGAGAAATTGTTATTGATCGGGCCACACTAGGTCGCACACAACAGTCGGTTTCAACAGGATAATGGTTTATAATGGTTGATATTCAAGGAAGATCTGCTACGCGCAATGATCCCAGTGTGATTGATTTATCCAAATACGCGACACGAGCTGAACTTGCCGATGTAATGCGTCTCGACGATTTTAAACCAAACGAAGTTGTTGTTTTTCAGGATCAGCAAGGACGTTTAAAGACTAGCAATATCCCGTTGACATATATTTTTCTGTGAGTTCCAGGTGCGACCGTAGGTAACAGAGTGGTGTTTACTAAAACCAGTAAAATTAAAAACTCAAAGGAATCACTCCGAACAATCACTGGACATATTACCTAACGTATTAGAAGAACTTGAGATATAATGTATGGCGATCTCAACATGAGCAGAAATACAATTATGAATGCTAGAGAATCAAAATCAGACGATGAGGTGGCAACAAAAATATACGTGGACGACAACAACAACTTCACGATCAGAACTGAGATCAGTAAATCCGTTGATGCAATGACTGGCGATCTCAACATGAGAGGAAATAGAATTACTAATTTGAGAGAACCAGAATCAAACGATGGCCCTGCAACAACAAAAACAAAATACGTAGACAACAACAACATCCCCATGATGACCTCGTTACTAACAATCAATGATATACTGACCACATTCAGATCTGAATATAAACTTCATATAATCGCGTTTACAAATTTTCGTAGAAACATAAATATCAATATTGATAATTTCTTTGGAAATCCAAAAGTCGTCGATATTAAGCTCGCTGAAATTATCACACGCGTCGTTGAAAATGTAATATTATTTATAGTCATGAGTTTATATTATGATCGATGCAAAACCGTCACTATTACAAAATTTATGAGGGCAACAACGTTGAAAATTAACACGCTGACACTTACAGGTAAATGTATAAAAATATGAGTTAGCGAGTATTCATGTTGCAAAATAGTTGGCGATATTGCTAAGGCATTAGGAAAATACATGGAACACCATAGGCTAAGTATCCTGCTGGAACACATCTTCCAGGATAGAATTATTGTGGTCCTGGAACTCGCCTTGATATTAGACTTGATGAAAAAAATCAAACAAACCGAGGCGAATTTCCGGTAAATGTGACTGATCAAGCATGCCATGTTCATGAGTCGCGTATAAAGATCTAGATATACAACAACAACATGTCGCGGATATCAAGTTACTTCACCAGCTAAATTAAAAAAATAATAAAATCATACGAGAATCACTAGCGTGAATAATAATAATAATAATAATGAGGACTTTGTATAGCGCCTAATCTTTAGAAGCTAAGCGCTTTACAACATTAGACAACACCTATAAGATAAAAAACATATAATGATATGATTACAACAAACACCATGAAATTAGAAAACATTAAAATACATGCTCTGAATATTTAAGGTAGGAAACATTATTAGGTCTTTAAGTTTGTTCTTGCAGTCGAAATAAGTGAGTTTTTAGAGCACTCTTGAATGTGATCACTGTATCTTTGTGTCTAAGTTCAGTGGGCAATTCATTCCACGTTGCTGGTTCCTGGTATGCAAAAGAAAGCTGTCCATATGACTTTGTTTTAATAGTGGGAATACTGAGTATACGATTGTCAGAAGAGGAGCGTTAAGTATCTTGCTGGTGTGTACACGTGGGTGAGGTCGGATACGCATGTTGGACTAGAGTCCGACAGTGAAACGTAGCACAGAGAACAAATTTTGTGTTAGATTCTGGATCGAATGGATAGCCAGTGTAGGGTACAGAACAGCGGGGAGGTGTGCTCTGATCGTGGTGCTCTAAGCATGATCCGAGCATCTGTGTTTTGAACTTTTTGAAGTTTCTGGAGCAGATATTGAGTTGAACCGGACATAACTGAGTTACAATAGTCCAGTCTTGAAAGTACTAATGAAAACACAAGTGTTTTAGTGGCATCAGCTGAAAGATATTTGCGAACTGATCTGATGCGTTAGAAGCTTAATAATTATCGGACACCAGCCTGCCGGAAGCACAATTCATGAATTTAATTTCTAAGAGAGATGACCACAGCAGGTGCTCGGTAACAAATAAGTTTTGTTTCACGGATACGAGCACTGACGTTACAGACAGTAACGAGTTCAGAACTGCAAAACACTTAATTCCAGTGGCAACTGTCGCAATTTGTATTCCTGTCCTGGACAGACTTTTGAAAATCGTGCTTCTGTTAGACGACGTACTACGTTCAGTTCTGGTTTTGCAATTAGGCGTCATCTAACCGACAGCCACAATGAAATTTTTATGATGTTTCCATTGAGTTCCAACTTAGTCTTTTGCAGCGACAATAACACAATATACATAGAAGTCAGACACCAAACAGACACTGGTTTTGGAGGGAGCTTATCATGTTATATATAAATATATATAAGTTTTGTTGCCACTGGAATTATATATATATATATCAACAAAACTCAGAGCGCATCAACTCTCATCTGGCAGTTACGCACTTATGCTGATAAAGTGCCTGCATGATTACCGCAGGAAACAAAGAGTAGCCGATAAATGCATCAGACTTAATTTATCTATAGTACAACTTATGAAATAAGTCGGCGTCTTACCACTGCTTTCAGTACTTGCTGCAGGTGATGGAGGGCACTTTGTTGCCTGGAGTACTTGTAAAGCCTTATGGTCGCTAGGTAGGTAAAAGAATAGCGCATGCGTTCTGACACTTCCTTCAACATCATACCGATAAGTAATTTTGATAATAAGAAAAAACTCAGTGACATAAAAACATTGCGCGCTGCCAAAAACAAAAATAAGCACGATGGCATCTGCCTCATTAGGATGCAAAGTTATTGTCACGGCTCTGTAACACACCGGGCCATGATCGTAAACAAGCCAGATAGCGATGCAGACTATTTGGACTACTTTAGTCTGTCTACATCTGATGGCGTCAAAAATATAGTTCGTGCAACAAAGTCGCATTTATTACATAACATAAATTCAGCATGTGGACGGATCAGCTTGCAGCCACTTTGTATTTATTTTATCAGATCACAATGCCAGCCAGGGAATATTCTGTCTTGTCATATTAGTCGAGCTTAAAACACTGCCTGCCTAGGCTGATGACAAGTTTGCTTTGAGCAAAGGTTAGTAACCAGTAGGCCATGTAATAATGATAGGTCACATTCTTTTGGTCTGTACTTCAAATAAAATGAAAGCATCGTGGTGCCATAAAGAATACAGAGAGCCTTGAGGAATCTATCTCAGACGACGAACGATTGTTCAGTGATAAATGCGTGCTGAATGTGGCATTTTTTTCGTTTTTTCAACGTCATAGATGGCAGCTGCTGAACGGAACATCCTATAGTTGCCGTGGTCATTTATTGTCAGAACACCTGTCTTGCTTACGTTTGTGTTTCGCTGATCTATAGTTCACGACTGAACCGATGAAATTTGTTTTAAAGGAAACAAGATAGTTGTACCCTGTACTATGTGCAAGTGACGCAAAATGTATTGTAGCGCTATTAATTTTCACGCACTTGCTGGAAAGCTTCCTAGGCCAAAAGACGGTTTTATTCTGCCAGGGCATAAATATAATCCTTTGGACAAACAGCTTGAAGCCAATGATCAGCCGCTTCCTGGCCAAGAACCATATAGTCAAGTAGATGACACAACGATTCGATGCGATGAGAGAGAGAGAGAGAGAGAGAGAGAGAGAGAGAGCTTTTGTCAGCGGAGCTATAAAAACAACTTGAATTCAACGGCGGTAGACCGAACCGATGGGCATCAAATCCAACAAAAATAAGATGCCGGCAAATGAAAGAATACGACTGGCTTTCAGACGTATTACATAAGGCAGGAGGACGCCATTTTCCTAAGCGTATATTTATTGTTAATAGTGTTGCTGATATAAGAAAAATAGATATTGCAGATTTTCGTATAGTCCCTGCCAGTAGATGACTTATTGTTGTTTGTACCATAGGGCATAATTCTATATTTGCCTTAAAGTTAGCTGAATGTGTAGTAAACCAGCTATAAATGCAATTAATAGCTAATTTAATATATTCCTTGATTTTCTTGTAATCCATAGACCACAATTTTAAGTATGACTTTCCAATAGCTGAAGGATTTAATAAGGGAAGTAATCCCGATGATTAAATGGGACACAATATTGTCTGTTTCCAAGACGATTTACAGTACATTTAGGAGAAACAGTAGCACCACACATTCTCCATCGACATACTACTAAACTTGTTACGTGCGTGCGTGCGTGTACGCAATGTATACATACATACATACATACATACATACATACATACGTACGTACGTACGTACATACATACATACATACATACATACATACAATGACTGACAGTGTCGTACCAGTCATAAATCATTCCCAAATGCTCTCAACGACTCTTGTCTCAGTTGGAACAAGGAAATTCTTTGCAGTGAAGGAAAATGTAGCACTGAAAGAAGACACTCGACCTTCATAGGACGAGATTAGTGGTTAAAACAAGTTAATCACCACTGTCCTTCGAGCAAATGTATGTTGATGAATATACAGTTCAAACAAATTCAATGATGCACCTTATTTTGTATAATTTCTATTTCAGGAGTCTCGGGATCATAAAGAAAACGTCTACAGAGTTTGGTTGAAATATTTAATATGGCGGAATTTATGCCGTCTTCTGGTAAACGTCAGCACAGTTTATTTTATTCAATACATAAGTAAAGAATAATATGACAATGATGGTCTGTACAAATCATTGACACAGTTTCAAAATTATGCTTTGAAACACAATAATATACAATTTAAATACCTTCGGTTAGGTCTGTTTGTTTTTGTTATATTAATGCAATAACAAATGATTATATAAAATATTCTTATGCATCTTAATACATGCTGTAAAAAACGGTTAATGTAAATAAAATTCCACCTTTAAGAAAGGTCAGACAAAATACATGGAAAATGTAAAAATGGTACTGTATAAATATTTACCCTCTCAGCTGCTAGTACAATCATATTTAGATCAGATATACACGTATGTTGTTGGTTTTATTTATTTATTTATTTATTTATTTATTTATTTTTCAGTCAAATACCTGACGAACTATGATGGTAATATTATATTTTGTTATGTTTTTTCTTCTGTCCATCTGCCTGCCTGTCTCTCTATCTGTATGTCATCTCAGATCAAACACGACATACAAATAACTAGCATCATGGTGTCATATGATAGGTTTTTATGATCGAGGAAATTTGCAAGGAACGATACGTAACAACCACTTTTCTCCAATCCCAGTCATGTAAAATTACATTGCGAAAAACGTTTCCTTCCTATCCTGCAATAATTTTCTTATTCCATCGCAAGCTTATCGTTAAAATCACAGGACTGAACATTTATTAAAATAGTACACCGGTATAACACTGAAGTTGCTAACTGTGCAATTTACTTAAAGATGGAATTTTTTTTATTATCCTGACCTATTTTTCTTGCGTTCGCTGATTGTTTTTGCTGCTGCTGATGATGATAATGACGATGATTAATTCTGTAAATATTACTGTCGTTAATGTTTTATAATTTGGAACAATCATTGTGATAGTGATTATGGCAAAGATATGTTTGATGTAGAAATCAATAACGTGAATTCTGTGTCAGTTTCAGTACAACAGTATAGATAGGTTCATTCCAGTGGATGTTTAATATACGAATAACATTAATTTATATCCGTTTCAGTACAACAGCGTGGAGAGGATCATTACAGTAGATGTTTAATATACGAATGACATTAATTTAGATCAGTGTTAATACAACAGCGTGGAGAGGATTGTTTCAGTGGAAGTTTAATTTACGAATGACATTAATTTATATCCGTTTCAATACAACAGCGTGGAGAGGATCATTACAGTGGATGTTAGTAGTGAAGTGGGATTCCCTAGCCTCAATGGGAATTAGCATTACAACCCCTCCCCCCGGGACACTCTAGCCTCAAAGTTTCTAGCCTCAGTGGGAATTAGCATTACAGACACACACACACACCCGGACACTCTAGCCTCCAAACAGGTCCCGGCACTATAACCTCAAGGGGAATTGAACATGGGAAATTTTAACATGGATGGGACTGTATAGCCTCAAGGGGAATTTAACATGGGGATATATCATGGGACTGTATAGCCTCAAGGGGAATTGAACATGGAAATATTGGGTCTGTTTACGGACAAGGAGTTTGTATAGCGTCTGACGTCACAGTAGGGGAGATTGGTAACAATGTGTCAACTATGGGAAGGTGACGTTACAGTACTGAGGAAAGAGCGGGGTGTACAGAGATAACACAGACAAGAGACAAATACTTGTACAACATTTTCTTTTTTAAATTGGGGAGGCAAGAAAGTCATTTCTTTTCGAGGCCTATATGTGGCCCTGAAAAAGGCCTTTGGGTTTATGTTAACATTATTCCGTTAACATAGAGGGCATCGCATAGGTCTTCTTCTTTTCCTCAAACTTTGTCTGACTTCTGGTCCGTAAATCAGAACCCTCTTCAAACAGCCTTGTCTCTCCACATAAATTCTTCTTTTCAAACAGCTTGTATCCGTCATCCTGACAATGGTTCACGATGATCTGACATACATTGGTAAGTACGTACGGAACAGCATTGAAGATACGAGAGTAGAGGATTCTACGTTGGTCCACATCTTGTGACGAGAACAGGTGAAGGAATGCAGCGAACTGCGGTTTATTTATATGGGAAGGGAGGATCGAAACGGATTGAGTTCATTCACCAATCCAAACACGCGTTACAAAATTCAGTCACCACACGGAATTAGTCATCCAATCCGAAGAGAGCAGTCTGTGACGTCACATTCCCTATATAGAGGCGCTAGCGTCTGTGCGCAGTCAATCCATGAGACATAGTTTTCAAACATGATGGAAACTAAGAAGACGATGAATTGGGGTGCACCGGCTGTGGAGACGAAAAGCGATGGAATAGAATTGACTACCCAAGTCAACACAGACCTGCTTCCAGAAGAGGTTAATTTTAATTGGGATTTTGTCGATTTTCTTTCGATAGAATTTGTTCCGGAACCAGAACCTTCGCCACATTCTCCTTCTTTACCACACGTGCAGAATTTTAAACAGAGACAGAAAGAAGAATTGGAGAAATTTTTACAGCAGAAAAAGGAAGCAGAACAAGCTTTCTTCCTTCAGCAACAACAGCAAGAAAAAGAGGCAAGAAGAAAACGACAGGAAGGAGCAAGAAACAAGGTAGTGAAAGTCAAATGGTCACGGTCCTTTTAGACATTTTAGCAGAGATAAGAAGTCTGAAACAGATGTATCAGACTTATTTATTACAACTGAAGAGATAAAGACCTTCCCGAGCTAAACAACCCAACCCTGTGATTACACCTGCTGGATCACCCTTAGTGATTTCTACCAAAGCATCATCGACAGGAGGCAGTTCAGAAGTAGGCCTTGGCCGTGGCAAAGGCTTAAGGCGGTTGAATCTGATTGCTTCCCATTCCTAAGTTTGTTGTTTAAACAAACAAATACCCAAAGACCTTTTTAAGGGCCACCCATTTCTCTCAAAATGAGATAGTATTTCAATTGCCAACATCAATTAAAACTCAAAAACCCTTTTTACCCATATTGTATATGTGGATGTATGAGTGCATGAGTGTAGGTTCTTATACTAAAATTCAAAACCAAAAGACACTTACGTTTTATGCCTGGTCTATTCTGGTCCAAATTTTACAATCCAATTCACAACATAACACTTTAAAACGTTCTTAGGCTTCGTCTGTGTCTGTCGTCACTCTCACAGTTTTGTCCTCCATTTCTTCCTCACTTTCTTCTCGTCTTTTCTTCTCACGTTTCTCTTTCTGCACGTGTCTGGGTTCTTCCTTAGAGAAGGGTACATCTTCTTCCTCTCCAGACTCCCTCTCTTCTTCTTCTTCCTCTTGTTTCTTTGGGCATTCTGAAGTCCAATGTCCTTTTTCTTGACAATTATAATAGGTATCTTGACTTTTGTCTCTTCTAGCACTTGTTTTGCTTTTTTGACGGTCTGGACACTCTGAAGACCAATGCCCTTTCTTCTTACAGATAGCAAGTATCTTGACTTTTATCTCGAAAGGAGGGTGAGTAGTCCGTCGGCTTGTCTGAAGAAAATTTTCTGATGACACCTCGCAAAGCTCTGATCAAAAGTTCGATCTGTGTAGGCTGTTCCATCGTTCTGCTCAGTTTGAGAGTGAAATGAATAAGGGAAGGCAAGACACACCCTTTATATATACGTTGGATTGTCATGGATATAAAGTGCCCCATGGCGTTTAACATGTAATCATTTGACCTTTTGAAGCCAAGATGAAACGATCGCATCGGTTCGTGAAAAAGGAGAAGAAAGTAAGGGGCAGAAACGTGGTGAATCGCCTCGTACAATAGCTGAAGTCTTGGCACAAATTCATGCCAGTGATTTTGAAGATGACATGAGTGAACCAGTTTCCAGACCCAGAGATTCTTCACCTAAAAGTTCACCACCCTTTGTAAGCCCTGAAAAGTACTGTCACATTCGAGAGACGGAAAAGCGCTCCTCTAGAAAATTTAGAACCACAGCTTTCACCTACACGGTGAAGTTTAAAGATTTCAAGTCCGACGTACCGTTGGAGAATGCAGAAGGGTTCCTCACCGAGGTGTAGGATTCTTTGTTAACCACACTGAAGCGACAATGTCAAGCCAAAGAAGACGATCGCTTGAGACTATCCATACATCACGTCAATTTAAAGTCTTCCTGTCTGGATCGAGTTTAGCAGCCAAGCAGAACGGACACCTTCCAAAATCATGGACAAGATTCAACATGTACAACAATCCAATGAACAATTTCACATCACCGATAGAAAAGCGACACTGTTCATGACCCACGTGTCTCTTACCCAAGGGACTGGACGCAAAAAGGTCTTATTGGTGGACGACCTTCGTAACACCAAAACAAGCCTCGTCCGAATTAACAACCCTCAAGACCATATGTGTTTAGCCAGGGCTGTCGTAGTGGGAGGAACCTATGCCGACAAGAACGACACGGTAGATTGGAAAAGAGCCTGGAAAACTATTCGACAATCGGACCAAGACGAACAACGAAATGAAGCAGAACTCCAGTTACAACAAGCTGGCTTGTCCAAAGACACGCCCTGTGGTATTCCTGAAATGCAAATATTGCAAGATATTTTGGCACCATGCTACACCATGAAAGTGCACTTTCAACAAATGCGTGGAATTCCATTGTTTCGAGGCAAACATTTTAAGGATGGAAAATACATTCACGTCTATCATAACGATGAGCATTTCGATGTCATTACCAGTATCACCGGATTCCTGGGATACTGTTATTACTGTGAGAAATGTGGCTGTTGCTATAACAATCGAGAGCAACACAAACATTGTGGATCAAAATGCTCAGGATGTTTAGCCTCACAACCCTGTCTGGACGAAGGACAAACACGAGTGCATTGTTCACCTTGTCAGCGCACTTTTGTCAGCCCTGCCTGCTACCAACATCATCTAAAGACGCAAGGTTCACAGCAGAAATGTGCTTGTCAACTGCTGAGATTGTGTCCTACGTGTGGGCAAGGCATACTTACCAGTAATGCTAAGGCACACATATGTTCAGGAAAGAAACGATGTCACATTTGTCACCTATTCGTGGACTTGGAACATCAATGCTACATTCAAAAATACCAACCTCAACAGAAAGATGATGACCACAAGAAGAAGGAATTTCATCTATTTCGATTTCGAATGTATGCAAGAGACTGGCATTCAAATTCCTAATTTCTGCGTGGCTCATCGAGCGTGCGCAAAGTGCATCCAAGAACCAATTTTTAGTCATTGTCCTCAGTGCAGTAAGATTCTTGGAGGACGTGAAAAAATCTTTCGAGGACCGTACACGCTAACCGAATTCGCCCAATGGATCTTAGACCCCATCGACGATACGTGGAGCCAAGAGGACATCGAACGTAACGGAGATTGTCTTCGCCATGCCAAGGTGATGGCTCACAATGACTCAGGATACGATGAACAGTTTCTTTTGAGGTACTATAAGGAACAAGGCACCGCTCGTCCTAAGGTGACTTTGAACGGAGCCAAAATCATTTCTATGCAAGTGGGACAAGTACAGTTTAAGGATTCGATGAGTTACTTGGCCATGCCTTTGAGCCGAATGACCAAAACGTTTGGAATGACAGAAATGTCCACAGGTTATTTTCCACCAATTTCAATACAGAAGCCAATCAACACGCTGTCCTACCCCATTTGCCTGAGCTCAAGGTTACGACCCCGACAACATACGTGCCGAACAACGAGAAGCTTTCTACGCTTGGTACCACGTCCACGCCTCAGACACCTTCGACTTTCAGGAAGAAATGTTAAAGTATTGTCGTTCCGACGTTGCAGTGGAAAATTTCGAGAACTGTTCGTGGAATACGGAGGGGTCTATCCTTTGAAAAAGCTTGCACCATTGCCAAAGCGTGTTCCTTAGAGTACCGCCAACGATTCATGCCTGAAAACACCCTGGCTGTCATCAGCCCTCAAACGACCAACTTTGTCAAACGCCAAAACTCGGGCAAAGCCCTACGCTGGTTACAATAATTGTGCGACAAGGAAGACAAATGGATTCAGCACGTTTGCAACGGAGGGGGCGAAAAGACCATCAGAACGTATTCGGTAGATGGCTGGGACTTAGAAAACCCCAAGATCGTGAACGAGTTTAACGATTGCTTATTTCACGGATGTCCCGTCTGTTACACTGAACGTGGTACTAAAAATCAGTTTTTACAACGATCCATGGAAGACTTGTGCCAGGCCACTTGTCAGCTAAGTTTGAAGTTAGAACAGCAAGGATGCCAAGTGGTGGAAATGTGGGAACACGAATATGATCACAGTTTGAAAACCGATCCCGAGTTTAAACGCATCGTGGAAAGTTACAAGTTGATGCACCCCCTGACCCCGAGAGATAGTTTGTACGGAGGACGGACAAATGCCACCTGTTTGTTGTACCACGCTGACGAAGAGAAAGGAGAAGAAATCAGATACTTGGACGTGTGTTCACTGTATCCCAACGTGTGCAAATATTGTCGCTTTTCTTCAGGGCACTCGCAATTGCTGACGGAACACATTGACCTGGACCACATTCGACAATACGAGGGCTTGATCAAGTGTAAAGTTTTGCCTCCCACCGACTTGTACCATCCCGTGTTACCTCACCATTGCCAAGGAAATCTGATGTTTCTCTTGTGCCGTACTTGTGCCGAAACCTATAACCAATACCAACCTTGTCAGCACACCCAGTAAGAACGTGCTTTGACTGACACATGGGTGAGCGTGGAATTGTTTAAAGCTCTGGACATGGGATACCAACTGTTAGAAGAATACTAAATTTACCACTTTCCCAAGACAAGAAATACCACAAAGGTTACCAAACTCAGAAAGGCATTTTTGCAGACTACGTGGATGCTTTTTGAAACTAAAACAAGAAGTTAGCGGCAATCCTTCCTTGTGTCACACTCCCGAAGACCAAAAGACATTCAAAGAGAAATACTGTGAGCAGGATGGCATCACTTTAGACCACATCGAGAAAAACGAAGGCAGGCAATCTTTTGCCAAAGTGATGTTAAATTGCTTGTGGGGTAAAATGGCACAACGGCCGTGTTTACCCAAGACGGAATGTTTGACAGAACCTTCCTGGTACTTCCAGATGATTCACGACAAAACCAAATACATGAAACACGTGGACGTCGTTGGTGAGGATTTGATATTAGCCAATTACGTAGAAGATCTGGACTTTGTACAAGCCGACGAATTTAGAAATGTTATCATTGCCGCTTACGTGACAGCCCATGCTCGCTTAAAGTTGTACGAAGCTTTAGAACTATTAGGGGATCGCGTCCTGTGCTTTGACACGGACAGTTGCATCTACATCGATCGCCCGGGTCAACGTTACCCTGACATCGAAGGAGACCGTTTAGTAGCCTGGAGAGACGAGCACCCCGACGACAAGATTCTAAGTTTCGCTAGTGGCGGTCCTAAAAATTACGGCTATGAATACCGGGACAAACAAGGAGAAGTGCACACAGAGTGTAAAGTGAAAGGATTGATTCTCAATTATCGCACCATGCGAGTGGTAAACTTTGGCGTATTGAAAAAATCCTTGCAGTCTGGAGAGGATGAATACTTTAAAGTGACCACCTACCAACCGCACAAGATTGTACGTTTACCCACTCACCAAATTGTCAGTCGACCTTTGGAAAAAGTCTATCAGATCGTGTACCAGAAGCGAGTACGTCTTCCCAATCACTTCACTTTGCCGTATGGACATGTCGGTGTAAAAAATTGGTTGTAAGAGGATAGCCACCAACAAGAAGGATGACATCGCCACAGCAAGAATCGAGTGAGAAGCCCAATGAGAACTCCAAGTTCAAACCCTACCATTTTCGGTCTTCTTCCCTGACTATTGTGATTGTGCCCGTCGATTGGAAACGTTTTAAAAATGGCCCACGGATTGGGAAGGATTACCTACTTCGAATGTTTCAGCTAGAACAGGATTGGTCTACTTGGGACCTGAGACTGGATTTGGATACGAAGTTCAGTGTTTCAGTTGCGGCCTGAAGTTACGAATGGATCTATGTATCTATAATGATTCAGCTATTCTGGAACATACTCGATGGTCTCCGCATTGTCCTTACCTTTCTATGGCCTTTTCATCCATTACACTACGTTACAATTATGACGGTACCTTAGAGAAAGTAGTACCGTTGTCCAGCAAGAAAAAACAGAAAGACTTCCAAAACTAGACATAAGAAAGGAACGATGTACAAGCTTGAGACCTCATTGCGATTAGTATAAGAAGGGACAATGTCCAAGATCGATAGTTCATTTTGACAACCAAGACCAAGCGAACAAGATGAATACCTTCAGAGAAACACAAACCAAGTTCAGACAGGCATAATTCAAATTCGGTGATTCTCAAGTGGAGTGCGATGCTGTACCTTGCCATGAGAGCGATGCAGTAAAGCATGATGGGAACTTTGTTCTCACTACTACTACTACCACTATACCTATCATGGAAAGTGAAGCTATGCGTGTCAAACCTGACGGATGCGAAAGCGATGACACTCGTCATCGTAGACTCTTTGCTGGTTGTCACTCTGGATGTCAACTTTCATGTCTACCACCCTACGGATGTCATCCAGCACTGAGCAAACTCCTGTCGATGTCACCCTACCCTCATGAAACGAACCTGTGAAAGACAAATATTCGTTCCCTGTGCGTTTGCCTGAATACTGCAACTTTGAAAATCTCTGGGAGGACCGACTCCTGAAGAATTAGTCAGAGCCGGATTTTTCTACTTGGGCGAAGGGGATAAAGTCAAGTGCTTCAGTTGTTGTGTGTCACTTCATCAGTGGGAACAACAAGATTCAGCCTACCTGAAACATGCTCGATGGTCCCTGAATTATCACCATTTACCTTTATTGGGACGATATCAATAATCCCTGAATGTATACTTTGCAAGAGAACATTCGTGGTATGCCTGTGGAGTTCAGAGAACGCATTTACCGAGAACTGGTCAAAATTCAAGTGAAACGTAAAGAACAATTGCATCCGTTACGTCACCGATGTTTAAACCACTGGTACCTGAATCCTATAAGAGGACTGATTCATAAAAAAGTGTTCCAGTGGTCAGACCACGTTAAAAACTTCGAGGCCGAGAAGGATCGTCATGTTCATGATTTTCGTTACTTCGAGATACACTTACTCCAACGAATTCCAGAAGAAGAGTTGGAGGATTACATAAACCTTTTACGCAACATCAGCTTAGTGGAAGAGGAAACTTCTGAGCGAACTCTGAACTGTAGGTTAGTGCTTAGAGCGTTTAGATTCCCTACTGGAGAACGATTATCTCTGGGCAGAAAGTACATTTATTGCGTCCGAAAAAAAAAACAGGGTGCAAAAACAGGCTGCCATGTTACGGCTTTTATCAAAATTGATTCAACATATTCCGTGGAAGGAAATCAATGACACTATTCAAACAGTGGAAGATTACCAATACTTATTACGACAACTGTGTCCATTCAATTGGGGTCGCCGTCTGGTGTGTGTCTTAGTGATTTGTTTTCTGGGATTTCATTTACCAGCCGATTTCTTGTGGACTCTTTACGAACAGTCTTTACGAACAGTACTTACCACCTAATCAACATGAAAGTGTTCCGTTAAATGGCCACGAGAGACTCATTTTGCTCAAAGCTTTGCGTTTTCACCTAGATACTTCTCACGGGAAAAAAAGATTCGTCAACTTTTAGGTACCGAAGATGTGTATGACGATGTGTGTGTAGCTTGTGACTTACACCCTCATTGGACAGATGTATGTGACTGGAAAAATTGGGGTTTTGAGGCTTGGACTAAAGAAGTAGCCCATTATGCTTGAGAGTTGTGATCCAACATTTCAACCACCTAGGAAAAAAGTCACTTTTAAACCTGTGTTAGTGACAGTGCCAGAAGAACCCGTCACCGAGGACAATTCCTTCCTTCAGGACAGGACTGTCATGGACATTCCCGAAATACAATTCGGGAGGACACTTGTGTGACATTAACCCTTTGGCTTTTATGTATTTTAGTCTTTCGTCTTTATTTTTGAAAAATCAATAAACGTGTCCTGTAAAAGCATATAAACTCTTGTCTTGTCTGTCTTCGGGTCACAAGTGACATTCCTTGCATTATGGCTACCTCTGCTGTCTCTGCTCCCTCTTCCTCCACTGTCAAAGTCATCGACGAAGACTTAGATCGTGCCAGTTGGGAGGCTTTGTATCTTCGCCATCCCTTTAACATGCTCATTGCTGGACCTAGCGGTTCAGGCAAAACCGAATTTGCCAAACGTTTGATCGAACATAAACATCATTTGTTCGATCGTCCACCTCAACGAATCGTGCGGTGTTACAAAGAGTGGCAATCGGCGTACAGTCACTTGCGAGAAAGTCAAGGCGATTCCATCGTGTTTGTGGAAGGCATTCCTAACCAAGACGACGGAATCGTGTCTGACCACCGTCAAACCCATCTGGTCATTTTCGATGACATGTTAGGAGAAGACGAAGAAGAAATTTAGCTTTGATTTACGCGCAAAGGGCATCATCGTAATGCCAGTGTCATTTACATTACTCAAATTTGTTTCAACAAAGTAAAGCCCATCGTACCATCAGTCTCAATGCTCATTACGTAGTTTGTTTAAAAGCCCTAGAGATAAATCGCAAGTGCAAGTCTTAGACAAACAGTTAGGAACGCCTTGGCTAACTCATGCATACGTCGATGCCACTCCAACTCCACACGCCTATTTACTCGTCGATTTGAAACCGACTAACCCCGATTATTTGCGATTTCGTACCCATTTGTTTCACCACTGGTGTCAAGACGGAGGGCCTGTCCTGTACATGTCTCCGTCATCAACTGAACCAACTCAACTTAACCAAAACAAAATCTATAAAAACCTCAGACACTTTGCGTCTGTCTCACACAGCGTCAACATGACCTCCCTTCAGTCTCATCTTCCCGTCAAATTGAATCTTGCCTTGCATGGCACCAGGCGTGAAAAAAATCCACAAATGCGTGCTCGTGTCTTAGATGCAAGTCTTAAAGAAGTCTTACGATGGTTTACGGTGACACCACGTCAATTACTGCAAGGCATCATTCAGATTCTTCATCAAACCAAACGCTTTTTTGATAGAAACAAAGTAGCTTTGACGAAAATGACCGATCCCTGCATCGACACTGAAACCAAAAAGCAAATCATTTTGAAACCTAGAGGGAGCGGTACTCTAGGAGGTGTCATCATTCGATCTCTCTTAAAATGGGATGCTAATGCTCCCAAAGTTTCTCGCCAGGAAAAAGTCATTCCCAAAAAAGCCAAACGAATCCCCAAGAATAAAAAGAGCAACGGTGTCAAGACCATGTCATGAACCCAGAAAAAGAAAATCCCACAAAAAATAAACAGAGAAGTCACCAGAAAATGAAAAGCCCACAGAAAACAGTTTCTACTCGCAAGAGAGGCACTTCAGCCAGGACGCAACCTTACATTCGCAAACCAAGACCAGCAACGACGGTGACCGCGTCTCCGGTAGCCTCAGGTTCATCCACTTCTCCGTTGATGACACCATGGTAAGCCCATGTCTCCAAGAACTTCTCCAGTGGTGACACGCTCCTCCTCTTAACTGCAGTGTCAGCTGCTCACAAAATACCTGCTCCCAAAATCAAAGTCCAAGAGAGATCGGGCATGTTACAGAGTTTACTGGATTTGTCCAAGCAAGACCTGACTCGATTTAGTCCGTTGTGAAGCCCTCCACCACGCGTGATGCCTGTCATCAAGTTGATACGACGTAAAGACAATCAGTGGCGATGCGTTCCAGTATAAAAAAGGTCTGAGAAAAGCATGGGTATCAGTGTTTTGTGCTCATGAAGACCAAAAGATGTCACCCCCAGAAAACATCCCTCTTCTAAACCCATAGGAAAGGACTGCCTCCTCGTTTAGTCAAACATGGGGACATGTTGGCTGTCCTGTCCAAAGCTTCTCCACCCATGCGAGAAAAACCCATTCAAACAGCCGCAAAAGATGACATCGATATCGTGTGCGAATGTTGTTTGAACGTCTTGAAAGGTACGATCCCTTTGTCAAAACACCAGAAACAATGCTTATGCAAACATCGTCGCGTTCTTCGCCAAAGGGTTCAAAAGAAAATCCCCATTCGTCAAACGAAGAAGATGCTGGTCCAGTTTGGAGGAAGTTTTCCTCTATTGTTAGGACCTTTGCTGAAAGGAGTATTGGAAACCATGTTGGTAGGACTCGTGGGAGCAAGATAGAAAGGACCTCTGGAGTACCGAGATCTCAGACGTGACCCTTGACATCGAATGGAAGGACGAAAACTATCTTTAGTGCCTTACAAACGATGAATGGAATGCCATCGTTGGCAAGAACAACGGACCCTGCATTTGCCTCCCAATCCCAATTTGAGCAAGATGTCCCAGTTCCAACACAAACTGCAGTCGTTGATGGATCGCCACGATTTGTCCGAAACAGAAAAATCACAAAAGTACATTCAACTCTTGCAACGAAACTCTTTCACCAGAAAGTTTTAGACGAAACAGCTCTACCCACTCTGAAAGATTTTAAGACCTTGATGAAAAGTTTATCCGCCACACCACTACCTCCACCACTACCATCCCCAGGGGTTATGAAAGACGTCACTGCAGGAAAGCCCGAGGAAGAAAACATACGAGAAGTTTTTGTCTCATTGATGTCTTTTCCAAATTTGCCTGGGTCGTGCCCTTGACTACCAAATCGAGCAGCGAGTTAGTACGAGCCCTGCAACAGTGGTCGTCACCCTCTTCGATGGCAAACTAACAAAGGCACCGAATTTCTTAACCAAGCTTTCCAAAAAGAATTAAAGAAACGTGACATTCTTTTTTTCACCAGCGAGAATCCCGAAACCAAAGTCAGCATCGTGGAACGTTTCCAACGCACTTTGAAAGAACGCATGCGCCAGTATTTTACGCATCACCACACTCTCAAGTATTTTGACATCTTTTCGCACCTGTTCAAGCGAACAACCAATCTTACCATCGAATCATTCGAAGTACACCCCAAGATGTGACTCCCGACAACGAGGTGCTGGTTTCTGATCGACTGTTTGGTACGTCCCCGACGGTGGCTGTCCCCAAGAAAAGTGGAGTGTTGGCCGTAGGAGATTGGGTGCGCATTGGCAAAACCAAACGCACTTATGACAAAAGTCACTTACCTAACTGGACCACCGAATTGTTTCATGTCACTGGACGAGTGCATGGCCGTCATCCAGCCGTCTATAAATGGGAAGACATGAACAGAGAAGTGTTAAAAGGAACCTTTTACTTACCCGAGTTACAACGTGTCACCAAAAACGAAGACGACGTGTACGACATCGAAAGCATTCTAGAGCGCAGAACCCGTAAAGTGGGAACAAGACGTGTTAAAGAAGTCAAAGTGCGTTCGAAAGGATATCCTCCAAGTTTTGATTCTTCGATCGACGCTTCGGAAGTCATCGACTATAAAAAGAAGTAACAATCATGCCCTTCCACACAGACTCAGCTACTGCTACCACTGCAGTGACAACTCCTTCACTGAATTCTTCTCTGCAAGATCTACAAAAACAACCCTTGTGGTTGTGGTGTGAAGAACGTGTGCCTAAAACGCAAATCGTCTTTTTCTGCCAAATCTGTGTGGTGTATTGTGTCATCGGTGCGGCCATTGCCAATTTGAGTTTGCAACAGGGAGACAAACAATTGTGAAGCATTTTATTGAGCAGTAGCATCGGTTACCTTCTTCCCAATCCATCCCTGAAATTCTTCTCGAACGTCAACAACGGGAATTTTTCGTCCAGTGTTAGTCCGACTCCAACAACAACAACCCCATTTTGGGCGGAGACACTCCTCTGACTTTCAGTAACCCCTCGGACAGCCACAGAACTCTGGAGTTATGAACAACCATAACCAATTTTACTTAACCTTACCCAGTGACAGTTCCATGGAGGTGTTTCCCAACAACACGTTGTGTTGTTACACGGCCAAATTACCTCGGGCCATCCACTTAGATCACGAAGCCCATTGGGAAGTGGCTTTGGTGGAAATCATTCACCCGACACAAATCAAAAACATCACTGAAAAGCAAAACACTTTCCAGGTTGAAATCCTGAATGCCCAATTTCAAGAAGAAATAAATAAAATCGGGTTTTTAGGAGACACAAGACCAGCAAGTAATCCTACCTTCAGTATCTACACATTGAAAATTCCTTCAGGTTAGTATGTTAGTGGTGAACATTTGGTGGACACTATTGCGAACAGGTTCGACTTGGCCTTTGGCAAAGCCCTGATCAGAGCCAAAAGAAGTGTGAAGATTGAGTACCATAAAGTGGCTCATCGCCTCATGATCAAATTTCAGGATACGGACATATTGTCCCTCAGGTTTAATGGTAGTTTGTTTGAAATTTTGGGTGGACATCCACAGATGGTAGCAAAAAATTTGAACTTCAAGATCAACAGTAATATGGATTTTTACAGGGCTTTTGGAAGCCCGGTAGAACTGAACGAAGGACTGAATTTGATCTTTGTGTACTTCGATGTGGTGGAGTATAAGGTGGTGGGACACACCTCCGTACCGTTACTGCGTGTCATTCCTTTCAAAGTGGATAGTACCACGACCAATGACCAAGAATGTGCAAACACCTATCACGTACACCGTAAATTTGTACATCCTCACTATTTTCCCGTCAGTCAGTCGTATTTTGACACTGTCAACATTGCTATAAAGGAGATCTGGGACAATATATTCCATTCTCCAAAGGGAAAGTCACGGTGAAACTCCATTTTCGTTCAGTGGCTCCGGTGTTGAAACCGATTTTGACACGAGGATTGCACGCCTTGAAAGATAGCGCATTGACACAAGGCATTTTTTGTTGTTGTGAGGTTTAACGCCATTTTTCATCACACGATAGGCTAAACATGGCGGCCAGTATTAATGGTTGAGGAAGAACCCGGGAAAACGGCGGAAAGAACCACCGACGCACGATAAGCTACTGGCAAGCTTTCTCGGTGGCTCCGGTGTTGAAACCGACGGTTACACGAGAATTGCATGCCTTGAAAGATGCCGCATTGACACACGGTAAAGAATTTCTCCAAAATGTCATCATCGACAAACAAAACCCTAAAGAAACATTCTTGATGGCAGACAAAAATGTCTTGCTGCAAACGGGTAAAGACATTTTGGGCCTACGAGAAGCATCTATAAATGCCCTGAACCCTACCGAGTCAGGCATTCCTGCTTCCCTGACGTCACAGGAAGGACAAGGCACAAAGAGACGACGAAGAAAACACCCCTTCACAAGTCTTCTCACTTTTAAAGCTAGAAAGACAAAGAAAAGAAGAACTGCTCGAGACTTAGACGCTTTTGATTATTAAATATTAGAAAAAGAAATGATGCACCGAGAGTATTGCGCCTGTTCTAAGTCGGAACTGGATCTGTTTGCCATGCCACCCACCATGATGACGATGCAAGAATCCTAATGGGTCGAATTTCATCCCATCTCCTCTTTGACAGCTTCAGCTCCCGTCGAGTTTGAAATCAAAGGACAACCTGAAGATTACATAGATCTGAACAGTAGTTACTTGTATTTGAGTCAAAGTGAACGATACGCATGGTAGCGATCAAGATGCCGATGAGCCAGTAGCTCCTGTGAACAATTTCATGCATTCCTTGTTTAGCGAAGTGGACTTGTACTTGAACAACAAACTGGTCAGCAGCAGCATGGATACTTACCCATATCGAGCGAACATGGAAAATCTCTTGACGTCCGGAAAAAAGCCAAAAACATTCATCTGGATGCTTGCGTGGTATGGAAACTTGACACAGCGGGCAAGTTCGATGAGGTGGCACATAAAGATAGCAGCAGTAAGGGATTTGACGCACGTCAAAAGGAAATGGCTGGAAGATGAAGTGTAGAACGGATTGATCGCTTACATTTGGACATGTGGTTACAAGAGAAGTATTTGCTGAACGACGTAGATATTCCCCTGAGACTGAATTGCAACAGTACCACTTTCCATTTGATGGCTGGTGCAAATGGTTACAAAACCTACATCGAGGAAGCCAGATTCTACGTGCGACGTGTGGAAATGTTACCAAAAGTGGGAAACGACATCAGTTACACTTTGAGCAGAACGACCATTAAGTATCCGATACGTCGCGTGGAAGTGAAAACTTTCACCATTGGCACTGGACTCAGATCCAAGATCGAAGATCATTTGTTCTAAGGACAGTTACCCAAGCGATTATTCATTGGTATCGTGAGCAATGCAGTCTTCATCGGAGTCCACAATCAAAATCCTTTCCAGTTTAAGCACTACGACGTGTCCAAGATCGAAGTCAGTCGAGATGGCAAAACATTGTGTACCAGACCCTTCAAACCTGACTTTAGTGTGAAGATGAATTACTTGAGGTCGTACTTATCCCTGCACGATGCCACGTGACAGTTAGGAAGCACCACCAATTATGGTATTACGTACGACGACTATGCAGGAGGCTAAGCTTTGTGGGCTTTTGATTTCACTCCAGACCATGGTAGCGACGAGGGACATTTCCACCCTATAAAATCTGGCCAGATTCGAGTGGAACTTCAGTTTGCTAAACCTCTACCTGAGACGGTGAACGTCCTCCTGTATGCCGAATTCGATAATAGCATGGAAATCGACAGTTTGAGAGAAGTCATTCTAGACTACTAGAAGCCATGGAAAACTGTTATCCCTTTTGACATAATGGAGAACCTTTTTACATGGAATGTGAGGAGACAATGGAAGGAGAACTCCAAGACAAAGACGAAAAGGACATCGTGATAAAGTCGAGATGGCCATGACAAGAACAACATTTAGTCTCCTGTTTTGCCAAACAATTCGCAGACAAAATTACGGAATTGATTAAGAAAGATTGCTACTGATGTCAAAACGATCATCCCAGTCAAATTCAACACGATAAATGTCTGATGCTGAGTCATGAAGAAAAATTGGAAGAGTATCTGGAAGAAGACATCTCGGATGAAGCCGTGTTGGATCACTGGTATAGTCTTACGTGGACATTCTTGCCCTCGACTCTAGAGATCAATCACATCGAAGCTCTCTTGGCTCAGAACACAGAGACAAAATGAAGAAACGGTTACTTATCAGACAAATTTCAAGAGGAAGTCCGGATTTAATTGATCACTTATCATCACCTGTGAAGAAAAACAAGAAAAAGAAAAACGACACAAACATGGATACCTGGAAACTTTATTACCTTTTGAACCACAGTTCGTACACTGCTTCTTGGAATCCATTCGTGTGCGCTAAAGATGAACTACCTCATCGCAAACCTCAAGACCATCAAGCTTATGTGATCAACCCGGACTACAGTCATCTCCCAGGAACCTACTGGATAGCTGTCTACTTTCCTCAAGAAGGATGTGTGAAGTATTTTGATTCGTATGGATTTCCCCCTTTGGAAGACGATATCATTGACTTTATGAGAAGAAATGCTCAGACCACAAGATTCAATAATGTGAAATTACAAGGCACAGATTCATTGGTGTGTGGACAATATTGTGTGTATTGTCTTCATCAACCCAGTCTTGGATAATCTTTAGAACATTTAGTTCTTTATTTTGATCGTCATTGTTCAAGAAAAGATGAGAAAGTAGATCGATGGTTTTGTGACCATTATGGTTATCTTTTGTCTCTAGCTAGGAAACGTAGTGTATATCAATGGCCCAATGACTTGCAACAGTGGAAATCTCAATTTAATTCACTACGTTGTCAAGAATGTCCATAATAGATAGTTAATGTTTTTTTTAAATGTTTATTGTTGAATTGAATGGTTAATTTTTTTAAAAAAATTTAATTGTTAGTTGTGAGTTATTTGAATAAAAATGTTGTGTTTTGAAAAAAATGCGTTTGCCGTTTGTTTTCCATGGGTATCATGAACCATGCTCTTTGACTTTTCTATATCCCTCACATCAAACTATTTTAGCGTTCCGTGTAGGGATGTTTTCGATCGCATCCGCGCTTTAACCATAAAAGCGGAGAAGTCACCAGTCTGACCATCCATTGTCGACTCATCCTTCGACGAAGATGTGCTCAAGATTAGCAAAGCTGAACGAAGCTTACGTGAATTTGCATCGTGTCAGGCAAAGCCTGATACCGAGCCTGAAGAGATAGAGAATGTCAAAATGTTACAAATCACTGAAGACCTGATAGTAGAGCTCTTCAGAGAGGAAATTAACAGCAAAAAAGAAGAATGGACAGATAAGTACACACTTCAGAAACAGCAAAGAGAACAGAGAGAGCAGCAGCAGCAGCAGCAGCAGCAGGAACCTGACAGAAGCTTTGTCGACTGCCGTGTCGACACCAAAGAGTTCTCCTTCTCTTTCCGAAGAAGCAGACCCTATCTTGTGGGAAAGCCTGTCACCAGACGAGGTCGCAATCTTAGATTATAAAAGATTGCCATAGCTCCTCGTTCACAAAAAACAGCCCTTTTCAGGGCTACAAAATACTCTAGAAAAGAAATGCTCATTCCATGGCCTATGACATGTTAGTCAGTTAGAAAAATTAGAAGTGCGTCTATAAGCACATTATTTCTTTATCTTGGTTAGAAAGTGTGACTCTAAGTCCTTTATTTCCGTCGCTTGTCAAACATTTTAGATGAGTGTTTGTTAATAAAAAGTGAGTGAGTGTTTCTTTTAGGTCCGCGCGTTTTTAGTGATAATATGGGTAATGTAAGCGTTGGTATCAGAGGTTGTTTTCCTTCACGTCCGTGCTTAACGTGTTTATATGAAACGCTCATCAGTCTGGCTACCCATTGTCAACGAGGGTACTTAAAGAAGATGAGTAGCAGAATCGCCAAACTGATCGAACTTCAAATGCATCTGGAGTACGTACGAAGGCTGTTGGATGAGCTGGCCATGGAGGCGATAGAAGAGGAAGCCAGGATAGAGGAGGAGGAGGAGAAGAGGAAAAAGAAAGAAGAGGAAAAAAAGAAAAGAATTATTTTGCCCCACCTTATCATGAGACAAAAAGGTGAAGTAAAGCCCATGGTGAGGACGCCTCCACAGGTAGCACCAGCACCAGCAAGACACCCACAACCACAGCCACAGCCACAGCAACAATAACAACAACAATAACAACAACCACTAGAGCGCCCACAGGAGGCAATGAAACCAGTTCATACTCGAGTATGGCAAAGAAGGCAAAGAAGGCAGAGGGAACAACAAGTGTTCACTATTCTCCAAACGGAGGAGTGGGATAGTGAAGTCGCCCAACCCGCCCATGCGCTCCCAGCCACAAGAGTTAATTGGGAAGGAGATTGGAGCAGACGATGCGTGTGCGATGCTCGGCCTGGAAGATGCAGTCATTAACCAGGTGCATTTGAAGTTAAAAAACAGCCCTTTTCAGGGCTAACCAAAGCTCTAGAAAAGAGACTATTCAAGTTGCCAAATGTATGAGTGTGGAGCAGTGGGATTATAAACACTCAATCCTTTAATAATGTGTGTGTGTGTTTGTATTAACTCACGTACGTTTGTGTGGATGGTAGATTATTTGGGTTTGTAAGCACTCACGTACGTTTGTGTGGATAGTAGCTTATTGGGTGTTGTAAGCGCTCACGTACGTGTGTGTAGATAGTAGAGTGTGTAGTGTTTTAACCTTCCCTATTGTGCGGATGGTATGTTTGGGTTTTGCTTTTGCTTCTTCTCGCGTGTGGATAGTATATTATGGTTATGCTTTTTGCTTCTTTGCATGTGTGGATAGTATATTTCGGTTTGATTTTGCTCCATCGCATGTGTGGATAGTATATCTTGGTTATGTAGTTTTGCTTCTTCGCGTGTGTGGATAGTAGATTTGGGGTTTGATTTAGCTTATTTGCGTGTGTGGATAGTAGATTTTGGGCTTAATTTTGCTTCTTCGCGTGTGTGGATAGTAGATTTTGGGTTTAATTTTGCTTCTTCGCGTGTGTGGATAGTATATTTTGGGTTTGTTTTTTGCTCCTCTCCGTGTGTGGATAGTATATATGGGTTTGATTTGCTTCTTCGCGTATGTGGATAGTATAATTGTGGTTAGTTATTTGTCTCCTCACCTCTGTGTGGATAGTAGATAACATGAAAAGAGAAAAAAAGGGATGTTTTCCATCACGTCCGTGTTTTACACACACAAACTCAAAGCGTTCTTCATTCGCGCCATTCTACGGAATAACCGAAAGAACAAGATGGCAGCAGCTTCAGGTCTGTTCACAACTTGAAGGAGATTTACTATTGGATGATAGAAGCTGAATATCAAGTGGAAAGAATTGAAGGAGAATGGAGGATAAGAAACAGCCTTGACTTTGCTAACAAACTAAAAGTAGCCAGGGAGAAGATAGAGGAGTTAATAGAAGAAGAAGTGAAGCAGTTGAGATGATTGATTAATCCACCCTATGTCAGAGTGGGAACGTTAAAACAGATTCTGGATAACGTTATCGAAGTAAGGTGGGTTCTTTTTGAAGATATGGTGCAATGGTGAGAGTGGCCATTTGTCAAAATGGGTCTGGACAAGCTCAAGAAAGCTGAAGAACGTATGAGAAAGGTGATGAAGGTAGTTGTCAAGAAGATCAAAGAAAAATGGAGTAAATAAAGGAACGACAAGGAAAACTTAAAGAAGAAAGAGGCCTTTGACGAACTGAATAACAATTGGATCAGGATACAAGAGAAAGTTAGAGCCATGGACCATCCCGAATGGATGTCAGAGAAAGAGATAAAGAAGAAGAAGAAAGGAATGATGGAGAAAGTCAGAAGACGGTTAAAGAATTTAAGAAAATAGAAGAACCCAAAGGCCCGTTTCAGGGCCACTCATAGGTCTCGAAAAGTAATGAATTTCTTGCCTCCCCAATAAAAATAAATATTGTATAAGTATTTGTCTCTTGTCTGTGTTATCTCTGTACACCCCGCTCTTTCGTCAGTACTGTGACGTCACCTTCCCCTAGTTGCCGTGACGTCAGACGCTATACAAACTCCTTGTCCGTAAACATACCCAATATTCCCATGTTCAATTCCCTTGAGGCTATACAGTCCCACGATATATTCCCATGTTAAATTCCCCTTGAATTTATAGTGCCGGGACCTGTTTAGAGGCTACAGTGTCCAGGGTGGGGGTCTGTAATGCTAATTCCCATTGAGGCTAGGGTATCCCACTTCACTACTGATGTCTAATATACGAATAACATTAATTTATATCCGTTTCAATACGACGCGTGGTGAGAATCATTTCAGTGGATGTTTAATATACCAATAACATTAATTTATATCCGTTTCAATGCAACAGGGTGGAGAGGATCATTTCAGTGGATGTTGAATATACGAATAACATTAATTTATATCCGTTTCAGTGCTACAGTGTGGAGAGGTTCATTTCAGTGGATGTTTAATATACGAGTTGGAATCAGAAGAGGTAGTGAAAAGATTTGTTGCCAAGATGAGCATGATTAACAAATACTTGATCTTCTTTGACCCATACAAGGATATAATGTGGGGATGCTATGAACTTGACGCTCTGTCGCAAATTATTGATAACAGGTAACTAACTATTAAGACAATTTAATTTGATGCTTAATGTTTACATCTTAGAAGTAAATGACTGGATGAATAATGATTAAGAGAGAGAGAGAGAGAGAGAGAGAGAGAGAGAGAGAGAGAGAGAGAGAGAGAAATCATGGAAAACGTGAATATATCAGCGACCGAAGGACATAATTATGTCAGCTTTGTACAATACGTTTTTCTTTATCTGTTTTAATTCAAACAGAACAAGTAAGTGTACCAGTATCCACCTGATGAGCGACACTTTTGATAACTATATGAAAAACACAAGGTGAATAACTGGAAAAGAATTAATGTTCACACACGATTTTATTTTTATTTTGCTAGTTGCGTTTACAGTACAGCAGTTGAAATCATTTTAGCTGTCGTTCAAAAGTGGAGGTCTTTTTCAGTGAGTTATTGCAACGTTTTATGTTTAGATCTATTGAGAAGTTACGAACTACTTAATGCCAAACTTCTACATGTCAAATATTTATGTTGTCTTCAACGGATGACATGACCTCACGTGATTTGTGATGTTGCACTGTTGTCACGAGTCTAGAACACTGGCTTTTACGTATCTTTATGTTTTAGTGCTGGCGGTGTAATGAAGTTTAGCTAACATTTGTACTATTATAAGACCGGTTGAATTTGAAATGCTTCGCACAATCTTGTAAGAGAAACATAAAATTACCAATAACCCCATCCTATTTACTTCCAGTTCGCATTATCCAGTATGGGGTTTACTTCTTATCTTATTCTATAAACCAATCTTCACTGACTGCATGAAACAAAAACAATATATTCGTTAATGTCATATAAGTTATAAGTTCAGTCACTGAACATTTGCACTATTCTTGTTTGAAAACTATTTATATCAGTTAATACGTCAAAATCTAATTTCCATGGACTTTGTACTCAAGCATTTTGAATTCGTCGTCAATAGCGCTCCATACAGTTGCCCTACATCTGAGTTGGCGCTAGTGGAAGGGATCTTGTACATTCTGCTATCCAGTGTACAGCTTTTGAGGTTGAAGTTATTTAGGTCCTCTAAACAGTTTGGAGCAGGATACTTGTCGTTCTTCCCAATGAGCGCTTCAATCCGCCATCTAAGTTTTCAACTTCAGTTCTTTTTTTTTACATAATCTCAGTATCAGCGGGTGTTCTAACACTATGACCAAAGAGCTGCAAGCGTCTTAACCTGATAGTATCTGTGACCACCGGTGGCATCCACTAGCCTCTTATCTGTGCATTCGTGTTTGTGAAGCGGACGATGCTGCTGAGGCGCTTATTATCAAATACATTAAGCTTCTTAACAACAATCCAAAGATCCAAGTACCAGTGCAGCTAAAATGGTTTCCGTGTGATAGTTGTGAAGCCATATTACATCATAAATTTTCATACTCAATTCCAGCAGAAGCAGATGATGATGGTCTCCCATATTTGTGCTTTGCTGGCCTGGAATAATCCTGGAAATTTCCGTTGCAGTGTAGTTCTCTGAACTAAATGTTTTGTGAATTTTATTTTTCTTGAATCTGCTTATATGATTAAAAGGCAGGGATGAATAAGAATGCATTGTTTATTTACTGCTAAGTATTTACGAAACACTGACTATAATTCTAAATTAAATATTTCTTGCAAGTTATGATGCAGGTATCTAAGGACAACTTGTTATCGGTCCCAGGTGCTTGTTCCTTATGATCATTTAATTACCAATTAACATCCGGTTGTTTAACTACTTTTGTTTTCCTTCTTCAATTCATGTAATGTAAACAATATTTATAGTATTGTGAAATAAATCTTTTTTTGCTTCAACAAACTTTCTCTCCATCACTTGTGATGTTCATTAAAAGCAACTACGGTGTCATCAAAGCAATGCTTGAATTAAGACATTGCCGCGCTAATTTTTGTGCGAAGAAATAACTGAACAGGTTTAGTTTAGTTACAGACAGCTTAACAAAGTCAAAGCATCAAAATGTTTTTTTTTCTCCAATCATTCTTAATTTTACGGACCCCTAGCAAAAACAGATTGAACGTTTCACGTGGCTAGATTGGAGTTCTGCATGGTCACCCTTTACGAGGTCAATTATTTTTGCTGATCAGATATACTTAAAACTATTTTAAAGAACTATTTATTTTCTTATCAAATGTTCCATTTTGAAGGCTCTGTGAGATTTCAGAGTAAAATCAGAAGAATCTAAATATAACGTCAACAACTGGTCCCCAACCAGGACTTCATATAAAACGATTATATTCCAATAACGGTTACGAATGACTACTTATAGAGAGAGTTTTCGCATGCTCGCCACCACACACATGCAACATAACAACTCCATTTATGTAATCACATTATGTGACGTCACTACAAAGTTGGCATGAATAGGATTCATTGACTTGCAACTTTAGATGGGCTGGAGCTTTCGAAATTATTAAATTGCAGATCATAAAATACATTTTTGAAACAGTTTAACCCTGTATTTTGGCTTTTATTTGAATGACGGTGCACAAGATAACAGTGTTAGTGTATTTTGTTTGATTTATTGAATATAATACATAAGATATTAACTTTGTATTTGCGTGGACTTTTGACGGATGCCAGAAAGAATTAGTTCAAATAAATATTTTTATTGCGGGACAAATTTCATCAGCATATGTGTATTCACCTCACAAAATATCGATCATTCTCATATTATTTGTTCACAGGTGTGGTAGGAAGGTTCTATTTTTTTTACCACAGACTGACAATTTCACCAATGCAAACATGGAATTTGCGCTCCAGTACGCCAAGCAAAAAGATCCTGGTGAGTAACAACAACAGCATTAGCAGCAACAATGTCATCATATTACTATGCTACCATGATCACATACTTTGTCATCAGCTTCACTACTGCTACTACTACTCCTACTACTACTGCTACTACTATTACTACTACTGCTACTACTACTACTGCCACTACTACTACTTCTAATAATAATAATAATAATAATAATAATAACAATGATAATAATAAGAGTACACATGGCGGGCGAATGCACTTGCAGATTTCTATGTAACCACCATTTGGTGAGTGGCTATTGATAGTTCTAGGACAGTTCTACAATTTGCAATAATTAAATCATTTACAATAAATAAAAATGAAAAGAGGACAAGTGATAAAATTGAATTTAATTAATCAAATCAAATTCCAGTAATTAACTAGCTAATGACTCCAACAATTCCAGTAATTCAAGTAATTGATTAGTAATTAACTAGTTAATGACTCTTTTGCATTCCTTTAAAACTAAATCATTTAAGATTTGTGTATCGCCATTTCGTGTAGGATATTCACACAAAAAACCAGGAAACACCAGAAACAAAAAAAAAAACGAGCACTGGTAAATTTAATTTTTGTGCATCACCATATACAGTAGGGAAACACGACGGTTTCTGCAATATTGGTAAATTTAAAATAGCACGACCTTCAACTATGTACACTAAATTATCTCATTGCGAAAATGTATGTATTCTTCAGCAAAATTGGTAAGCTAGCACAATGAACAACACAGCAGGAGAGCAAAGATAGCTTTGGACGGAAAGTCAGCGTGAACCCAATTTATCCTAAAAAAAAATAGAGATGTCGAAGAAGGATTACAGTGTGTCCAAAAAGATAATAAATTAATGCTCAACACATATTTGGATGAATGCAAAAGGTTTTTTTTTTGGGGGGGTGATGTAATAACTTAGTGAGTTTAACATAAAAGCAATGTTTTCGATATCAAACGTTTGCTGTATTTGGATGCAAGTTGGATGTCTGAAACCGATGTCAAAATTAGTTGTTATGAAATAAATTTCAAGCTGATGAAGATGTTGATTTCAAATCATAAAATTTATCCTGCAATGTTTAATAAAAGATGCTAATTAACGGATTCAATTTGATGACCATATCATTGAAATAAGGAGTTTACACAGATCGGTGTTAAGTTAAATTTACAGTACAATTTAATAATCTAATAAAGTTTACAAGGTACGAATACAAAAATTCGACAAACGAAGAGATAGCGTTTATGAAAAACAAAGTTTTTAATTAAATGCGCACATGGCGACATGGTATATGAAGTAGTTGATTTTGAATCAAATACTGGAATGTTAAAATTTCATAAATTTGAAGAATAAAAGAAACATTTGCAAAGTGCTTAAAATACAAGTGCATGATTTAAACAGTCATCCTATTAGCTAATGATAACGCATAAAGATCATATGTTAGTCATAAAATATTTTCTGGATATTCTATACCGTTATAAATGGCTGAAAAACAAAACTATCGAATGCATATTTATTACGATCGAAAAAGTCAAATTTCTTACGTATGTATTAATCAGCAAGGGGAAAACATTAAACTGAAGAAGAAGAAAATAAAGTACAATTAATTCAGATAGTGACTAACTGGACAGCGTATGTATATATTAAACCAAAAAGCAAGAAAATGATTTCTTTACAGAAAGGTATATATAAGTCTCATGGGTGAACAATGGTCAGCAGATTTTATAGATATTTATAGATATGCAAACATATGAAATATATAACGACGGATACAAATACAATTTGACATTGAGAGTGGTTTTCTCGCAATACATTTTGGCTTGAAATGTAAATATTCGAATGGAATATGACATATATGACACTTTCAAATACCTCCTTAAATAACGAAATCCCGAAACGGTACAGTTTGTTGTGGGAAAAGCATGGTATAATTTCAACTTTATAGACATGAGAACATTTATTGTGGAAAGGTTTAACATAACTCAGAAGACGATAATTCGCTAAATCATTTGTGGTTATTGGGTTGTAAGTTGCTGACATGGTTGGATGCTGTTGTTCAATTGCTTGACTTTGTTCACTCTTCAATGATAAATCGAGCATCTTTTGCAACGAGATATTGTAATACCAGTAAGAAAACGAAAACGAAACGCAAAACAGCTAAATCACCACTTATCAAATCATACATTTTCCTGTTTGACATTGTTTTGTTTCTCGCTCGAGTTATAATTTCAAAAGTGGGAAAGAGATTGGACAATCTTTAACATTTTAATGTATTTTTTATTTTAACGTTCAGCTTTGGCTTGTTAAATTCCTGTAAACGGTTTACAGAATATCTTCCAAGTTAAACCCGACGTGGATATTATGGCTTTTGTTAAGTTTCTGTTTCCGGATCTTCGCTAACCTCGTTTTCATCCTACTTTTTGCCTTCTTCACTTTCCATTTATTTGACAATGGAATATGGTAACTAAAGAAACGCGCAATTTTAGAATGTAAAATTCCTAATATTAAGATGACTTAAAATATTTCCACTAGCGAAATAAATTGAAATCAAATTCGGTATATGAATCAGATAGAAAGGAGTGTTGTGCTAGATGTATATAAATAAAATACATAAATCTATTCAACAAAGCATTTCCATATTGCAATATTTGATGAAAAAAGTTACAGAAACAAGGGGAAAGGAGAAAATGTCAACAAGTGTGAAACAAAAAGTTGATGAGACAAAGATACCCAAGTATATGAATTTTTAGATTAATTAACATGAAAATTTAGAATTGTTTCAGCATTCAAGCAAAATATCAAATCAGATTTTACATTGAAGGTATGATGGGTTCTATCAATTGGCTTCAGTAATACAAAAAATTATTTCCAATGGGCATGCGCGAAATACACGATTGCCAGACAAATCCAAATATGTAAAAATATCATCAAAGAAAGAGACAAAAGATCATATACGTGTTGAATCATTGAAGATGACAGACTTTATATTTGAGGAAATATTAAGCAAATTGTCAATCCATTTTCGATAATGGCCTTTATATAACATAATATAAGAAGATTACTGTGATTGTGCCTATTGTAAGAAAGATGGCGAAGGACACAAATGCGTCGGCAATAAGGCAACCAATACACATTTTGTTTATCAAGATTTGTTTCCGCATTTGCACATTTTTTCGCTTAGTCCCTCTTTTGAAATATATACGATTAACAGTTTGTACAATAGCACAGATTGTAAATGAAGACAAACCAAGCTTACTTGGAAAGAAAATGCAGAGAAATATATTATTCCGTTTGATACAATTTAACCGTATTTCAGTTTAATTTGCAAACTAAAATGTGTCGATTGGAATATTTGCGTTAGTTGCTGATATGGCAGTATAAATTATGACATCTGAAAATAATTTGGAACTTTAATATCTCCATCCTTATCAAATATATCACACATCTTCGTTTGTTCTGGTAAATGTTTCCAGTCCTCTTTTAGCCACTGTCTTTACCCTGTTTTATCTTTGTATGTTCCATTTGTTCAATTTATTTCTGTTCTCATCATTTCTGGAAAGATGTGTAATTTCGTCTTCTATAAATCAAATTTGTGATACCTGTGACTTAAAAAAAGGAGAAATAAAGACTGAATTCGGTGAGTATTTCGAGACAAAAGAAACTGAAAATCGTAGATATAAAGCTGCTGATGATTGTGACATATAAAAGTAAGATTAAATGCGGACCTCTGATACTGTAAGTCTTTTTATCAGAAATTAAATCAGAGTAAATTGGAAAGGCTTGTTGACGAGTACAAGGAACTAATAAGATGTCAACTTTAAATAAATGAGGCACCATATCATCTGATTAAACATGGTATAACAAGGAAATTTGCTACACATTGTTACGAAAAACCGGGTGGTAGACTACTGCAGTTATCAAAGAAGATAAACATACGAAGATACTAGTTAACAGATGTATATCACACTTTGTAACCATGTTATATATGTCCAAGGCAAAGCGAATAACGAGAGCCATGTATATAACAATGTATTGACGGTTGCATTGAGGAAACACTGTCCATATGCAGCGTAGAACCGACTGTTGTAGAAAGACATCTAATACAAGTACCCGAGGGATTAGAACTGCATACAATAAACTCAGATTGAACCATTTGACTGGAACGTATAAAATGCAAGGGCTTAAGATGAAACTAATTAAAAGTTAATTACACTAACAAGCAGTAAATGTTTATATTTTGGAGAAAAGAATGCGAAATTAAGATTTTACATAAATGTTGCGTAAGTTGTCATACAAGTAGTTATTGAAACAGAATCCATGATATACAATATTATAACATATGTTAATTGATTGAAGAGTTGAAAAAATGTCAGGAAAAAGGCAAATCCAAACAAGACAAAATACTGAGAAAAAGTTTTGGAGACTGTAATTAATAGATGAATAAAGACAAATGCTGGAAAGGTCTAATCAATAGTGAATGAAAAACTCCCCTTTGGTGAAAGGCTAAAACCACTGTTTAATGAAAGCTGTGTGGTCGTAGCTGCTGTAAGTAAAGCAAAGTCAATGAAAATTTCAATAGCTGCTCTATCTATAGCTAATGTTTTGAAAAGAGCTGTTGGTTCTACTGTTTCTCCAGATCTATCTCTTCAACCTTTCACTCCAACGCGAACTTGAAATGGGCTTGAAAACTCTAGCAAAATATAAACAACATTCTTATTACCTGGAACTAAAGGTACTGGGGTGGACTGGTAGGGTATGACCGATGGATGAATTCTTTATTTCCCTTTTAAATGTTATCGTTCTAGTTTTTGTATCAGTAAGGCACGTGAAAGAGGTAGAGCTAACTATTTGAAAAAGTAAACTAATGCAGCTCCCACAGCTACGAATATTAAAAAAACGTTTTATTTCCTCGCATGTCATTGCCTACATTTGCGTTTAAGTTTTGATTTTGGCGCATCTACATTGGTAAATGTCCCTCAAAGAATTACGAAGAGATGATGTATGTTTCACGTGCTCCGCAGTTCCTACTGAGTGCGTCGTCGAGTATTGGATATGTCATGACTCTAAAGTTGCAGACTTAATAACAGAAAGAAGCAAAGCCATCAATTTTTGTTTGTAAAAAACACCTTAACAAACAATTTAATTATCGAAGTTATAAATGAAATAACGTGAGAATAACTTACAGTAATATGACTTGAATCCATATTAATCTTTCTGAAGTTCTCTACGAAAGTCCTTAATAAATGAAACGTTCCTTATAAGATTCAAAAGATGGAAATATATTGGTCCTCCAAGAATCATGACATTGTCATGATGGCGTTGTCCAGAATTCCTTCTAATAATTTGTCACAGTTCCAAAATAATAGTTCAGTCCAAATAATGAGCATTTTCTATTTCCACTGAACAGTCATAACAAATGATTATTTTGTTTCCTCTCGAATACTATCGAAGTACAACACAAAACACGTCTGCAGGCGTAGAACATGAACACAAGAAGTGAGAATTACTCTAAAATCAGAATGAAAGCATCTACTCAGTTCTCTTTTTATTTACCCCGTATATTGCGACCATAGTTCGAAACAGAACCCACGTAACAGGCATTAATACTTAATGTACATTGAATTCGCCTATTCGTGCCACCTTCTCCAAATAATGGAAAGGTACTGAATTCTTCTAGTAGCATCGGAACCCTATCAGCTAGTGAGAAAGTAAGAAAACAATCCTCGTAAGATTATTATTATTAATTGTCAACATATATTGCAGCATTTATTTATAGATCCTGTGTAATGTATTTTGCGTTCTTAACAAAGGCCACGTGGGCAAAATGTAACTAAAGATATTCTGTACAACTTACAACCACTAAATTACAACAAGTAAATAAAAGCATGTACCAGGAGTTACCAAAAATATAGCTTTACATAACATATGGCATTAAGAGATCCTGATTTTAAGAACGTCATAACCCGTGCAAAGCACATCATCGTCATTATAATCCTTCTAAAAACAACGCCCACCATTAGTCATTCAGTTTGAATGAGTGAATGGATTTATGTAAATGGTGTGCATCCAACGAAACTCCTTTTTTGTTACCATGTTACCAAATCGCTATTTTATTACCATATTACCCACTTGCAGGCAGATACAAACTACGAACAATATTCCACTTTTAAATTCCCTAAGTATTGCTGGAATATTACCATGATATTTATATCTGTCACGGTTTTTCTGTTCTGCAATTATTAACTCCATTAGCTTTAAGCTCTGTCTGATACTGTCAAAACAGACATTGTAATAGGAGTTCCATTGTAATAGTCTTATTTGTTAGACAGTTGCTTAAGAATGTCCAAGACTTTGACATATTTAGTTCATTTCAAGAGCTGATAATGTTCTTCGGTATTCATCAGTACCAAGTCTATAGTTATGTATGTATTTCGGATCAATTAACACAACAGCAGGTGTGAATCACAAAAGCCATGGTGTACAGTTTTATGTTGTTATGACACATTATCTACCATTTCTTTTCTACCTACAGGTGTCTCCAGTCCTTCTTTGGTGAAATGATAAAATTGTTGATTATCAGTTAAATTGTTTTTTTTCATGATATTATTATTTGATTTGAAACTAGTATCACTGAGTGTATGTGTTTTGCATTCCTGCATAAGTTTTTGAATAAGGAAATGCCCACTAATTCCGTTTATTGACTTTATTGATTCTGGTATGCTTTTTTGTCTCATGTCATTGCATAATGCCACAACCAGCTGATGCAATCAACTCAAAACAGTTTGCAAATTCTTATCGGACAGTGATCTGTATATTTTCTTCTAATCGTCATTCTCAGATTTTAAAGTGTAGTCGTTAGCAATGAATAATGGCTTCTTTGTGGAAAACTGAGTATCAGTATCTAAACTTGTATCTCCTTGAAATCATTTGCCGTGTCAACCTCTTTAACATTATTAAATCAACTTAATGCAATAGGCTGAGTTGCAGGACATGAGTTAAGTGATGTTCGTGCTAATTCAATTAGAAATCCCTTTTTTGACAATAATGCCATATTTTTTCTTTTCTTGTGCTGATATTTTGATCTTATACTTACTGATGTCCATGCAATTGTTTGATGACTTTTATTACAGCTGGCCAAAACCGAAGTCTGATACCAGTCCGTTGCTACAGGGACGCATTTTGTCCTAAGCTATTGGAAGGGGTTAAGGAAATAAATATGTACCAAAATACGTATCCCCATGAGAATTGGGATCTAATATCAAGACTATTCAGGCAGTCATTTTCACCAAACGGGCCTCTTCGGGTAGAGTGTCTCCAGTATAATAGTAGCTCTAATTGCCACTTAGATAGGCCTCAAGATCTTCAAGCTCAAGATGGTCAACATGTTCAAATTGATGAGGATCGTTCATGTGGCTCTACTGCATATCCTCAAACTAAAATAGGAAAAACAAAACAAAAAACAGAACATAGGCTTGTTGAGGGTAGTATTGAGAACTTAATTTCTCCTCAGTTCAAAAACGACAGTAATTATATTTCCTACCAAAATACATCTCTTGACTCGTCTCCATACAGCTGCAAAGAAGGCGAGAAATTTCCTTATTCTTTCGCTGGAGATTCGATCGAAGGTGGAAAAGGAACTGATGAAACAGTTTCCGTCAAAGAAGCAGATAAGCAATTACACTCAAAGAATGTCGTAGAGAGTCAACCACATAAGAAGAAAAGCAGAAGGAAACCAATGTTTAAAAATTGGTTTTCCTCTTCAAAAAAGAAAGCTGAATAAATGTTATTTTATTTTCAGCAAGAAAAGAAGAACAAGAAGATATTCTTCTTGCTGTAAATAAAATAAAATGTCGTCACAAACAAACTAGGATAAAATGCCTGTGCAAATGCATCCTTTTTTAGCTAGATATTCATTTTCGCTCACTTGAACACAAAAACAGCAGATTGTAAAAAGGGAATTTGTACCCTCTAGAGATTTACAGAACATTCATTTCTTGCCTTCCCTCTAGGAGATAAGTAATGTAGAATATGCCCAATGTATTTTCCAGCATGTAGTAACAGGCCACAAATGGAGGCAGAAGCCAGTGTTTCAGTGGTCAGTGTCAGATTCGTCACTTAATGGTGTAGATTGGAATCTTCTTATTGATCAGCTAAGTACCAAAGATCATCCATGTGCTGATTTGCCATACAACAACAACAAAAACTTCCAACTTGAACCCGTCTATTTCCACACAGTCGAGTACACTCTTTCTCAAACAGCTTCGAGGGAAATCCTCACATAATGCAACAATTCACCTAGTTCTGTCTCAAATATAAATGGGATAAATTACGTCAGTATTGATGTAAATAAAAAAGAAGGCATATATAACATCGATATCATAGTGTGATAATCATATATGAAGGAAAAAAAAATGAAAGCAAAAGCCCCAATGCATGAATTTATTCATAAAAATGAAGAAGCTAATATTAAGCGTGTAGTTGAACCAAATTCACATGAAGTTGTGAACCTAGAGAGAAAAATGAACTGTTAAATAGTTGTTTAGCATGTGGTTATATATATATATATATATAGAGAGAGAGAGAGAGAGAGAGAGAGAGAGAGGTAGGTAGGTAGCAGTTAGCTGTATAAGATCTCTGTATGTGTTACTTTCTTCTGCGTCATTGGTACATGGACTGCAAAATCTGCTTATATCAATAAGCTTGGTACATGGACCTCTTGTTTATTGCGTTTGATATGTGTAGTCTGCCTGGGAAAATTAGTTCAATATAACGTTTTAATTACCTGACACACCGAAGCCTGATAAACAACGGAGGTCAGTGTTCGACTCCCCTGGGGTCCTTCTAATTTAAGATAGAGCGCTATTCTATTCTAAATGGAGCATCCATGCTGCTTGTCGAAGAAACTGAATTCACCTGAGAACCTTTCAATCGCTCTGATTAAACATTTTATTTTCAAGCCATTGAAAGACTAGTAAGTTATTAATATGTATCCCAATATGTGCAACCAACCCTTTAAAAGATCGTCTACTTATCATTCTTCTATCGAAAGCTGAAAACATTGAATACAAAGTGAATCATGAGAGCTTTCAATGGGGAACACATTGGATGGGTTTACCTATAATTTATGCTCACTTGACTTTAACATATATGTGATTCTTCCAGTGGTGGGGAAAAAAAATCCGTTTTTTTTAAGGCTGTCAAATGCACATGCCATTTTACTGTTGAATTCTGGTGCTTTTGAAAATTACATTTTTTCAAAACATGAACAGAAAACAAACAAAGACGGTATTTATGTGTTCTATCAATGCATTATGTAAACCAGCCTACTTGATACCGAGATTATTCCAGCAGCGAGAACAACTGGTGGAATGATGCATGGTTCATAATGGGATTCTGTCTAAAACATCTATACCAAAAATTAATTAATTACCTTATTCTTGTAATCTGGAGACTTTAGTCCAAATGGTGCATTGGTTCGGGAGAGGCTATAGGTAATTAAAGGATCATATGTGATATATGGCTTTTGAGTGTTTGATTCAAACACGGCCGTTCTTTGGTGGAGGTAAGGTAACATGGAAAGACCAATCAAGAATTATTTCAGCAGGAACTCTGGTTTGGTACAGTGTATTTTGATATTTTGTCTTGCTTAATTTATATTGCTTTCTTCAAGATCTTTCAAGTTAAAGTTTCATGAATAATAACGGACCTGTCCCTTGCATGCTCTTACACTTGGGTAATGCGACATTGCTAATATATGTGGATGCATGTATATACTTTCATCAGATGGTAAAACATACTGAATTGTTATCCTGATTTCTTAATGATAACATATTTCTACAAATATATATTATTTTTGTTATTTTATAAAAATGACATTCTGACCGTAATCATATCAGTTTCAATCAATTACAATATACAAGTCCAACGTCATCGACATTGACAAATATGTAACATTTAAAAAAATGAAAATTATTTCAAGGTTATAATGTTCTAAAATCCCATTCGCCTGTGAAATGTTATAAACCATCTTTAATGTCCATCTATCCATCCATAAATAAATACACTGTTATTGTGGTATGTACATCTGCATTATTTGTATATCTTACATGACTGAATCTATATTATGTGCAATTTTTGTCCATGACTGTAGATTGTAGTGATTATCTTTAAAGAAGATATTACATAACTAATTTTGTATATGGGTAAATATTCTAATTTAAGATATTGCAGTGACTGCAAATAGCTGAGAATCTAAAAATAAATTTTGAATTTCTAATAATAATAGCTGTTGACAAGTTTGGGATAATTTCTTATTGGCTGGTGGGTTCAGATGGATTGTTAGAAGAATCACATTATTTCAAATTGGATTGGTTAGGTCACATAAATAGTTATTGTGAAATATTAGATTGAGCTATAACATCTGTCACATGGGGTATAATGGGTCATAAAATCATAATTCTGTATACAAAAAGATAACTGCGCAACCAAATTCATTCCTAATTTGGATGCATTTCTATTTCAGATTCTTTTTTCAAATGTAAAATCAGTCTGCAGATGTATTTAATGTTATGATTATTAACTGGAATTAAAAAGTGCTTATTGGACTAGAATATTACTCTGGGACTATTGTGAATTATTCAACGGAGTTCTCAAGAATGTCATTGTGAAATGTACATTCAATGATCTAAAGTTTATTTGGAACATATGATTCTTCTGGACTTGAATATTCATAATACTTAAGTTCCTCTGACATTTCCATTTTTTAACTTTGATAATTAAACTATTGGTCAAGTTTTACAAAATTTGTTGGTTTACTTCTGTTACTTTGTTTATTACCATAGAATCATAACACTATCCATCCACACTCACACACAACATACATACATACTGCTGGTTAAATTGAGGCTTTACCCTAAACACTTGTGATGTAGTAACAGTAATTGTCTCTTGATATTTCTATTTTAAGGTAAATGTATATTCTGGTGTATTTTATGGTATAAATCAGCCAATCCTGATTATATATTGATGAGCAGCATTTAGTACTAATGGTGCAGCTAACATATTTTTTTCATCTTGCAGAAGATAAACTATCCAAATTATAAAAAGTAATGATATGCTCATAAAGGATGATAGAAAAAGGGTAATGATGGAAAATGTCTATTAGTTTTATAAGGCCATGTTAACGTGAGGAACAACCCATAAAATAGTCAAATATTCTGAAGAATAATTTCGTGGTAGTGCAAAGAAGGTCTAGATTACTAGAGATGTCATTAGTTTAGAATATGGCAAATGGTAATTATTATAGCACCAGTAGGATAATGGATATTGAGACGTCATTTCTTATGAGCCACTGAATATATGTAGCAATGAAACCTGTCTTGACTTCAAATGAAGTCCATGTTACTGGAGATATATTCCTCATTACAATCCAGTTATTTGATGTTGTTGTTTTTTTTTTTTATTCAATGGTTAATTGCCTAATTAGTATTGCTTTTTTCATGGGTTTTTCATTTTGAGACGTTTCAGACCTGAGCACGTTGAATTCTGTTAAAAGAATAGTATTGCTTGAGGATACAATATTAGAAAATGTATATTTTTCAGTAAATAAGAAAAATAATCCTTTTATTAAAATATTGATACAAACCTTGAGCATCTGAATAAACATTTCATTTATATTTCTAAAAACTCATGATATCACTCAGCGAGACAATTTTTTTAATTAACAACCATAAAACAAGGTCACTGCCAATGTTGATAATCAGTATAATTTGAACATTATGAGTTATGACTCATAAGGTGAATAATATGGATAATATGGACACCATGAGTTATAACTCATAAGCTGAATAATATGGATAATTTCGACACCATGACTTATGACTCATAAGCTGAATAATATGGATAATTTGGACACCATGAGTTATGACTCATAATTTGGATACCACGAGTTATGACTCATAAGCTGAATAATATGGATAATTTGGACACCATGACTTACAACTCATAAGCTGAATAATATGGATAATTTGGACACCATGACTTATAACTCATAAGCTGAATAATATGGATAATTTGGACACTATGAGTTATAAGTCATAAGCTGAATAATATGGATAATTTGGACACTATGACTTATAACTCATAAGCTGAATAATATGGATAATTTGGACACTATGAGTTATGACTCAAAAGCTGAATAATATGGATAATTTGGACACTATGAGTTATGACTCATAAACTGAATAATATGGATAATTTGGACACCATGAGTTATGACTCATAATTTGGACACCAAGAGTTATGACTCATAAGCTGAATAATATGGATAATTTGGACACTATGAGTTATGACTCATAAACTGACTAATATGAATAATTTGGACACTATGACTTATAACTCATAAGCTGAATAATATGGATAATTTGGACACTATGAGTTATGACTCAAAAGCTGAATAATATGGATAATTTGGACACTATGGTTATGACTCATAAACTGAATAATATGGATAATTTGGACACTATGAGTTATGACTCATAAACTTAATAATATGGATAATTTGGACACTATGAGTTATGACTCAAAAGCTGAATAATATGGATAATTTGGACACTATGAGTTATGACTCATAAACTGAATAATATGGATAATTTGGACACTATGAGTTATGACTCATAAACTGAATAATATGGATAATTTGGTCACTGAGTTATGACTCATAAGCTGAATAATATGGATAATTTGGACACTATGAGTTATGACTCAAAAGCTGAATAATATGGATAATTTGGACACTATGAGTTATGACTCAAAAGCTGAATAATATGGATAATTTGGACACTATGAGTTATGACTCATTAACTGAATAATATGGATAATTTGGACACTGAGTTATGACTCATAAACTGAATAATATGGATAATTTGAACACTGAGTTATGACTCATAATTTGGACACCAAGAGTTATGACTCAAAAGCTGAATAATATGGATAATTTGGACACTATGAGTTATGACTCAAAAGCTGAATAATATGGATAATTTGGACACTATGAGTTATGACTCATAAACTGAGTAATATGGATAATTTGGACACTGAGTTATGACTCATAAACTGAATAATATGGATAATTTGGACACTGAGTTATAACTGATAAGCTGAATAATATTTAACAAAATCCAACAGCTCTTAGATCAAAACTTATTTTGTAAAATTAGAGTAAAAATTAGTAATACAATGCTCAAGTGGACAAGGTCAAAATGCTGACTTGGGAGAGAAACAATATGTAACTATCTTATTCAAAAATTGAGAATAACATTATTGTATTAAACCATAAGCTAGAATATTATAGATGTAATGAACCTGAATATGTACCACACATTATATTACATTTAGAAATGAAAATTGAAACCTGATATAAATAAATAAATTATTGTTAGAAAGACCTGATCAGTGAGAAAAGACAACGATGACGAATTTATTAATAAAACAAATTCCAGCAGTCACACAATTTCAGAGATATCACGTGCAAACCACGTGACATGTTACTGAATATAAAAGCAAACAAATGTATACTAGACCAGCAGAGAATCATGAACACTAGCTCTCATCCAGCTGCCACTAAAACTATTGCTTTCAAAATATACTCTTTAGCTAGACACAAAGAGTCAGAAGGATCCAATCTGATAAAGAGGCATTAAAAAACCAGTCTAAATAAATGTCTCAACACCTAGTCAAGCGAAACCATCACAGAAAAGTATTAATGCCATAGAAAAGGTGAGAATGGAAAATCAGGACGATATTTTAATGTATAAAACAACAAAAAAATGTTAAAAGGATACTGTTTATTCTGACTTTTCATCCATAATGCCCTCCACTAAGAAACGTCAATGAACAGCAATGGCCAGCCAATGGGTAATCAAAACCCCTGCAAAATGTTTTAAACATAACGCAGACAGAACAATATAAGAATAAGCAGGAAAAATAAAATATGACAAGCCAGATTTACCAACAGAACCCATGTGCAGAAATAAAGCAGTAAGACGTGGCATACATGATAATAATTAGTGAGTTTGTTAATAGTAATTGGGTAGAAGAAAAACAGTATTCCCAGCAGCAGCATCACATGCAAAATACAAGATGTGATATATTAAGTAATATGCACAAAAATTTCAGTCCAGTACATGGCGAAGGACACAAGCTAAACTTGTAAAAATGTTATTGTAATTAGTATTAAGTAAATACTAAGTCGTTCTTAAACAAATCATACTTTCGTTCATGCATATTTTGATTTTATTATATATATGCTAGTGGTCATCTCAGCAAATTGTGTCTTATTTTGCAACAAATTTTAGCAGGAGGAGACAACCTTTCTCCATCATACCAGCTATGAACTGTTTAATATTGTCATTGTTCTGTTTCTTTTCAACATCTCTCTCTGCAATTGTTGAAGCAGTGATTGTACGGCATTGCAATTTTCCAGTCTTTAAATTTCTTCCACATCAGTTTCTAAAGCATGTATCTCACTGTTTGCTGTGTATCCAGTGGGTACTAAATATTGATGGATGCTAGGTATTTCTGCATCTCTCTCGCACTCACTCACACACACATACATACACATTCAGTTTGCAAAGTTTGTAAAATGCTGCATTCAGAACTTACCCTCTTGGTAAGCAAATTATAAACATCCAAAATCATATTCTTTCTGTTGTCTTTTTGTTTCTGCAGTTCTGAGGTTTTGACTGCTTTCATGTGTCCTTGGTTTATAGTTGTTGATTTATTATCTACCTGTTATCTCCAATTCTTTTGATATCTTTTAGGTCATTATTATACAAGGTTGTGCATATCTGAACTTCAGCTAGCTTATGGACATATACACTATCAGCAGCATCCAATCGTTGTATGGATTGTCTACACTGATGACATGAAATTGTTGATATTTAGGCCACAACTTACGTAAAGTCGAGTAGTTTTTCTCTTCTACTGGGTTCACAACCCGTAAGTGAAATTTCTCCTATTTACTTAACATCAAAGGGATATTGTGCCAGTCACGGAAAATACATACTTTATGGTCATACTGTGAAAATTTTCCCTATTCTGTCTCCAATATGAATATTTAAGCTGTTTATGGTACCTTTTTTCTTTGCGCATACCTTGAGTTCACACAGAATATTTATAACAGGTAAAGAATCTAGCAACGTCGCTAACTGATGTTTAAGTAATATTTAGTGTTATTGATTCCGTCAAGTAAAAGTTTAAATTTTGAGTACTCAGCAGCCCACAAACTTCCTCTGACGCTCACGTATATATATATATATATATATATATATATATATATATATATATATATATATATATATACTGTTTTTATTTATATATTTACATATATAGAGTCTCCACACCTAGTCAAGCGTAACTGTGACTGAAAAATCGTGGACAGCCCCATAGAAATGTCACGAATTGAAAATCATACATAGTCATGAATACATGTAGTGTGTGTGTAATGTGAATACTGCTTGTTGTTAGTAAAACTTTTTAACTGTTTAGAACATACCATTTCAACACTTTTGTCATTCACATTATTACCAGATGTACCCTCTTTGACTTTGTGTACATTTCAATACTTTATAAAAGCTATCTGGAATTAAAACATTCTTTAAGGAATAAAACAATTATTTATTATTATTTGAACACTTGCAGCAAACAACTACATGCTCTATTCTCCATAATCAGGCTGATAATTTACTATCTTATTAGCTGCTGCATATCTACAGTGATGTAACTTTCCATTTAAGTATCATAAATTTAAACATTTAACAACAGAACCAATACATGGATATTTTGCAGATTAAAATGTCGACTATTATAGCTATCTGACTTATGTTTATCAGTTGGCAGAATAAACATCTCCAAATATTATTGTACTTTTATATTCATCTCCCTCATCTAAAAGTTGTCTAATTCTTCAATATATATGTGTTACCAAATTGCAACAAGTGTCAATTTGTATCAATTGTAACCTGTATTTTTAATATTAAATTTGTTGCGACACATTTCATCATCACTCAAAAGTTTGCAGTAAACCCCAAAACTTTCCTTTTAACACTGAAAACCGTTGGTATGGGGGTTTTCTTTGATGCCATAAGCCCAAACTGAACTATAGTGTATGGGATTCTTTCACAAGTGTATTGCTGGAGAGTCACAATTACAGGAACAAACGTCAGTTGTTTTTCTATTCATTTATCACAAATCTGACACCAGAATGACATTTTATTCAACTTCTACTTGTACTTCCATGATTGATTGAACAACGATTAACCCACTTGAAACACTTGACTTTGACCAATTTCTGCAACCCTTATGGAAACTGACAGTGTATGTTGTATTTAGGAAAATTCACAATCTCACATGTCTCTTTATCTACTGATGCATCACAAAGTGCAGGGTTCAAAATTAACTGCTAAGCTGCTGTTTCTCCACGAGTTATTTTGCCCATGGATCACTAACACCCAGCATCCACTAATCTTTGGGCAGTGAAAATTACTGCCAGTCTTATTCATAATATATAAGAAGTGATGGGGAATCATCATTCTATTTAATGGTTAACTGGTTAGTCTATTGTGTTAATTAAGGACCTACCAACATCCTGCAATTGCCAAGATAGAATTAATGCTCGCTGCGCAAATAGGTAGGTTTTCTTCGACCCAACCACTCGTTACATTAATTGTAATGTGATCAATGTTAAAAGAATATTCATGTAATTTTAACAACTGTGGTAAACCGAACACTAAAACTGATTTATTTAGGGTATAGGTATAGGGTCTCAGACTCCAACTGACTGATTGAAAAATGTTGCCTTCGACAGCTTATCAAATAATACAGAATTGTGCAGAATAATCTATTGTAATAAGCATTCAATACATTGTACTGTGACAATTTTAGATACGTGGAAGTATCTGTAAGGTGCACAGCTGCATCATGACAAGAGAGAGCACGACTGCAAATCTGATCAAAATTTGACACTAAGAAAGTACTCAAAATGATGGGAAAATTAAAACAAATGGCTGAAGTATGACCCAGGAGAGACTGTGATATCCTGCATGTTCTGCACTATTTGGAGAAATACTAAAGTGCATGAGGTATTTTATTCATTAAATAGATGTACAAATTTTCATAATTGTCACTGGAATCACACAATGCAAGTTCTCAATACATATATGGCATGAAATGAAAATGGAAAAAGCTGGTTCCTCAAAAGCAGAGCAAACTGTAGCATCTAGAACAAATAATGAATCTGATACAGAAAATGAACATGGACTTTCGCCTTTTGGTGAGACTTGTTGGGAAAATACATTTGCTATTGTTTAGAGTTGATTGTTAATGAAAAATAAATGTTGAATTATAAACTGAACCAGCTGAGGCTTTATTTTAGCAGGATCAGTAACAAAATGTGATCCTGTGGTTTACTGCAAAAACAGATATTTAGGAAATGTAATGGCTGGAATAGATTTTCTTTGGCACTGAACTGAAAATACAGAAGGAGAGTGCCACCAATGTGTTAGGGCTTGATAGTGTTTTGGCTTGATATTAGCTATTTATTATTTTACAAAAATACCCATTTCCATTCATTTTTGTCTTCATAGGAATAGACAAGGAACTAATCCTTAACCACTACTACTACTACTAATAATAATTATATTGTTGATAATAGTAATATTAATAATTAACATGAAAACGTTCTTAACAATTAAGAAGAACCACAGGGAATATTCTTTCTGGTGGGGTCATTGCCAATGATTAATCGGTCTAAAATATAAAATAAGTAGTCCACACTGCGTTTCTTCTTTTGGTTTTGCTCTACAGTTTAGCACCTTGCATAAGGACGAGTTTTAAAGAGAAAGATTTTCTCCAAGATTTCCTCACTGATTATTTGCAAAACGCCTCAAATATCTTTGGCATATAAAAAAAACTTTATTAATTCCCATTAACTTGGGGTATCATTGATGGGTGTAATGTTATATACAGCTTGCCTTTACTTCAGATAAATACTTCTCCAAAAACCGCCAGCTCCACTTGGTAATTTTCACTTTCTGGATATCCATGTCAAATTGCAAAATAATAAGAAGAAAAAATTAAATACAAAAAAATATTTAAAAAGATTTTAAAAAACACATGAGCATTATAAGTGTTGTCTACATTCTGGTTGTTAGTGTACCGTCTTCCAAGGGGGTCACTCCAAAAAAAGACAGATAAGTATTAAAGGAACCAACTCAGTATGGTTGAGTCACCACCATGAAATTGAATTATATCCCTTAACATTTAACCCTTTCCTAGTAAAAGAGAAACTCAATATTAGAACAAGTGCAGTAAGACGAATAACAACAGCAGCAAGGACAACAATGATAATGATGACACAGAATTGGTCTTCTTCATTGTTTTTTTATGTTTTCCAAAGTATATATAAAAATTGTGATTTGTATTCTGGGGGAATAATGACATCTATGCATTTACTAACTAAAATCCCTTGTTCATTATCTTTCTATTTCTAGAAAGGACATTAAGTACAATTTAAGTCAGCATAAAAAAATACAAAATCCAGAGTAAATTCCCTAGTAACTAAAGACTCATATAATTTCATCACAAATGAAGTGGCTTGAAGTTCCACTTCCATTTGTGAAAAATATTGAGCACTTTAACAATCACACAATGTAACCTATGGCAAAACCCGCTAGCTACCTCATGCCTCAAGCATACCGCCAAACAATTGGATCTTCATGTGCACACAGAGGTCCATGAATGTGTCAAATATATGTTGCTGTTGCAATAATCTGTACAGGAATATCACAAAAGAGGCTACAAAGAAATATTTGCTCCACAGATTAAACCCATGTGTGATATTATGGAATAAGTGAGGAATGTTTCGGAAACTTCCACCAAAATAATGGGAACAAAATAGAGGCAGGGACTGATTGCCAGGACAGCAGCACAAGCCACTGAATGCCTGCCATTGTAGATTGTGGGATCATTATTCCCAAAATTAGAGTTTGTCCAAATGTTGTTGTTGTTGCTGTGGGGTTTAACACCATTTATCAGCACACGATAGGCTATACATGGCGGCCAGTATTAAGGGTGTAGGAAGGACCCAGGAAAACCTTGGAAAGAACCACTGACCCATGAGAAGCTACTGGCAAGCTTTCTCACATACCCACATTGGCTGAATCCGAGATTCGAATCCATGCAGACAGAGGTGAGATGGCAGTGATCTGTAATGGAGAGCGCTTTAGACCACTCGGCCACTGTGGGCCCCGTGTCCAAATGTAAATTCATAAGAAAATCAAATTTAGTTGCTACACTGTCAATCCTAAAAAGACTAAACAGGACTTCAAGTTCCAAAAAGAATCGTAAAATTAACAAGGTTACAGACTAATCTATATTTAGGGTATTACAGACAAATAACATTTTTTTTTATTCTGCTTCCTTTGCCAGAAAAAGATCTTTTTGCTAGAAAGCAAATATTTGTGATAACTTAAAATGAATGTAATTGAACAAAATGAGCGCAAGCAGTCATTAAACAACCACATTTATCCATATCTTGTATCAAAATAACACTGACATACCTGTCAAGAAACTTATACCAAAAAGCACGAAAACAACAACAAAATCAAACAAAATACATGAATATAATCCTCTGCCATTGTATTTTACATTTACTATAATATTTTACTATTTGAAAAAAAAGATAGCTTTCATTTTCATATCTTGGTTTGAAATAAAGATAAATATTTTAATAATTATTGACAAGATTTAACTTGGTGCATAAATGCAGTTATTAAAAGTGAATTATGACCCTGTGGATGTTTCAAATCAATTAACTGCTGACATTTTTCAACATGGCCCTTCACATAATAAGGGAAAAAGCACAATTCTCTTGAACCTGCCCACTCCTGGAATTATTTTAGAATTATTACTTTCTGGAATATGATCTGGAGTGGGGGGGGGATTACCCAAACCTATTGGACATATTATGCATACAATAATTTTACTTGATTGTGTCAATTTTCCTTGAAAACAATGACAAAGTGTTCCATCATTTTTCATATTTTGACTATTCACCTTTTGCCTTTGAATCTTTGACCCCAAAATCAATATGGTTCTTTATTACTCCAAACTGAAGCTATTCACAAAGCCTGACAACTCTAAATGATGGACTCCTTATTGTTCAGAAGCCATTTTTCCTTGGCCACATCAACCTTGACCTTCAAACTTTTCAACCCAATAATCAACAGGATTTTTCCTTTCTTCAAGTGCAAGACACCCACCAAATTGGGTATATGTATGCGGCAGAAAACTTGAGTTATTGTGCAGAAACAAAACTGGTAGCAGATGGACAGATATCACCATACATTATATGTCACCATCCAGTGATCATATACAAAGAGAATTGATAAAATGCTATAGGCATAGATGGATTATACCCCCCCAAACCAATGATGTAATTTATTTTAAACTGCAATAACTTCACCCTTTAGTTCATTTAAAGAACCCTTGGGATGGGGCTCAAAAATTATATGCCTCTTGTAGATGGTTACTGCATAATGGCAACATATGCAAGTTTGGTGAATTTGCACCAAGATGTTCAGGAAGAGACAGAGAGTTACAGATAAATGGACAGATGAATTTGATGAATAGTTTCATCATGTTATTTATCTAATTTTCAAAATTTATGAACAATAAAATCTAAAACTCTGCTAACACATTCAAAGGACTGCCACCCTTCTCATTTCTTGTCTAAATTACAAATTTTCAAAGTCAAATGTGGAACATATTTATGTATAAACACTCAGCATTTACCTAAATGTCGGCTGACTGATGTATTAAAATGTGACCAGAATGGACAATGGACAATGATTACAGAACTGTGTTTGATTTAATTAAAACATTATGCAGGCAAAAATAGTAACTTTCTCAAGAGATTGCAAAATAAAAACAAATAATGCCAGAAACTCACTTTTTGTCAAGAACACCATTTATTTCAAACTTGAAAGAAAACAATGTTAGTAAACACTTCAATACTGACTTTAATAATGGGTGTGGACAAAAGTATGAACATACAGACTGACATATGGATGGCTGGACACCAGCATCGGTGCCAAAAGTATAAACTACGCTGATTTTCTGCCAAGAAGGACTCAACAAAAGTAAGGCTACAGTAGTAATTCCATTATGTGGAGACAACAGGAACCAACAATTACTGCTCTTTCACATGTTTGACTGATATGAAGAATTCTGATTGATGATATCAGAATGGAAAAAGTAATATACCAAATATTTAACCTGTTGGCAGTGAAGGTGGGTTACAGTTTAAACTGACAATTACAGCACTACACATCTGTATTGCTAGTTGTGGATATCAAACATTTACTAAACTCATATTATAAAATGCACTGCTTTTTACACTAACTCTTAAACTTATCACCAGGTGGTTGTTGATACGTCAGACGTGGAGGAGGTAGTCCTGCATGCTGGCGAGTAATACATCTCGGTAAATCAGCCATTAAGTCATCCTCTTCTGGCTTTTGGGCAAAGCATAAATCACTTATTTTATTCTGCAACCTCACTAACAACGGTGTCAGATCTTTGTAAAACTGTCAGAAAGAAAGAAATAATAAAACACATATTGCAGATTTAATATTATATTAGAGCCAAGCCACAAAAGGTACTTTAATCTTTTCATTTGTATGCAAATTCTTAAGGTAAATTATTTATCTTAAACCCCTTTGCTGTATTCAGATGTGTTTCAGATTTTGTCTTATTTTTGGGGGCGGAGGATGTGATACCTTATGACACAGCAAATGAATTGGTTATTTAGTGTCAAAGCAAATGGAGTAATGTGCCTTGCACAAGGACAGACCACAGTAGAAGATCCAGGTGGGGCAGATGGTAAGATCTGAACCAGCATTTACTTAAGTCACGAGTCTGGCAATCTGACCACTGAGTAACTACCATGAGACCACTGAGCCACAAAGCTCCCATTACAGATGGCAAAGTATATACTTATAACAGAAAGTTCTTACTCATGAAGGTTAATGTTTTATAAACTGTCACCACCAAAAATATGGTAAAGTCAAAATAGTACGGACCATATGCTCATTAATATCATGGTTTCATATAAAAACAATTTTAAACTTGACCACATAATGCAGGAAAACAGAATCGACCAATAAACATTTAATTTGAATCTGTGTTGGTTCATTATTTTCAAGTAAGGATTTGTCAAATCTGCCAAAATATGAAATGAGGACCAAAAGGAACCTGTGTACATTTCCCAGTAAATACAATGGACCAGTGTGATTCTTTACAAACAATGAGAAAGATATCACCTCTCTTTGAAACTGGATAGCCAGTCAATCAATGCAGCAGTGAAGCCTTTTAAATAGGTCACTAACTCCACAGAAAACCAGTACCAGTTATAATGTACAAGTATATTCAAGCAGCAGCCTACAATTACACTACAGCCATTATAGTTACTGTATATACTCCCTTACAAGTCCGATCCCACTGCCAACTTCACACACCCTGATCTGCCATGGCATCATTGTATCGAGCAGCAACCACCATTACAGTTACTGTATATACTTCATTACAAGTCTGATCTCACTGCCAACTTCATACACCCTGATCTGCCATGGCATCATTGTATCAAGCAGCAACCACCATTACAGTTACTGTATATACTCCATTACAAGCCCGATCTGACTCCTGGGACCTTCACAGATCCTGATCTGCAGTGACACTGTTGTGATGGTAGATTTTAGTCTATGCAATTTGTCAGGGTTGATAACAGAAATAAACAACACTGACAATGATCTTCCAGAACATTATGCTATGCCATATCAGGGTCTAAATTTTTTGCTGTTGGACCCAGCTCATAAGCAATTGCATATGGTATATATGAACATAAATGACGAGGGAATGTTATATATACAAGTAGGGGCCCAGAGTGGCCGAGTTGTCTAAAGCGCTCTCCGTTATGGATCACTGCCATCTCACCTCTGTCTGCATGGGTACGATTTTCAGATTCAGCTAATGTGAGTATGTGAGAAAGCTTGCCATTAGCTTCTCGTGGGTCGGTAGTTCTTTTCTGGGTTTTCCGGGGTTCTTCCTCCACCATTAATACTGGCCGCCATTTATAACCACCTATCGTGTGCTGAAAAATGGCGTTAAATCCTACATCAGCAACAGAATATATCCAAGTAAATGATAACTAATACATAACCTGCTGAAACAAATATAGATTTTAAATGTAAAGGAGAGCCTTAAAAGGAAGATGATGAATATTTGGATGCAGAAACGTGATTCACTCAGAAATTCTCCCGATTTTGTTAGTGCTCAGGCAATTGGAACACCATCTTCTGAGAATTTAGTTTCAAAGAAACTAACCAGCCTGACATTCACCCACACAACTAACAGGGCTTCATCTATTTACTCACCTGCAGGAAATGTGAGAAACAATGTATAGGTGAGACTAAAAGGGAATTACAAGTGAGAATAAATGAGTTCTTGCAGGTATCCATAATCATAAAAAATCATCATTTTAATTTATCTGACCACAACACAGACTGTGTTAAATCTCAGAGAACAGAAATTATTTAATCTGATCCAGAGCTCTACATTAGCACTATTTTTAGGAAAGATAGAGAACTTTATTGGATATACCAATTACTTACTCTATATCTGGTAGGGATTAACATCTTGGCCTAATTGGGAGTAGAGGCATTTTTAACATAAAGTAGAAACCTCTCAGTTCACTTTAACACATTAACCCCTAGCGAAGACTTAACGGTGCAGGAGGTAGTAGCCTACTGCCAAGCTCTGTAGCATCATGGTCATGCATGATACACTGAAGTGGGTGGTATTATAGAAAGGTAGACAGATGTAGCTCTACAATGATACCAAATAATCTGGAATATCTAGTTGCACTACAAAATACAGATAAAGAAAAACTTCATTTTTTTGGACCTGACTTTTTTCTACCCAAAACTTGCACGTGGTCGGAATCTGATTTTGTGTATGGATTTTAGATATTTTGATCTCAGATGTAAGGCAAACTGGTATGAACTGCAAACAGACAGATGAGCTTTTGCAAAAAGTAGGATAAGATGGGCATTTGGAATAAAGAGTGGTCTCCATACAAATATAATAGCTCTGTTTAGCAAAAAAAAAATCCAACTTTTACCCTTCTGCTCATGCGCAAGTCAAATAGCCAGTGAAAAACAACTAGGCAGTATGTTACTGAAAGATGACCCTGGGTTTGGTGTTTTTGAGTCACAATCTACATCTTATAATAAATATTAACTTCCTTCAAGAAATTTACAATAAAAGACACATTTATCATAACAAAGGCACCTTCAGTTGCTGAACATTGTAATAATGAAAGTATGCAGGCTGGAAATTGACACACATTATCATAAAGTGTCACGGTGGGTTCATTGCATATAGACCAATTCTAATTCACGTAATGACTAACTCAACCTTACAGACTAGTGGTCTGTAGGTCAGGAGGCCATCTGCCTAATGCAGGTTTCATTTCATGAATATATATATATATATATATATATATATATATATATATATATCATGCAACTTTCCACTGCATTGCAATGAAAGCTAATTTTGATGCCAAGTTATCACTGATAATAAAATGCATAATACACAATACTGCAATACTGGTACTATCATTATGGCAATATTTTAGAAATTGTTCTACTTTGAAACTAATATAAATCTATTCTTGCCTGTATCACCCTTAATAGCACTGATCAATTTAAACTGAATTCCATCAAATGGTTTGCAAGATATTTCAACACAGACCAAAGTGATAGCTAAAGCCCAAGCTACAAATATTAAGTTTCTTGCAAAATGAAGTACTCTAGTACAAGTTACATAGAAAACGATTTTAATTGCCTTTGTTCCTTCTTCTAGGTAACACACAGGAAATGATTTAATTACCGTTGTCTCCTCTTCCAGGTTACCCTTGAGTTCCATATACATATCAAAACCAGAAGCCAAATTTTTCAGCAACTGCTCTCTCTTTGCTCCACACTGTCTAATTATCTTGTCTTGACTAAACTTTCTATTGATCTCCTACATAAATGAACAGATTTATAAAAAAAAAACATTAGAGTAAGAATCATGCTGACTTATTCAATAAAGTAAGCATATCAGGAAATTATGTTCCTCCAACCCAAAAACATTAAAATTATGAAACAATCTATCTCTTGAATCCAGCCCTTGAGATAAAAAGAGAAAAATCCATAAGAGAGAGAGAGAGAGATAGTTATATAAATGAAGGGATGCAACTACTGCATGTTTATATCCCCCCTTGCCCTGATTAGGTGGTTACCATATATATATATATATATATATATATATATATATATATATATATATATATATATAAAGAATACAAATCATATGGCAAATAACAGTCCTTTCATGTGCACTGGATCCAGCAAGGGATCAAGTTTGTCAGGGATTGATTAAGATAAATGTAATAAACTGACTACGAACAGTGAAAGACTAGCCTTAGCGCTTTTGACTCTTATCGAGTCTTTTTCAAAGGCAAATATAAAACATACACAAGACAAACAAATAAAACAGACAAACCATTGTCTTGGTAAAACTTTACATGACTATGACTTGTTCCGGAATTGCCTTGGCTCATCGATTTCTAGGTCAATATAAAATATCATTCAGCATCCGCAACAAGTCCTAGTCATGTAAAGTTTTACAAAGACAACGGTTTGTCTGTTTTATTTGTTTGTCTTGTCTATGTTTTGTATTTGCCTTTGAAAAAGACTCGATAAGAGTCGAAAGCACTTATGCTAGCTAGATACTAGTTTTGCACTGTTCATAGTCAGTTTATTACATATATATATATATATATATATATATATATATATATATATATATACACACACACACACACACAATGATTAATGTTACATTAAATAAATCATTCTCAAGTGGAGCCATGCCAATATTCAAGACAATGAAAAACTGACAGGTAGTATACTGTATCATCTGACTCCATTATGTGAATCCCAGTGTCACATGTTGCATTGTGCCTGTAACAACACTCAACCAGGCCAATATTATCCTGTCACATGATGTGCCTGTAATAAAATACCAAATCAAACAACTACCGGACAATCCAGGAGACTTGGCATGTATGGTTGTGCCTTTCATCTTTATACGTAGTTTTTATTCACATTTGTGTAATCCCACTATAGAATAACTCCTACTATAAAGTCACTTTCCTTCACTACTGCACCCCTACCAAATTCAAACACAGCCAAAATTTTATTTTTGTTGACAGGAACTCATCTGATTTTCAATGAATGTCACTGATGCATAGGAATCTCATGAAAATTTTATCGCATCACCCAGCTGGGCAAAAAAAAGTACGGTAGAAATTAAGTGCCATATTTCTGCTGAATACAGCAAGCTTGTTTAAAACAATAAAACAATGTCATTTTCATTCTCTGTTGCTGTGATACTTAAAATAAATTAGCACAAATGTAATTACTGTATTATGGCATCAAAGTATGCTATCACTAATGATAAAGTAGAAGTATCAAATAATTCTGACACTTGCATTTTCCTTTGGTCACTATTTGATGATCAATGAATCTAGAAAAAGAAAGAATAAGGTAACATAAGCTATGCTGATTGCTCCTCGCTCAACATACCATGTGAATGATTCATTTCTGGAATTCATTATATGCAATATTATTTCTCTGCTGTATGATTGCAAAGCAAGAGTCAAGACACCTTTTGATACAGCCAATTTCAACAAAGCTAATGAGGCTACTTTATCAGGAATGTCCAACAACCGAGATTTACATCTCTACAGAGTCCCGGAATCAACACTTAGAGACTGCACACACAGTGATGTACCATTAGATGGGACACCAGGACAAATTCTCTCTCCTGATGAAGAAAAACAATCAGTGGAACATATATTAAGTATATGGCTCACATTGGTTATGTCTACACTTTTGAAGATCAATATTCAGTATATGGTCGCAGATTACACTAGGTCCCTGAAAAAACACCCTGAGGCTCAAAATCCCTTAGTAATAATTGGTTCTACAGAATCTTGAAGTGAATCGACCAGATATGAAAATGGTAAAAGCCTAGGAGCTACACATCAGTAGATCAAACACTGCATCTCAAGAGGTGGTAAGTACTTAAAAAAGTGGCAAAAGTCATGAGAGAAAATGGGCTCATAGACACACCCAAGAGAATACATAACATTGATTAAACCAGTATCATTATGTAGCAAAAAATTCCACCCTGAGGAACTTAGTTGTTGAAATAACCTAATTTTTGTTAAGTGGATGAAAAGTGTTTTTTATACACACTGGACTCACCTGATTTGTTACCCAAAAGTGCAAGTTCTAAGAAGAAACAGTGTATTCAGGTATCCACATCATATCCTGGAGTAATAATTCACAAAACAATTATAATTGTCTTGTCCTGTGAATATGTTCCTGCATTCATAAAGTTAGTGTTTACGAATATTCACTATTATGCAAGTTATGAAGAAAGACTTAACAATTGTATGTATTATTTTTCACATTTATATATTATTTTTCACATTTTCTTCGTTTTATTACCTTTCTGAGCCACCTTTAAGACAAGCAGTCATTTACTGTGACATTATGGTAACCTCCCTTTAGAAATAATTGTGGTTGTGGCATTTTGTTGAAAAAATTAACTCACATTTGCGATGGCACTAATGTATGTGTAGCTAGTTAAAATAAGTGAGCTTTTTTAATCATTTATAACAGTTCAATTCATTTGTATGGCAATATTATGGAATGCTAATATAACCTTACTGGAGGCATACTATACTATTTATAAAAAATATGCATGCTGTATTGCATTTGTGAAGAAATTCAAGCTTTTTTACTTTTACTTAAAACAGGATCAAATATTGTGTTGCTAAATGGTGCTTAGAACTCCAGATAGACTTAAATCAAATGCTGAATGGTACTAAACTCCAGTCTGAACCAAATCAAACCAAATGTTGAATGGTACTAAACCCAAGTCCAAACCAAATCAAACCAAATGCTGAATGGTACTAAACTCCAGTCCAAACCAAATCAAACCAAATGCTGAATGGTACTAAACTCCAGTCCAAACCAAATCAAACCAAATGCTGAATGGTATTAAACTCCAGTCCAAACCAAATCAAACCAAATGCTGAATCATACTAAACTCTAGTCCAAACCAAATCAAGCCAAATGCTAAATGGTACTAAACTCCAGTCCAAACCAAATCAAACCAAATGCTAAATGGTACTAACCTCCAGTCTGAACCAAATCAAACCAAATCTGCTAGGTGGCACTAATGTGTGTTTCATCACAGTTTTTTTTTACAAACATGTATCACTTTTTAAAGAGATGTTTATCAATATGACTAACATTACAAAAAAGATTGTGCTTTAAAATTTGTATAACATATCCATAAGACATACTTACTGTAGGATTTGAAAGGAGGGTTATGGCATTTTTATGAGCATTGTATTTATTCTGGATGACTTTGTCAGCATTTATTGCCGTGTCAAGGATAGTCTTGTACTTCAGGGCTTCATTCTTCATTTTCTTTGCCCAAGCTTCTGATGGTCTACTTGTCCATCTTTCCTTATATTGCTCCCTTAATTGATGATCAGATTTTTCCTCATCATCCACCAATCTGATGGACTACAATACAAAATCAGAATTATATGGCTGTAACTTACAAGATATTATCCCCAGGTCAATGTTTTAGCCAGTAATATTATGCCATGTTGGAAAAGCCCTTGAAAGCACATTATATTGATTAGTACTAAAAATCCTAAGATGCATGTACATTGTATTTTGACATCGTATAAGACATCATGAACGTGGCATGCTTGATCAATCGCTTTTATTGGATACTCTCCAGATCTTGGTTAATCTTTCTTGTCAAGTCAATTTCAAGTCAGGTTCCAGAATCACAACAATTATATTCAGGAAGATGCTTCTCACCAGAGCACATAGTCCATGGAGCTCCTGGTAATTTTCCCTATGATGCAGCGATATCACCGCCTTAGACATTTGTCAAGTGGGAAATAAATTTGTATTTTTTTGGACCACATTTCATACACTTGCCTGTAAGTGCATGCTTTTTATTTCTCGTCATTATTGTTTTTAATCTGATGGGGTGGGGTGGGGTGCTCTGCATTACACACAATATAAATCCATATACTTATTATATTTCTACAACATGGATGTCATCGATTTCTCAGTGACATGAAAGGAAGAGCCAATCAAGAATCATCCAGTGCTATAAAATTCTATCAGAGCAATTAACACAGGTCCTTCTGGGTCTGGTAAGATGCACTTGTTGCTTGATAATGAGATATCTCAAGTGGGATAAGTTGTATATAGTGGCACCATCCATAGATGATCAGCAATGTATTGACATGCTTTAAGATTTTAATGAAGAAGCAAAGTCATTGGAAGAAGACGGTAATGATGTTTTTGAATTTATTACCGATATTGATGAAGCTCTGTAGATGATCTTAATGGTGGAATCAATAATCTTGTTGTATATGATGATGTGGTGTAGAACAAGCAATCATATTCACCTCAAATATTCTCTCAAGGAATGCTTAAAAACACCAATATTATATATGTTACTCAGTGATTTTTACGAGTCTATGCTTAAAAAAGTATCAGAACAGAGTGAAGACAACAAGCTTTGTAAAATGTAACAAATAATTTATTTCCCTAGAATATAAAGTGAAAAAGTAGAAAAGAGAACTTAGGGTTTTGTGGATTAAATCAAAAAATATTTCAAAAATGAAAAAAAGTAATAAAACGTTCTGAATGAAACTGAGTTCAAGTCCCGATGAAATCTGAAATTGAAGGTGATGGCGTCTTTAATATCTTATGAAGTGCAGATGTGTCAACAGTCTCCTGTTGAATCACAGAAAATAATATTCCAGTTTTGAATTCAGCATAAATACCAATGAATGTCTTTAGCCAAGAATTTTGTCAGAGCACTTTTGTATTTCCAGAGAAAATAATCACTTGAATTCAATAATTCTTACTGAGACTGAGAAAGGTAAAAAATAATCAAAACAAGGTCAGCAACTAGTTGCAATGTTTTATGAAGTTATAGCTACAACAAAAATAAAAATAAAAATGTCAATCAGGTCAAAAAGAACTGAACTCAATTCTGGACAAGGTCAAGTCCAGTAAACAATGTTACATTACAATATCATGTAATGGAATAAAAAAGAAATTTAAAACTAAGAGACAAAAATTAAATTAAATATGCATAACACGATATACTCAAATACCTAAAGTGATCAGAGATAAATGCAATCTTCTGGTTGTCTTTTAATGGTGTTGATAACCACACACTATGAAACATCCACCAGACTTGGTGCTCAGGGGACATGGATATGATCAAGTTTAAAAACTTCTTCTCAAAACCGCGAGCGATTCCTCATTTATCAAGATAAATTTACACGATTCTTGGTCCCAATATTACATAGGTCTCTATAAAATTTCTAGTTGAGAGACCTGTCACTTTTTTATGCCACCAGCAGCAGAGAGGGTGATGACCAACAAACAGTGAGTGTCCTGGGTCAGTAAAGGAGGATGCATACAAATTTTACACAAAGACATCAAGAGGAAAAATAACAAATGAGCTAACTCTCTAGAGCTCTCAGTTGGTTAGAGGTCTCGGTCTAGTGTTATTGATGCTTGTGTTTTCATTTTTGTTTGGATGTTTTATTTTCACAAATGGATTTTTCTAAAAAGTTCACCCTCCTTGCTGTTTGTCAATATCATAAGTCATGGTCATTCAGAAGCTTCAGTTGTTGGCAGTTTAGGAGGATCAACCAGCCAAGTGAATAGGAAATAATAAAACTTGACTAAGTAAAATAAACAAGCAATAATGCAAAATTATGATAGAAAAAAATCAATTATGATGAAGATATTCATTCACTGCCTATATATGCTACATTTCTGTGCAAATATTGAAAAATAATTTTTTTTAAAATATCTCTTCTATATTCAATAAATAATGCATGCATACCAAAGAAAGTGTAACATGTTCTTAACAAAATCCTAATATTTTAGCTAATTTTTAATTTCAGCATACATGTAATCCTAATGTAACATTTTACCAAAGTTTAGATGGTCAAAAATAATTGTTTCGCTGAAATGATTTAGAGTTTTAAAACTTCATATGGAAAATGGTTTAACATCATCTTCTGGTCAAACAAATGTCTAGTACTTCTACGATATAGAAAATGTTTCATATTATATGCATTTGCATTAGGGGTGAAATGACTTACCATGTCAATTCAAACATTGATACAGAAAATGAAGAATCTATACAAAACAACACTTATCCTATACAAGTTACTTTAATCTTCTGCAGTCATGAAACATTATTAGTCATTTGCCTCTTTATTCTGAGGCAACTGGTGAAGGTAACACTCGCTGATTTTTGTCAGTAGAAAAAAAATATTGACAATTAACACACATTTGCCACAGATTAACACAAGGTGATGTGGTTCAAAATCTGTCTCCTCCACCATCTCGTCAATTACACACTAATTATTTTATCCCTTCAGCATGTTAAGCCACTATTAACTAAGGAGACATTCAAATCGTGCTCTCCGTGTATGACTGAAGCACTTCAATAAGGTTTTAATAACCACTTTTATGCATAGTTCTCTGTTGTTTCATATCTTATCTGTTTGAGGTGTGTCATGAAGTGAAATAATTATTAAATTAAATTCTAATTGGTGGGTTACTTTTAGTTTCTGTCCAGAGTAAACAATAACCACCAATTAGAACTGAATTAGCTTATTCTCAGTGTAATACACCAGAAGTATTGGCATCCCAACTCACTCCAAGCAGATACAAAGGAAAACAAACTTCACACAAAAGCAAATTTCAAATACCTCTAAAGTACTTAAGCCATGTATGGAGTGCAAGTTTGAAATCTTTTCTTTTATCCAGATACATGTATAAGTGACTGACTGAATGTGCCAACATGATAAATAAAATTAGACTGAATAGGTGGGGGTTGCAGATTTCAAATCACACAAACTTGTCACCTTGTTTTAATTTGTAGAAGTGGGAGTAGACGTTTTCAATGGTTTACACTTTTCATACCTTAAAAAGAGCGAATTAAGGTGACTGTGGCAGTTGTTTTGCAGCTGTAACAGAAAGTACAATGTGATGGAACTGGTAATGCTAGTCATGTCTGCTCCAACAACCGAACTTGTCCTAGGTAAGATTTTTCTTGCACTAGGATACTGCAATTTTTCTTCTGTTTTTAAGATAACACTGTAATGTCTTCCAAGCTTAAGTGAAGACATGACATTAAAAGACATTACATTAGTAATAAGACTTTATGAAGCAAGCACACACTGCAAAAGTAAAAGGCATGGTGACAAAGATGATTCCTTCACTGAACAAACAGAGCAGTCTAAAATGTTCTAACGGGTTGAACTAAAATCACTGACAACTAAATAGTAGTCTCTTTGGAAGTATTTTTTTCTTGTCAATGATGAAAATGGCATATGAACTGATCATAAGTTTAGGTCCATCTACAACCAATATACCAGCACAAGCAAAACAGCACCAAGATTCCTACCAATAAGAGATTTTTCTAAAGTTGAAAAGACAATCAGGCTGATATGTGTATATCAGTAATGTATCATACTGTAGGATTTTGTCATGAACCATACTGATAACATTGTAGTGCAGTTGTATCATTTCACCCTTAATTTGCATTTTATATTTTTAAAATGATCTAAAAAAACAAAAAAAATTATAAAATTTTAGCAACAAATTATTTCCCTTGTTAAATTGATTTACCCTACCTCATTAAGAATTTCACTATTTCTCTGCAGCAATGTAGGCAAATTATTCATCAACGTCACAAGGTACTGGATGCCACCCATTGACTGAATTATCTGAGTCTTTTCTATTAAAGACTGTGGAGTTTTGGTTCCCATTAGATCCTCCTTTGCTGCTGGCAGACTGAGTGAGGCTAATACTCTAGGGAACAAATTTTCATAATTTAATGTTAAACCACTGATACAAGTGAGAACAATTTACATGCATGATGAATCATTTATTTTGACTGACTGAAGATTCCTTCAGTGATTCAGACCCTGTGGTCACAAACACATTTTATTCTCAAATTATGCTCAATGTAAAATTGCTAACAAATCAGCCTTCACAATTTTCATTTTCCGAGTTGGAGTAAGTTTGTAACTGTGTGTATAATCTTCTGTCAGATGAGGTTATACACATTTGGTAAAAATTTTAAATTGTGAACCACTAGTATGTAATTATTATTATTTGTGGGTACCAATTTGCATGGTTCTCATGTGTAAGCTCACAGATTTCAAGGTGATCGGGAAACTGAACTTGCCCTTAGAGGCATTTGAGCTTTCCTATAATATGACAAACTATATCAAAACTAAAGTTAAAATATATAGAAAATAAAATACTAGATGTTTCATGGCACTCAGATTATATTTATTTTACAATAGAGAACTTCTGTTTTCCTTTTATCTTTAGATACACCTTTAGCCATATGCCATAAATTAAATCTTGCAAGATTAATCTGACTCCCTTTGCCACCATGAGTGCAATATCAGCTCTCCCGTATCTTGTACAGGTGTGCTTATAGCACAAACAAGCAGGCAAGCAAGCAATCAATTAGACGGAAAATCTTGATTTAAACATTAGTATGTAATTACCCATTCATGAACTTTCTCTGCTCTCCCAATCTCCCAACATCCATATTCACAATGAGAGTTTTCCTAGATTCAAAGGCATTCTAGTCTTTATAAATAGCAAATTGGCATGATCTTCTCAAAGAAATCTGAAAATTAAACAAATGAATGAATTGGTTTGCGATCATGATCATCTCAAAAGAAATAATTCAGGTGCCACATAAATCCTACATATACTACATAAGTTTTGTGTATTTTACAAAAACATAGAAACAGAGATGCTGCCAGGGTTTTGTCAAATGGGGGGTGGGCCTCACACTTGTCACCAAAAAATGTGGAAGTAGAGAAAAAAGGAGGAGGAAACATCCATACTTCATTTATTACTTAAAATTAAATAATCACTTCTCTTTTTTCATGTTCCACTGTGTTAGAGCTCTACTGAAATTAAAATTCTTAAAAGATGTTACCTCCAGTAATGTATTGATCTGATTTTTATTCTTTTGCTTCCTATTAAAATGTGCTATACAACAATCAAACCTTAGTGAATATATGACTGAAATTTCAATAAAATCTCAGTGCAATTTCAGTGAAATTCACTAAAAATGTCCTTTTGTCACCAAAATTATGGTATTTCACCATGTTTCAGAATTTTCACTGCAATTTTACCAAAATTTCTAAAAGTATCAGTGAGATTTTGTGACTGAAATGTGTTTGACTCCCAAAAATTAGAAAATATGTGAGAAGTTTTGACTGATATTTCACTGAGATTTTGCCAAAATGTATAAAAATATATGTGAGATTTTTCTTATTGTAATACTACTGAACTCTGAATGAAAAATAGCAAATACACGTCAAAACATTTATTTCTGATATAAAAATGTGCCTTTATTTCATTTTAATATAATCTATTGTTTCTTGTACACTTTAAAGGATTTTCAGCAACATTTATATTTCCCGTTTCTGATAGCTCTAATTTTATTGTTCATTTTGGAACAATAACTTTTTTCCACATCTTTCCTTGTTAGTTTTCTTTTCTTTTTGATTTTTGTTTGTTTGTTTGTTTAAATTGAATTGGACTTAAATGCCCTCAGACAGCATGATTGTTTTCCATTCTAAAGCAGAATTCCCCTTATCTTCTGGCCTAAATCAGATATACCTCTAAATGGAATAGTTTTTTTTTCTTCATACCATCTCTGAACCTTTTTGTTGTTGTTGTTCGTTTTTTTTTTTTTTAATGGTCTGTCCGGTCCTATTCTGCTACAATCCTTATAATCAGTAGTTGTTCCGAATATTATTTAACAGATCATCACTGTAAAGAGCTTTTTGACTGGTCAAAATTTTGTACTTGCCCAATGAATCTTCGCGTTACGGAAGCTGATGGGAATGAACATACTAGCCAAACATGGTGTTTCAATTTTCGAACGGGACACGAGATTGAATAACTATTTGAAAAATTTGCGAAAATGAGAATGGCTTGAATGCAAAATCAATGGGAATATAATTGGTTAATCTCTATGAAAACTGAACACCAGGAATACCTTTTTTGCAACTTTTGCCATAAAGATTTGAACTTAACTATCAGCTCAATTGTAGCGGCTATCGTGTTAAGTGAGAGGGAATTGAACCCTGATGGATTCGAAGTTATACAACTCAAAACTGATTCATTTCCAAAATGTAAGGAGGCACAACGTATAGATTACTGGTGGAGTAGTGTTGATATCATTGCCAGATACCCATGACATACCTATGAAAAGATGGTAACATCTTTGCAGAGTTGTGTTCGTGATGGTCAAATATGATTATCTTACAGTGAGTGATATTATGTTTATACTAGCAAAACATTAAAGCTCTTTTAAAATTTCGTGTAAGACCAGTGTGGTTATATCATGGATTAACAACATGCATAATTTGTACATTAAATTGTGAAGTCTGCAGTACAAATGTATCTCGTAGATGTTATAATTATAACACCTGCATAATTTTGTTTCATTTATAATGAAATTCACTGGGTAATAAAGTGTTGTGTAATTCACACCCATTATATCATTTGAAACCTTTTGAAATTTCTGGAAAACTTCATTACAATACTATATAATGGGCAAAACTTTAGTGAAATCTCATTAAACTTGTAAAATAAGACCAAACTTAAATGAAATGTAAGCATGATCTTGCCAACATTTTTGTGAAATCTCACCAAAACTTGATGAAAATTTAGTGAGACCTCACCAGAATTTCAGTGAAAGTTTTGGTCATTTTTTTTTAATCTGACAGAATTGCAGTAAATTTTAGTTAGATCTGAACAGAATGTTGGTGAAAGTTTTAGTCATGAAATTTAGGCGAGAATTTGCCAACATTTTTGTAAATGTTTTGGCCAAAGTTTTTGTGAAATCTCACCAAATCTGAAAATTTAGTGAGACCTCACCAGAATTTCAGTGAAAGTTTTGGTCCAATCTTTTTAAAAATGACATACATATAAATGATACTGTAACGAAACAGGTTTCGTATGCAAGAAAGAAAATAATGACAAGAAAAACCTAGATCAGATTTGATAATGTGGGTTAAAATAAAATGTATGATCCATTGTTAAAATTATCTTATTTATCATTGATTTCTAATAATTCCACAGCATCATTATTGTTGCTTAAAAAAAAATCTGAAAAAGATTTTTATTATATGATTTTTAAGTGGAAATTTTAGGCAGAAAACTAAGGCATATTTTTATTTGAGGTGGAAATCTCAGGCCGTATCTTATATCTGGCCAAAATCTAAGATGGATTTTTGTTTTGTTTACGCAGAATCTTAGGACAACTAATTTTCATATTTTGCCTCAAATTCTGCCATAAATCCACTTAAAGTCTGCTTGAAATTCACTTAAGCTTCTTTAGTATGAATAGTTCATGGTTTAGCTAAAAAATGCTTACAAACTCCATCTGAAATCCTGCTTTAGTCCACCTGGAAAATGACATGGTCAATATTGTTTGTGTCAAGAAACCACCCACCCACCCCAGTCCACATTCTGAAGAAGCATATGCATAGCCGGCTTAACGATCTTGAACTAGGTGATGAAATATTCTTTATAGTTATATACAATTTTCCAAAGCTCACAAGTATTGTCTCTTGGATATCTTGGCTCCGAAAAAAAAAGATTTGTCATCAAAAGGAGTTCTGCCAAACTTTCACTTTCACTTTCATGAATGAGTGCTCTGTGTGCTATTATGCCAGATTTCTTAACTGTACCATACAGCTGTATTAGGGTTTATGTCCATGTGACAGTAAACTGCCGTATGCTTGCCATTCTTTATTTTCTACATTTAATTTTGAAAAACATTAAATGGGAGATCAACTTGTACGTGTTTGTTTTTGACCACGTAGCATATTACATGGGATTATTATTCCACATCATTTAACTGTATTCAATAAATTCGGAAAATAGTTTTTTCTTCAGAATTTGAAATTTTTCAGTTTCCAATAACTATCTGTGTAGACAGTACAAGTTCCATACTGTATGATATGATGATACATTCTAACTTTATTCGAGTATTGGGTAAAACACTGTATGCTCTACTTGCACAATATTCTTTCTAAGCTTATGTCTATATAGGGTAATACACGCTATGCTTATACTTGTATAAGATGAAAGGGAAACTGTGTGGTTGAAGTGAATTCTAGAGAATGTCCACTCCAAGATTTGTAGTGACTTTTCTCGCAAAAGGGAATCAGAATAGGAATTTAAAATCTTCAAAAGGTAATATGGTATTTTGACAGAACCTTGTACAAGACTGAAGTAATCATGTTGTGTTATTTTCTATTGTAATTATCTTTCAAATCGAATTATGACCTGCATTTGAATTTATTACAATGTTTTGATTAGGATATGAATTTGCATTCATCAGAATGTAACGAGCATAGATTGATGATTATGATAAGCTAGACCCCGAGGTTCATCTGTATTTAATTATTATGATGCAAGTGGTATGAATGATTACTTCTTTAACAATGTTGTACTTTATAATAGGAATATATACATATTTTGATGGTCTGTGTGAGTTACCATATTCATAGAATATTATTTGTATGTAGAAGAACAAGACATGTATAAGCAGGGCAAGCCTTTGGCAGATTGGATCAATTTGGTCCAATCGTGCCCTGCACTCACCTGGGCCCCATGCATAAGCAGTTTTTAAAAATATATCTGTAGAGAGAAAGTAATTTTAAGGTGATAGAAGAAAAATTTAAGTTGAATATATAAAACTATTTTAAAAATTTCCAACTGCCGTGCTCACATGGTGCCTTCCCCACCCACCCCAGCGTAAATTTGAAGGGCCCCGCCTAAATGATTTGAATCGGGCCCTGAGTTTGATATGGCTGTTACTGTGTATAAGATATGTAAACGGAGATATTGTAAGATACTGTATGTGATAATTGTACATAGGATCTTGTAAGGTTAGTCACCAATAATCTGATGGAAGGTATGTGAGAGAGTGATGGAATTCCTGCAAGACTGGGTATGGATGCAAGAAATTATATCCCATGTATTCCTCATAAAATTTCCAGGGTGCACACAAGGCAGCACAAGATTAAAAAGAACAAAGATGAAGGCCAGATTTGAAGGAAGGAAGGAACAAAAGAGGATAAAGATTTAAACAGGTGAGTAAGAGGAACAATGCAGAGAACAATTACTCTCTCACAAATATTTTGTGAAATTTCTAATGATGAATGTGCTGAATAGAAATCAGATTAACCATGTTAATTGTACTGAGCAGAAATTGAAAAATTTATGTTGAAAATATTATTTTTACACACTTTACATGTCACAAAATTTTAATATTGAATCTTGAGTTGTTATATGTATTAATTTGTCGGCTTCAGGGCTTGAAATTTGTTAATGCACACCTTCTGCAGTATTATTTACAATAAATGCTTCCCGATAAGGTCACTAGCAGACGATCTTCTGCCACTGTTACCTTGAAGACCTGGCAGTTTCTCTTCTGTGACCACCAAAACTTACCTTTTGAACAAGGTACACTAAGGCAATCAACATATAAATCACAAATATATTTACTAACAGAAAAGCCCGATTTTCAATCTGTTTATGTGTATGTGTTTTGGAACTTTTTTAAGAATTAAATTATTTCAACTTCTCAACACCATATAAAATCAACAGTAAATCTGCCAACATATAACAAATATGGCTGCCGATGACGTCATTCAGAATATATCGTCACCGTAGTTGGATTGTCCCAGTGCTCATGTGAATATTCATATATTATTTACGGTAAACGCGGTACAATAAATTTAACATTTGTATGGTTTCTGGCTGGAATGTGTCCTTGTGTGATGTGTGTGTAATACCAAAACAGCGCTGCCACCATACAATTTTCCACATATACTGCATTTGAATGACGTTTCACCAGTATGCATCTTCATCTGGCTTTTCAAATTATAGTTCATTTTAAATGATTTACCACACATTCCACATTTGCATGGTTTGTCAGCGTTGTATATCCTAACGTGTCTACAAATGACAGCTCAGCCTAAAACAATTGTCCGTGTTGCATATTTATTTGAACGGTTTTACACCAGTGTGTTTAGCAACTTTGTTCATCAACTGTAGGTTATGTGAACAGTATTGTACAAAGTAATTCACATTTTTATGGTATGTCCCACAGTGACTTACCAAATCGTTGATCAGGATTAACAGTAAACAGTTGATTTTCCCACCATTCTCACTTTTGACGCATGCCCTCACGAGACGCAGTGACTTCGTATATAGAGGTTTTCACTCGAGACAAACCAGTATACTGTTCCGTAGAAATGCACGCGATGCAGCAATTGTTAACGTGTCGTATTATTTTAGACTCGGTAAGCTCAGACAGATTGCCTTTAGTTGCACAACCAACCGTAATTTATCAATTTTTAGGTATTACATAGGGCTAAATGAACTCATCACACAACTGTTTTTTTTTTTGTGTGTGTGTGTGTGTGTGTGTGTGGTTTTTTTTTTTTCGTTTTCATATACAGTCTGTACGTTTGTTTCTCAGTACTGAATAATTTTCCACTGTCCAAATCCCAATAAATCATATCTTAAACTAAAGTACCATCAAAGATGAACTCACGGTGAAGTTGTTATTATAGAATATGCAGCCTTTTTTCATCATTTTTATATTTTTATTTTATTTTATTTATTGGAGGGGAGGCTGAAAATGCCTGAAGTCCACCGATAATTTGTAATTTTTGTAAGCAAGTACAAAGTGCGGGGTTAACTGTTCCATGTGCAGGGAGTACTAGATTCGGGAAGTTTGAAATTGATCCATTGTATAAAACTTGTTGCCAAAGACTATTGCAAGTGGGTAATCACATCTCTTATCTGTATATTTGTATCCGTTTAAGCTCCTTAGCATCTTTTTTTAATAAAATACTTTCTATTAATTTTAAAGAAATTTAAATATGATGCATTGGCTCCAGTACGGGGGGAGGGGGGAGCTTGAAAAAGTAATAAGTGCATTATGAATTTGGAGTCCATCACAAAATATAGGATACAGTTTTTTTATTATTGTTAATAATTCACAAAACAAAATGGTCTTTTTTTATATAAAAATTTGTGGTGATTTGTTTGGATTACCTTCGTAATGATCAATTTGTATTTCATAAATACCAAAGAAACAGAAATACAGGTCAAGAGTGAAAGTTACGATTTCTGACAAAGATTCGCTACTAACGGCTAGCCAATCTGTCCTCAATTGGTCACTGTCAGTTATGACGGCACCAGACGCATTTAATGTTCCTAAATCCACTCTTGCTGAGTATGTGTCAGGGAGGTATGGACCCAAGTCTAAGCCTGACAGCAGGGAACCGGTGCATCAGAGGGCTGGAAACTACATTGTCAAAAGTATTAAGCACGCATTGAAGATTGGTAGCGGCTTAAAAAGGAAGTATCTACTTATACTGACCGGAATCCTATGCAAATGCTTTAAAATATAAAAGCGTTTTAAAAAAGTGTTCCTGGTAAAGACTGATGGAATTGTGTTACGAAGAGACACGCAAAACTATCCACCCTGATGCCTCGAGAACTGTGCATTTAGCGGGCTACTATCATGAACTGCCATAAGATGTCCCAATACTGTCATGACCTGGGCGGCATTCTAGATCGATGGGGACTTAAAATTACTCAGAGTGTATCTGGAACTGCGTCAAATGGACAAACATTTTAATTACGACCCGGTAAAAGCGACAGCAGAGAAAGCTATTTAAAAAAATGTGATTTGTTGAACAAGCAACAGTCGGACCCATGACACAGTTATGGCATATTGCATTGCATCGGGTAACAAGATGTCGCCACTTTTTTTTTTTTTTTTTTTTTTACTTAAAAACAAACGTGTTTCTCCATGGTTTCAGCATACGTCTAGCACAAGAGGGGTCACGATGGAAATTCATTCCAATTGAAGAATGGCATGCTATATGAGTGAAGTGGTTTGGAGAAATCTTCCTTAAGCACCGTGGCGAAAAGCGATCCCAGCTATTGATATTGGATGGCCAATCACCCCAAGAGTCATTGGCTGATGTGAAAGTGCTTGAGGAAAATATTGATATACTGTCTTTGACACCCAATAATCTGCAGCCCTTGGACAGAACGATGTTTTGTCTTATTAACCACTGCTACAACGAAGCTTGTTCCTCGTATATGTTACATATAAAGGCGGAGCAACTACAGCACAACGCACATCACTGCACAACACAAGACAAAACGAATTTGGCAGAGTCAATTTAAAACGAGTAACCACCAAAAACAAAAGGAAAGGAAAGAACCCCTCCCTTGGACGTAATAGTCCTAAGGGAAGTTAGTACTATCCTATGTTCAAGCGAGGGTGGTTATTAATCAGGCCCATTGCCAGCCCAGGCACAGGGAATAAAGAATAACTACTTAATCATTATTGGGATAACGTAAAACTATATTATTTGACGAACAAAACAGAGAACAGCCCTGACTAAATTACACTTATTTTATTATTAATTGTCTTCTTATGACACTTACACTTATAACACAAAAAAGGTGGACAGAGAGAAATACCACATAGCACGGTTGGAAAACCAGGGTGTCACTTTTAAGTTTTAACCATCTATGTACGCAAAGGTGGGGCTAAGTGGTGTCAACAACTACTTTAAAAACTTCCACATCTTCAGCTTTAGAGGTATGTGAATTATTAATTTATTGTGTATAAGTTATAACTATTGTACTACCACGTTTATTTTTGTATGTTTGCTATGTAGCTTTGATTTACGTAGTGTAATGGAAATATTTTCTATTCTGGTTTGTGACTTAGCAAGGGATTTATATTAGCAATATAAAGCGGCATTTTTAAGAAACGTTTAGTACCATAGGATTCCAGTCGGGCACGGTTAGGTTTACTTCTGAACCTGTTTGTTGTTTTGTAATTATTGTGCAGATAATGTAATCTGTATAACTTACCGTATATAACGTCATTACGTTTTATCTTATATGCCCGTGTCATGCATAGTACATTTTGTTAGATGTATTTTCAGCTGACCCGAGTGACCGTAGCGATCAGAGGTATCGGAGTGAGCGGATTCGACGTGGTACCAGCTGCAGAGCTAACCAAAAAAGTCGACCATAGCAGCTGTGAAGCTGAACCATAGTAGCCGTAGAGCTGAATAAACAGTGTTGCTGGTCGAGTAGCAGCTGATCGGGCGCTGCTGATCGAGATTGGTGGGCGCTGACTGTTTGATTGACTGACCTGGAATACTGACGGCTTGATTGGCCAGTGTGACTGCTAGCCGAGTGTGCTGGTGAAGGAGTGTGTAACTCCATACATGTAATCTTTTAGCCGTGGGATATATATAATCGATGTTATATTTTAGTAAAGAGGATCTTTTAGAATTTATCCTAGTTGTAATCGAAGAAGAAAAAAAGGCAATGTTTTCGTGGTGGAATATCAGTCTTTTTATAGACTTCAGTCAGGAAAACTCATTACTGAAATTAGCTTAGCATCTGAATCCTTGTAGCGGAAGCACATGTTTCAAACACGTGTAGGTCCAGGAAGTGCCTCTGCTCATTAGGTTTTCTCTACAAACAAAATTTCATCAAGGATGAGTCTGTACTGGTAACTGTTGATTTCATCATGAGCGTTAGGAAATTTAAAGTTACTGAATTTTAATATCACTGTGTTTGCATGGTTTTTATATGGGAATTGAATTAGTACCGCGAGCCCGAAAGGAATTGGTCACTAGTTGACCTTGTACATGGGCAACAGATGACAATGGAAATGTCCACTTTCCTCATCCTGGGACGATCCATAAGAGAATAAATAGTTACGTACATTATTCATTCCTTAGCCTATAATGGAACCACATAGCAGGAAACACACTGGAGAAAACTCCTTTAAATGTGCAACATGGGGAAAATTATTTGCGTTGAGCCGTCAATAATCCAAGCACTTGAAGATGAACTCCGCTATCAAACCATACAAATGTGAAATATGTGGTAAATCGTTTCAACTAAACTCTAGTTTGAAAAGACACGTGAAGATGCATACTGGTGAAACGTCATTCAAATGCAATCTATGTGGAAAACTGTATAGCGGCAGTACTGCATTGGTATTACACACAAGGAAACATGCTGGTGAGAAACCATACAAATGTGAAATTTGTGGTAAAGCGTTTACGGTAAATCATCATTTGACCGTACATATGAGGGTACACACCGGGGACAAACCATTTAAATGTGATACCTGTGGAAAAATGTTTAACCAGAGCTCTACTATGTCCGCACACTTGAGGATACACACTGGGGACAAACCCTTCAAATGTAAAATATGTGGAAAATTATTTAGCCAGAGCTCTAATTTGTCTACACACTTGAAGACTCACAGTGACGAGAAATCCTTCAAATGTGAAGTATGTGGGAAATTGTTTCGGCAGATGTGTAATATCTCAGCGCATTTGAAGACACACAGTGCTGATAAACCCTTTAAATGTGAGATATGTGGGAAATTGTTTAGCCATAACTCTGATTTGTTCATACACTTCAGGATACACACTGGAGAGAAACCTTTTAAATGTGAGATATGTTCAAAATATTTTAGACAGAGGCCCGATATATTAATACACCTGAAGACACACACTGGTGAAAAACGCTTTAAGTGTGGAATATGTTTGAAATTGTTTCATAAGAGGTCTGGTTTGTCAGTACACATGAGGATACACACTGGTGAGAAACCATACAAATGTGAAACGTGTGGAAAATTGTTTCGTCATCCGACTAGTTTATCAACACACTTAAGGGTCCACACAGGTGAAAAACCATACAAATGTGAAACATGTGGGAAAATGTTTAGTCGTCAGTCTAATTTGACATTACACACGAGGATACACACAGGTGACAAACCACACAAATGTGAAACATGTGGAAAACTGTTTAGTCAGCGGTCTAATTTATCTAAGCACATTAAGATTCACTCCAGTAAATAAACCAAATAACTATATGTTGCAAAATGTTTGCTGATATGTTTGATTTGTGAAGACACTTGCTGATGCACATCGGTGTCAAGCCCCATCTTATGAAATATGTGAGGAAACTTGTGAAGGATTAGGTGTGATTTGTCAGGGCTTGGCAAACACAGCTAAGAAGCACTAAGAGGCTCTAAGCATATGAAAATGGGCACTGAGAACATTGTAAAGTATTTAATTACCAGAGAAAACATAAATGCTACTAAAATAAATTGATAAATTCTGTTAACATGGATAGTATTTAAACATATACAAATATATTTTGAGCAACAGGAATGACACCTCTATCTAGGCTTTGTTTTACTGGTCAGTAAGTTTTAGAAATTAACACTACAAACGTTTGCAGAGCACTTTAATTCAGTTTAAAAATATACAAAGTAAACTGACTTAAACATCTCCTGAACACAGCCATCATGGTGACTGGCTCACATTTCGGACAGATTTCCATGTGTATTTTCTTCGCCACTGATAGTGAGTAGAAAAAAGACATTAATCTTTCTACTGGATGGTACTAATTCATATATGGTATTTCACTGTTAAGAGTATTATATAGTCTGCATCATGTCAGTATTTTAATAACAAAAGAATTTAGTTGCTGTTGTTGTTTTAGGGTTTAACGCCATTTTTCAGCACAGGATAGGCTATGTATGGCGGCCAGTATTAATGGTGGAGGAAGAACCCGGGAAAACCCCAGGAAGCTGTTAAAGGCTCTTTAGAATAACTGTGATATTTATGAGATCCTGTTTCAAGATAGTCTTTGCAAGTTTAAGGTTGACCTTGATCCATATATTAACCAGAAATGTAAAGATCATCAACAATCACAGAGTCAGGGTTGCTATTTAAAGTGAATGGTTCTGTCCTTTGTTTACTGTTTTGTCATATATATTCAACCAGTTTTCACCTGTGTCTTCTGGTTTGGCTTTTTGGCAATGCCTTGTGTCCTTTGACGAATATATATGCCATCAGAGGAGAAAACAACCTCTAGTTTTTGTTCTCTTGTTTTAGCACTCAGGAATTTCTTAAAGTAAACCTGTTTGTCCTCCTCAGGCATGTTGTGCCATACAGCCAGTGCAATTTTATATTTCCTTAAGTTTTGAACAAAACTGAAGTTTCCAGTACCGTAAAGTACCTGCCACATATTTGTCATGTGCACATGAACAACTCTGTGCAGTTGTAGAATAAGATCAGCAGTTTTCTTTGGGTCAGTTTACAGCAAGCTTCAGTTTGTGGTTCTTGGGATCAGTATTGTTATTTGTCCATAATTCGTCTTTCTTGCTGATGCAGTGGTCGGCAATTTTTCTTTCTATATATTTTTCATAGTATTGAAGAAAGTCTTCATGTTGATATCAGTTTTTCTTTTTAATTTGTCATTTCTACCTTCAAAGTCAATGCTATAATTTGCGTAGGCTTCTCTTGTAGGGCCAAATATCTTATTGATAATTATGTGTCTTTGTGACGAAGTATATGATTGGGGTGGGGTGCTCCCAATATTTTATTTAAACTATTATAGAAGTCCCACCCAGGCTCTATTTGGTTGGAAGTTAAATTTAGTGAAAGATAGATGTAAAGCTCTAAGCCCCCCAATCAGTAATGCTGATGGTTAGATGGTTAAATATACAAAGAGGGTTGAAATTCAATGAATAACAATTTATTAACAATTCATTAATCAAATGGCTCAAATTTCCAATTACACTCCTTCCGTTTGACCCTTTAATAAGTATATTGCATTGCTTGATTAGCAGTGTGAGATTGATTTCCACCTGTACTTGTATTTCTACTCATCTGTTGTATCCTTTCTCTCTCCTTTTTCTCCCAATTCCTTCTCCTCTTCCTCCCCAACCTTTCTCCACTTCTGTTGACTTTGATTGTCTCAGCTACAGTCTCAAATCCATCTCTAACTCTGGAAGACTTGGGATCCAGTGGAACCAGAAGTTCTTTGTCCCATAAAAAGCTTCCTGTGAAAATACACGGACGGTACAATTTTTTTCCTTAGCCCTCTCATCTCACACTACACACAGCCTAACATCAGATAATGGCATTTAAATTTCTTTGGTCATGCATTTCACATCAAGATACCCATACGTTCTTGTATTGTAAAACAACTCTCATAATACAGCACTGTATCAATTACTTATACAAATATCAATAAATTCCGTCACGTCTGCACATATTCCTAATCTCATTATACTAAACAATATCACAATAATCAGATACATTTCGTTACCTTACAACTTGTACAAAGTATGCAAATATTCAAATATGCATGCTCTGATATATGCATCTGTCCATAAAAACTAATCTTACATACTTCAACCATTTTCCAAATTCACAATTTAATCATGCATAAATTCTAACATAATGGATTAATAAAGGCACTGGTTTACTACGAAGTAACCTAATAGTGAATTACAAAATTATTCTGACCACAAGCTAACAATCTACATAATTCTGCCTAGCATCTAATAATTCTCCACGGAAGGCTCATGCTCATTTTTCAAATACACATGTAAATGAAACACTACAAAGGTAATTCTACATGCTAAATGATCCTAGTAATTAAGTGTACATACTATAAATGATTACAATTAGGATGCCGTAATATTCTGCAAAAATTGACCAAGTAACTTACTGATTTTTATGAAGCTTTGTCTTTCCTTAGAATCTACCTTTAAGATCTGCCGCCAGATTATGAGTGGCTTCTTTCTTGGAGTAAACCCTATTGATCCGCAATCCTTCCAAGCGAATACTAAATTACTCTTATGATTTCGGAAGGTATCAATTGGGTCTGAATTGTAATCACGCCTGCGATCTTGATTTTTGATGGGATATCGCTGTGGACCGATCCAATCAAACTTATCAATGTCCCTATCTCTGTCTGTCAACGTGGGAAGGGATAAGGACATGCACCATTCATCCTGTGGACTTTCCCTTTGAGCCTTGAACTATCCTTCAACATATATTTGTGATAGCGACAAACCTTTTTAAGTGACGTGACCAGTCGCCCATACCAACTGAAGTTTCCGGTCTCTGGCTGGTCATGGTAACCTTGCATAAGAGTTCAACACTAACCACATGGCAATCATTAGATATCAAACACAAGGCGTGGTAATATTACCAATACAGGTAGATTATAGTTATGCATGACTTTATAGCTGGGGCTTAGCAAACGTGACAGTCTTTTATTTGAAGTTTTTTTAAAAGTTTTGTCAGTAATGCGCCACTTAAGATTATTTTTGATATGCTTAGTGCAGAGATTCCTTTTGGCCTCTGGGAATATCATGTTAACTGCATTTGTCAATGCTTTCTCATCATCAGAGCCTATCAGCATTTCGATTTTTCTTACATCTAGACTAAAGGCACCCTTTAGGTGCACAAAGAATCTGTAGTATGAAGAGGTTTATCCATACCAGTGTAGCATAAAATGGCCCAACAGGATATGTGGTTCCTTGGAATCTCTTCTGATAACTTCGTGGCGCTTATAGACCAATACTGTCACATAACATGGTCCAAGATTAAAACTTGTAACGATGCCATTCAGTCCAACATTTGACTGGAGGAAGGATCTGAAATTTCTTAATTGTTCTTCTGTTTATCAGAAAATGCGTGGTTTGGGCAGGTCTCTGGCGTGGATAATTTCTGTAGCAATGGGATTTGTGTTGAGAAGCTGAATCTCATCTAATATTTCATCAGCTTCATTTCTCTTACCTTTTCCTTTCTGTTCTTCCTGGTTTCTGCTTTAATTCCGACACTGTTCTGTATTTCTTGGAAAATCTGCTAAACTATTTAGCTCCAGTGTTAGCTTTTCCTTTTAGTTAGGAAATGACTCACTTCATGTCCGAAACGATCGTTACAAATACATGTATATGATGAAAAAAGTAGAACTCGGTTTTCATGGCAGGGGAAGAAGATTCGGGGTTTTGCAACTGCTGAAATTAATATCTTGAAACCGGTATATTGTTAAATTCCATAAGTTGACAGCAAATAGCTAATTATTAATTACAATTACTATACAGGTTTTAAGTTCACTAAAGTGCATTAAAAAGTTCATAGTACCAAGTTATAACTGTTAGTGCTTCTTAGTGCCTCTAGCAACATCAAGTAAAGAATTTATATGTACACCTGGGGTCACGCTACCAGGCGAAGTGGGCGACTAAATCGCTTAAGAACTGAAATAGCAACTATAAGCCGATTTCCGCAAGTTATCATTTGATGATAAAGCATAAAAATATGTGTTGCAAAACTTAAACAATAGGATGCGAATAGCAGTTTGTGTTTTAAGAACAGAATCGGTGACCTAAAGAGTTTAACTGCTGCTTGTGTGTTATTTTCTTCATAAAATCAGTTTGAAACCATACATGAGCCTGTCAGGGGGAAATAATGGCGGACATCGCTTTGTCTGGAAGTACCCCTCTATTAGACTGCCTGTTTTCGTATATATTTGGGCACATATATTAAGGAAAATATTCAACTCATAGAACACAAGTTTAAATATTATGTTATTCAAGATTTAGCATAAAAATGCAATAATGTAGGTCCCAACGTATGGGACAATGCTATATTATGGAATTAGAAGCGCTGTTAGGTCAAAATTGTTTCACTCGTTTTTTTCTGAAAATACGGAAAAAGCCGCGAAGCAAATACTGTTTAACGAATGCCTGACATTACTAAAAGTACATAGACAAATAATAAAACCATAAATTTGCAACCTTGGAGACTCAATATTCATTAGAAATACTTTTGAATTTGTGATCCATAAAGAAAGAAGTGACAGTCAATGAAGATTTATTATGCTAGATATTACAATCAATGAAAATAGAATAACCTGCGTAAATGTGTATGGGTATAACGATGATAACCCTACCTTTTTTAGAAATGTAAAGGAAGAAATTAAATTATTTGAGAACTATTCAGTTATAATATGTATAGATTGGAATAATTTTCAAGGCCTGTATTTGAATACTTATAATATTTTACCTGACAAACATCAACAGTATCGATCAGCAATCCAAGACCTGAAAAACGAACTGGAATGAATTGACCCCTGGATAAATTCCAATCAAGGCTTAAAGGTATATACTGGGAGGCAAAAATCGCATTTGAATATAGTCTAACAATTGCGTTGATGTTTCAAACTATTCCTCTAAAATTTCTCCAGTTTTATATTCTTCACACTATTCGTTCTATTACTTCTTTGTCTACTCATTTAAATTTTATTAGGCATTCATTGACATGACACAACCATATAAGTTATCTTACAGTACATACTATATCACCTTGACATGTCGTATGCTCCATCATGTCTTGTTTGACTTGTGTATTATTTTCTATCGATTTGCATTGACATATCAGTTTGACAATTGTATTGCTAATTTAGATCTCCCGTTAGGACACATACAAGGACAGAACATATTTGCATTATAATACGCAATCCGGAGAAACACATAGAAAATATACAAAAATAAACGTGGTAGTACAATAGATATACGTTATAATATAGATAAGAAATTAGTAAATAACTCGCATACCTCTACAGCTGAAGATGTGCAAGTCCTTAAGTAGACTGCTCACTGACAAGACGTTCCGTAATGTAAAGATTTCGTCCTACGGTGAGGCATTTATACACAGATAATGTAGCCCTACATCTTCTGTGCGCTTGATGAATCTGTTATTTCCATAGAAAGCACTTCGCACGTGCGACATTGGATGTACATAATCCACTGCTTCGAAATATTGTACAACATACATAAAACACCCCTGGGTATCGCTGCACACACACACACACACACACACACACACACACACGAAACCCGAGTATTTAATAAATAAAGGGATTTATACAATTCCATGACACTTGTGTCATAGTACATGCATCTTAAATGCAATTCTTGTCCAGTGCAAATAGAATTGTCATATAACTACAGCGAAGACTGAACATATCCGAGATTCATTGTTATTCAGATAAGCTTTATAGATGTTGCCTTGTATTGTTTGCCAAAACAAATATGTAAAATTAGCATGCAAAATTTCAGTCTCGGACTGTGTTGGTCTTGCCAAACGTTGTTCTGAGCTGATACAGACCATACAGAAGAATCGCCAGTGTCTGCACACAATCGTTAGTGTGAACAGCTTTGGAGGTGGGTACACCTGCGATATTTTCAGTTTGTTCTGGCCTTTGATACCTTGTTAACATGGAAAGTTTGTCCGTACTTATTAACTGTTTCTATATTCAGCATAAATCCGGTGTAGTTCGGGATACGAGGCATTCATTTAATTTGTGGAAATTATCGCTTGATATATACACCCCTCTGACACTACGTTGTCAAGATTAAGTTGAAACTAAATTTGCACATATTAACCCAATACTATAAATATTTGTGATCAAGGAAAATTAATTTAAGTACAGTAGATTTAAATGTTCCTTCCATTGTTGAATCCAGCCAAATTTACACACACACACACACACACACACACACACACACACACACATATATATATATATATATATATATATATATATATGGAGAGACGCCACGTTACAGCATCTTATCTTAGTTCCGAAGATGCCTTGAGAAGTTAAATAGTTATATTTCAAGGATACAAACGCATGAAATACGTCAATTAATGTATCACATAAACACCACTCTGCATAGCAGTGTAACTATGGGTCAATTTGCTTGATTTGTTTACTGTGTAAAACCGGCTTCGTGTATAATTTTAAAAGTTCTACTGAGTGCGGCCACCACCATCACCAGTTAAAATAGAATAAAGGAACTGGAAAACAAGAGCAAAGAAATAATACCAAGAAGAGGAAACGATTAGCAAACCGCCAAGCCGTGAACAAAGGAATTGAACAGAACAAAGGAACTATCAAACAAAGGAACGATAGGAACACGTAACAGAAAACAAATGAGAGACTTCTAGCAGAGGAGCAGACTGGGTTAGGACAAAAACAAAAGATAAGTCATCATTCAATGCTATACGCAATTTAAGCAGAAGAATTCAAACTAGGTCCAAACAAATGGCTCTATTCAATCCAAACACGCAAACACACAAACCACCAAACAACCCTATCAATAAATCAGTAAAACTATTGTATCACAACTCCAAACAGCACCAATAAAGCATGTAAAACAAGCAAGATTAACGCAAGTAGTACCAACCACAGCAAACTCGAATTCAACCAACATCACACTGGGACCCCAAATTCTGGTCTAAAACACAGACCAAACAAACCACAAACCAGCAGACATAATTAACACCCCCCACCCCACCAACAGAAACTAATAGAAATACAAAACTACACTCCAGGGAACAATATAAATACAATGCCAATACTATCGCCAATCGTCTTCAAGGAAGCGGAAAAACCAAACACAAATGAAGATATAGACACCACTATTCCAAACCTAACAAATGAATTTGACAGTAACCTACATACCTTAAACTCCCCACAATTAGACCACATAACCATAACCAGCACCCCAAAATTCACCAAAAATGAAATAACCAATTCTAGAAGCATGCAAACAAACCAACAACAGGAAATCAAGCAAACAACAATAAATCAAAACATTAGGAAAGAAACTAGACACTCAAGCCAAACTCCTGGACCATCTGGGATAATAACAGCAAGGGAACCACCAACCTATGGGAACAAATCCAATGAATTAGACACTACAAAACGACCCAGCAGCATCATTAATATGGCAACCCAAAGACCCCAAACAACCCAAAACACATACCTAGGTAATGGCAAGGGCCCGCTAAAACCCCAAAACGACCCGAAAAAACCCACAAGTAAGGTTAACTCAAAACAGGAAATAAAACAACAACATAACCCCCAAAACAAAATGTACAGTTATCATTCCATCGAACACACCATATACATAAGCAGCAGGTGCAACAGAATTACTAGTCTAAGTACCAATAATATTATGACAGCATTGGCCAAAATTCACACAGGACAATTCAAACTGATAAGACCAAGGCGAAACTACCTCATTGTCCAATGCAGCACAATTCAACAGGTGGAAAAATTCATCCAAATTGAAACTATAGGCCCAATAAAGATCAAAGTAGAGAGACACCATAGCACTCAGAGAAAACCACGAGTCACTTCGAACTCCAAACACAGTGAAACCACAACTAATCTGGCTGAACCCACTAAAACCACTATCTTTAAAAAAGTAATAGCACTAAACGGATACAACAAGGACATAAGCAATGAACTCCTACTTCATAAACTAACAGCAAATCGAACACAGACCACCAAAGTATATCGTCTTAAAAATCATAAGGGACAAGGAACAAACAAAGCAGTTATAGAGGCTACCGAGCCAATACCCTCAATAATAAAACTAGGACAGTCAGGAGTGTACCATAAGCTGGAAAACTACATAAATAGGCCAAGATTTTGCACCAAATGCCTGCACTGGGGACACTATGCCCTCAAATGTAGATCCAAACCAAGATGCAAGTACTGCGGAGGTCAACACAAAGGAGAATGCCACACAATTAAACAAAAATGTGCTAACTGTAAAGAAAACCATTATCCTAGATCGGCAGAATGCAGATTTGCAATAAAAGAGAAATAAATAGTGGACTTAATGAACGAAAACACCTCACCTACCATTCTGCCAAAAACATTATTTGTAAAAACAACTTCAACACACCAAAATCTACCTCTGAAACAATTAATGAGCACCAAAACTCTCCACGCAGAATCAGAAGGGAAAACATTGCACCACAAAACATACCCTCGAATCAGGAAACAAAAGAACCAAAAACTACAACCCACATTGTAACAAACCATGACCACCCTGATAACACTCCAGATACAAACAAAACTGTCACCCCAAACATCCCCAAATCTAACACACACACTAACACAGAATTAATACAGGAAGTAATGAACCTAACAACACGAACCATAATGCAAGATCTCAGTAGCATAATCAGAACCCTCAAAACCATTTTCACCATACTAGCTGATTGGACCACAAGACTAACAGATAAAGACAACGTCAAAAATGAATAGTACAAAAAATAATAAAATCACCATCTGGCAATGGAACTGCAGAGGAATCTTTAAAAACCTATCAGAACTGCACAACAAACTGAATAATACGGCCATAAAACCAGACGTAATCTGCCTACAGGAAACCCTCATAACACAAGAACACAAACGCCTGCCCAAACTACAAGGCTATACCCAGGGAATCTTTAAAAACAGACCCATGGGGCAGAAAGGGGGTGGACTAGCAATTTTTTTAATAGATACACTAATCTACTGTGAAGTAATAGAAGTACCCCCTAACCTAAACATCAATAATAGCATCGAAATAATGTCAGTAATGATAAATATAGGAACCACAAACATTCAAATAATAAACGCATACGACCCAGGGGGTACCTTCTGCCCTACCAACCTAATCTCACTAAAGGCAATCACTAATAACAACAACAGTCTAATGATCTGTGGCGACTTCAACGCACACAGTGAATTATGGAGAGGTAAAAAGAAAGATCAAAGAGGAAAAATGGTTGAAAAATGGATAACTGAGAACAATCTGGTCATCTTAAATGACGGGTCGAACACTAGATTAAACCCTGAGGATGGCGCTCTCTCAGCCATAGACCTAACCATCACTACCCCAAAATTGGCTCAAATCACAAATTGGTGGGTGGATCAGGAAGATACGTTAGGAAGTGACCATTTTCCCATCACAATCAACATTCAAACAAAAACTCAACACATTCCTAACGAAACCCCACCTAAATGGAGGTACCAACAGGCAGACTGGCACCAATTCCAATTATTACTAGTTAGAGTAAATCCAGATAACTTAGAAAGCCCAAGTATGGACATGTATTATGATAACATAACAGACACAATTATAGAAGCAGCTAGCCGATGCATACCAAAGACAACTAATATCCAAAATAAAAACCCTGTACCATGGTGGACTAAACAGTGCACTATAGCACATAAAGACAAAAAAGGGCCTTAAATAAATATAAAAGCACCAAAAATTCTATCTACTTCCAGCAATATAAAGATAAAGAAAAAGCACTAAAACAAACTATAAAAACTGCTAAAATTAATCTATGACAAACCTTTTGCTCTAAACTGAGTCTAAAATCAAACTCAAAACAAATATGCGACAAGATAAAAGCCATAAAAGGGAAAGCAACTACCTCAGCCCCAAAAATTAAAAATGCCATAACAAATAAAGATAAGGCAGACCAACTAGCGAAGCCTTTTTTGAACATGAGTAGCAACAATAATCACACCAAAAACTTTCAAGAACACAAAAAACTAATGGAGGGAACCCAACCTCAAATGTTTCAAGACCAAGGAACAAAAGAATCTCACCTAAATAGCGACATCACAGTACATGAATGGAAGATAGCCCTACGATCCAAAAACGAAACATCCCCTGGTAAGGATCAGTTAGATTACATTATCTACAAAAAACTACCTATCAATATAACAATAGCCATAATCAAACTCTTCAATAGGATATGGGATAAAGGCCAACTACCCACCAAATGGAAACAGGCCATAGTAATACCAATCCCCAAGCTAGGTAAAGATCCCATCAACATAAATTCGTACCGACCCATCTCCCTTACAAACAATATTTGCAAAATAATGGAGACAATAATCGCAAATAGGTTAAAACACCACCTAGAAACCAATAACCTACTCTCCATAAATCAATGTGGCTTTCGGAACAAACGGTCCACAACTGACCAACTTCTCAGATTGGAAACAGACATCAAACTCGCTTTTAACGCACATAGGAAAACCGATCGCAACCTCATAGCGGTTTTTTTAGACCTAGAAAAAGCGTTCGACCTAGTATGGACCAATGGACTAATGGCCAGATTAAACCAATTTGGAATAACAGGACGCTTGTTCAACTGGATTGGCGATTTCCTCACAGGCCGGAAAATTACCACAAGAATAGGCAACACCCATTCGGAAGAATTTTCACTTGAAAATGGAACACCGCAAGGCAGTGTAATAAGTCCGTTACTATTTAACCTAATGGTAAACGACCTTGACCTCAATGTAGCCTCCACAAAAGTAAACTTGTCACAATTTGCAGATGATAGTGGCATATGGAGGAATGGAAATCCTGCCAATAACACAGTAGTTAAAGAAATCCAGCAGAGCCTAGACAACATAGGGAGATGGGCAGACAAATGGGGTTTCAAAATATCTCATCAAAAAACTGTGGCAATCATATTCACCCCCAAACGAAATAACAACCTAGTCTATCCAAACTTCTATATACAAAATCAATTAATCAAATACGTAACAGTAGTAAAATTCCTAGGAATGTTCTTTGACAACCACCTCACATGGAAACAGCACATTGAACAACTCACCCAGAATTGTAACAAAGATCTCAATTTACTCAGGAACATCACAGGGACTGACTGGGGATCCAACCAGGAAACCCTCCTCACGATATATAAAAGCCTAATTAGATCAAAACTGGATTACGGTTGCCAAGCATATAACTCGGCTAAGCAGCCTGTACTACAAAAACTTGACACTATCCAGAGAAAAGCCTTGCTATTATGCACAGGAACACTCCCCTCAACATCATTAGAAGAACTACAAACACTAACAGGAGAACTACCCTTAAAATTACGTAGGCAAGAACTGCTCCTCCGATACTCCATTCGATTAGATACCCACCCAGACAACCATCCCACCAAAGTAGCTATAAATAAGTGTAAAGTTGTCTTCAAACCCAAAATCATACCTATCACACCAAGTGGCAAAGTAATCCTTGAACTAAGAGAAAAGATACCTCTACTAAAAAAACAGATAACAAACAATACAGACCAGAACAAATCACCATGGTTACAAAAACCGCCAAGGATTAACATTGAAGCTACCAAATTAGACAATAAAGAAGGACAAGAAAACTTACTAAAACCTGTACTGGTAAACGAAATCAACCAAAAATACCCGGACTATGTTAAAATATATACCGATGGATCAAAAACAAACAACCCACCAAGAACAGCAGCAGCAATAGTCATCCCTGAATTCAATATACAAACGGGATCCAGATTACCTGACTATTGCTCCATTTACACCACTGAATTCTGGGCTATACTTGAACCACTACAATGGATCAAAGACAACCAAATACCTAAAGCAGTCATTATAAGCGATTCCCTAAGCGTTATCAAATCGATCCAAAATCGCAATACACACTCTAGGGAACAATTCCTCGACAGAGCATGCCAATTAATCGACGATATCACCACAGCACATCAATTAGTCGAGCTCATGTGGATACCGTCGCACATTGGAATCTCTGGCAACGAAACAGCAGACAAAGTTGCAAAAACCAAACTAGGAGATCAAAACTCTATCAAGCTTAACTATAGCTCTACAGAAGCAATAAGCTTCGCACAAACATATATAGACCAAACATGGCAAGATTTTTGGAACTCCTCCACAAAAGGGAAAAATCACCATGAAACCCCCCCAAAAAACGTAGATAGGAACATACAGCTACCTAAGGGTACCTATTTAGAACAGAAAACCATAAACAGGATAATAACTGGAAAAACTAAACTAGCAAGCAGTTTTGGAAGGTTTATAGGACCGAAACCAGCAACCATTAACTGCTTTAACTGCCACACCACCGAAGATCTACACCACGTATTCAATATATGCCCAAAATATCAACCCGCTCGGAAAATATTTATCAAAAACCAAAAAGAGATTGGATTACCACACACATACCCAGAGTTACTTATGGACTCTAATAAAAATAAACAATCAGCATATACAAATATAAATCAATTCATAGACTCAGCAGGACTTAGGAACAAAATATAATTACTATCCCCACAAAACCAAAAGACCCAGTAACTAGCTAAATAAATGTAGAAGCCACCACATAAAAACCATAACATATCATTCAATTTTATAAAAGTATTAATAAATAATTCACTTACGAAGCACCTATAAAAAACTAAGGAAACCGCAAAATCGGATGTCCTAGATGTCCTTAACGAACCGAGTAATCAGCTAGGATTCCTGTCCTAGATGTCCTTAACGAACCGTGTAATCGGCTAGGACTCCGGTCTCTTGCTAAATAAAGTATAAATAACATTCAATCTCTAAAAACATTAATTAATAAATAACTTAAAGAGGTAATATCTAAAAACTTATAAATAACATAACGTAGGAAGCACGCCCTAAACACCTCGACTAGTAATACCATAATAACCTTGAAAATCTCTCTTCATACATGATTTCTACTAAGAACCTCTACAAACAGCATAGAACATCCCCCCCTCCTTTTAGAACATTTTGAAGAAAAAAAAATCTCCGAAAAAAAAAATCTCGAAAAAAAAAAAGAAAAAAAAAAGGCAAATGCAACAAGAAACCAGCGATGTAAAGCAAGCAGGACCGTTCCCGAGCTCTCCTTCCCACTAATGACAGCCAACCATTCAACTGTAGGGACCTTTATGGACCCACAGATTGAGGCCAAACTATCAGGGTTCCTTGAATCCATAAAAGCCTGGGGGAGGTGGCACCATCCCCTTCCCCAGGAACAACTAGCAGGCTGCGGTGCAGTCAGAAAAAAGTGGCACATGCACAATTGTGCGAACGCTACTATAATTAAACTCAACAACAACAACTATGGGTGATATGTATTTAAGTATGTCGATAAAATATCTACTCTAGTAGCATCGCTATTACTTTTTCAGTTACACTGAGTAATTTATAGGAGTACCGTGTTTACCAGTTGTACTGTATTGTTATTTGTTTAATATATGATGGTTATTGGAACCGTTGGCTCATGGACAGGAACATAACAGTTTTGATACAACTTGTGAGGCTTGAAATGGAGATAGCCGTGGGCTTAGGATGAAAATTGGGCGATTGAAATTACTGCGAAACATTTTCAGAACTCAGTCCAATAACAAACATGTGTAGAAATGGGCTACCGGCGCCTATAGTTTATGGTCAAAAGTCCGTAGAGTTGACCTAATTGCTCTTCAAAATTTACGAAGAAACGCTATGCCAGTGATCCTCCAAAATATATGGAAAACAAAAGGAAACAACAAATCAAAGGCTGAGCTAATAATCATTTAACGTGTATGAGTAAACTTGCACCAGTGGACCAGGATGAAGGCCAGAAGATAGGAGTGAAGGTCGATGGTAAGAATAAAACTCTTTCCGAGTGGACCAGAGCCGACCGTTATCTCGCCACTTACTGGTGTGAAGGTATATACTGCACAGGATGATGTTCTTTCTATTGTTACCTTCCTTGTACGAACGCAACTTCTAGACGACCGAAGTATACCAAGGCCACAAAGATGCTTGCAAAATGACTACGAACAAACTAAGAAACCCTTATGCATAGGAAATACACAAATATACATTCATTGCCCATTCTGTTTAAAGGGGCTAAACCCACGACCTAGTGTAAATAGAAGGATATTTAGTAGTTTGTGCATATAATCTATCCCGACTATTTTTTTCTTTGCATCTATTGTATTTGCACAAACATTTCATACAAAATATTGTCCTGTATTCCGAGATCAAACGGAAAGAACCTGCCCCGAATTAGTTAGCTCCCTTCCATACAAACAGGATGTGACGTCATTTGAGACGATTAAGGTATAAGAGTTGTATTTAATTTGTGCAGCGAAGTGTCAAGTAGAAACAAGATGATTCAATGCGCATCTCTAAATTGCATGAATAATATCAGTTCTGGAACAATCCTCAATTATTTTACTCTTTTTTTCCCTCCATCTTTGAAAAGTAAGATATTATCTACCAAATGAAATAACATTAAAGAAATGTTTACGCTTTTTCAATGTTTCCAACATGAATTTATTATGCATGTTTGATTTTGAATGTAACTGTATCGGATGAATATGCATTTTTCTTCCACACTTATGTTCAAGACTGTTTTCCACTGGTTATATAATAGACCCCTCCTTCCCATTCTGCATTCATATTGATTGTGAATGTCGATAATAATTAAAAAAAATAATTTATAATTGAAAGTCTGTGTTCATATAAACTCGTTAGATTTCTTATAACTACACACACCTGAACACCACGATACAATTTTTTTAAGCAATTGTTTAAACAAATGTTACTGTTAACTTTCTTGATTGATAAGTCAATTATGGTAACATTATTAATTGATGTGGTAATTACTCTCAAACTCGGACCAGGCTGATTCGGTACAAATCGCTGACTGATTCGGCCCATATATCTGGCTGATTCTCCAAACTTCCAAGCTAATTCGGACCATAAGAAATATTATTCAGTTTAGTCCAGAATTTAAATGTGACATTTAAATTTGTTTTTAAAGATGATCTTCTCATTATGTCCCAAGTACGTTGAGCAGTTCAAATATGCATTTAAAGTAACAAAATCCCGTTAGTACGCGTGATCATGGTATTGTTATATATAATAAAATAACGTAATCATGTTTATTGTGCATCGGCAATTTAGTAGTGAAATATTCTTTAAACTTCTCGTTCAGCATTAAATAGTTTGCTTTGTTGAGAAATAATAAAATTACGAACACTAACAAAAAAAGAAGAAATAAACTAAATGATGGGCGTAGTACATGATAGCTTTCAGAAACCGTCCAAATTCTGTGCATTAGCCATGATGTTGAACTCGATAGCGACCAGATTTCCTGAGTAGGCGTCAATGATGGTTTTTATCGAGTTCAAGTATCATTCGTCAATGGTTGGCAAATCTCAATGAAAAATCAGATTAAATTGTTCACTTAGAGAGATGATACTATAACGGTTTGGATTCTTGACGGCAAGAATTCAGTCGATTTCGGGTTATAGAAGTCCATGCCATAAAGTCGTCTCAGGATGACTTTAGTTAATAGGTTGGAGCCCTGTCATGTATAAAACTAAAGATGTCACATCATGCTTACACCCGCTCTATTTTTCCAATTAAAATGCATTTAATGATTTGAAGAGCAGAGCAAACGGGATAGATACCACTTCTTTTTCGTTAAGTACAAAAGCGAAGTTGATCAAATTGAAAAGTTGCAAATTTTATAGATTTAATAAGTTATTTAGTTGAAGAAAAACAACAATAAATAAAGTCTTAACAACCAGGGCGAGTTCTCCATAATTCATTATCAACAATCCCAGTGTGTACACAGTGTCTCAAATGACGTCATACCCGCTATTTTTACAGGGGGAGGGAAGCGCGTTGTTCTATTCAAGACGGATCGGGAGAGATGATCGGTTTTTCATAAATTTCTTCGTAACGAGTAAGAATAAAAGGTACAAATTTTCAGAAAATGAACCTTAGACATATAGCAAATTATATTTGAAGTTTGCGCGAATTTCCGTTTTTGCATGTTGGTCCCCTTTAAGATATTTATTTCCATATGACGCAGACGTGAAGCAGCGGTTGGGGCATCAGCGTGTGTGATGGTACAGTGGTTAGCATGCTGAAATCGCAGCCGAGGCTCTGCCTTTTGGACTCCTACTATCGGATCAGCCCGAACTGGTTACTGTGATGCGTCCCCGAGCAAGGAATTTTTCATCAAATTACCTCATCACTACATATCCAGTTTGCATTGCCGTGACGTTAAATACCAAATTGGATTAAACACTCCTCCTTCCTAGAGACGTTCAATTCTGCTACAGCATTTGTCAGGCGTTTTACAATATTGTGTAAATTGTACTCGCCTGCATAATCTAAAGCAGTGTAACCGTGCTTATCCATGGCATTTATGTTTATATTTGGAACCCTCAAAAGCCTGCGGACCAATGCCTCATTTGCCCCTATACATGCCTCATGTAATGCACATCTTTCCAAGTATCCTCGGTAATTGACGTCACATCCTTTAGAAAGAATATTGTCACATAATTTCACATTACCACTCTTCGCAGATTCTAGTAAACACTTAGAAAAAATATCCTGTCCCCTCTTTACCTTCACCAACTGCACTATCAAGTTGAATAATTCAATGTTACCATGGCTGCATGCTTCCAGCAAAGCAGACTTCTTTTGTTCTTCTGACCACTTGTATTTCTTCAACAAACTCTGAAGTATTTCAAAATGTTGGCTTTGAATTGCTGCAGAAAGCAGTCCCGGTGTTTGACTTGCATTAAAGCGGAGGAGAACGTCAAACATTTCCTTGCGCCCTAGCATGCATGCCGTGTGTAAGGCGCTAGACATTGCCTGCTCAAGATAAGTATTATGTCTTCGTTGTACAGACAAGCCACTGACCTTCCAACTAGCATGTTTTCCTTTTCGTAGTTGATTTTCTGAATGATATTTCAGAAGTCTCTTCAACAGCTCTACCTTAGGTACCTCGTTAACTGCTGCATAGAACAGCAAGTCACCACCAAAGTCAAATTTGTACCTCGCGGTAACAACTTCCAACGTTTTCCGAGATTCATGAATTATCGCAAAGAAGTGATCGAGAAATACTGAATCAAGAAAGGCCTCATGATGTGAGACTTCCCACACATTTCCACCCAGTATTTCACGCACGAAACGATTAACAAGCAAATCAAAGTCTCGAATACCCATTTCTATCTTAGAACTGTTTTCCGATCTCACACGGCTATTTTTGATGTTGACTGAATCGTTTGAATTTGTGCTGACCATTTCAAGAAGAAACCTAAATGGACACAGTTCTATAATATCCTTCAGTCCCTTTGTACAATACGCAAGTGCTATAGCTTTCTTTATGGCATCGTGAGAGAAAATAATGGCACCGTCATCGTTCAATCTCAAAAATGTGCCCGAAGAAACCAAAATGTTTGAAAGCCTAACAACAGTTGCTTCCTTTAGCTGAATCTCACATGTTTCAGATACTTTAGACACAGCAGACCGAAACATGTTTGAATGAATGTTACTAGATCTGTCATTGTGCATGATTTTGCCACCACATAGAAGAACAACAACTAGAACACAATATTTGTTTTTGTCCTCCATTTCAAGGCGTTCAATTTCCGACATTATGTAAAGAACGGGATTTTGAAAAAATACTTTCCCTTCTCTTGCATAGATTTGCTTTCTAGTATATAAATAGCAACATAGAGGATATCCTATAGGGGTTTCTATTTTTGAGATTTCTTTGATTTCTTCGGAGGTGATGCTGATCCGCTCTTGTGTCAGTGTATGAACGTTTTTAAGTGCATCGTCTTTCAGCACGAAAATAGGAGATGCTTTTACATGACGCGTCAGTATGTGCTCCTTTACTCCTGAGAGATCACAAGTGGTCATATCCACAATTCGTTCCTGACAAAAAAATTCTAGAATTTTCAGGGAACTCTTTGCTTCTTCCATAATGTCTTTTCTGGTTGTCAGAATGAATTGGATATTACCCTCTTGACGCATGTCCTCCATTAAAGGAAAACGACTAGTCCACATCTTTAGAAGTCTCTTGTCCAAATATTCTTTTCCAAGAAAATCGTCAATGAAAACCACCGTGTTTCTTTTGCCATTAACAAGTCTCTCAAAACTAGCAGTGTTGCGTGCATTAATTTCTAAAAGAATAGTGCTTGCATTTCTCATATCTTCCATTAGTTTCCTAGAGGTCATTGTTTTACCATCACCAAGATTTCCAATGATAAATACTGTCCCGTACCTCGTTAGCGTATGCAACGATGATTCATAGGCAGGAGTTCTTTCAAACAGTCCCATTTTCCAGTTTTTCAAGGTTATGTGTGTGTTATCTGAAGAAAAAAAATATGGTGCAAAGATAACGTTAACGTTGGAATGTTTTGTTTATCTCGTCTGCAATCAGTGTCACGAAAGGCGGGAAAACTCGGTAAAGATGTCAGCCAGCCTGTGCATCTGACTGACTCTTCGGAAAAGGAAACTGTATATGGTTTTCATTTAATTTTGATTTGTGATACCTAAGTTTCCAATAAGCTTGTCTGGAATATTGCTATGCTTGACACATATGTTTATCTTATAATTGAATAGGAAAATCAGAACAATACACAGGTCGAAGGTTATTAATATCGAATTGAACTTTATTAAAGGATTTGAAGTAATCGGAAACTGTCTGTACGTGGGATGTCGGAATTATTTAGAAAACAATATCGTACCGAAAAGGAATTGTAAATGAAGGATACATTGCATTAAACTATATACTTTTATACAGATTGCAATAATGCTAAAATGTTATTATAATGAGGTCATGGAGCGTTTATAGATCCTGAAAATACATGTACTAATGTTGCTAAGAATTGTTCAGGTAAACAGAAACGTGAAATCTTCCGTAATGACCCATCATACATGCACACACACACACACACACACACACACATATATATATATATATATATATATATATATATATATATATATATATATATATATATATATATATATTTATATATATATATATATATATATATATATAAACATACCAATGACATTCTGCATATACTGGTCGTAGGGGCATTCGTTCCATGATGAAGGGTCTAAAATATGGAGAATAAGGGTAAGTTGACTTGTGCCACTCTAATTCAAACTAATATAAATATGACTTTCTTCTGTAATTTCTCTGTCGTATATGGAGGTTGATCTTACATCGATGAACGGTTATATCCGGTCTTTAATGTTTCACTAATTCTCAGTGACCGCACTCATTGCTTCAAAGGAAAGTTTCCTGATGCTTATATGTTTGTAAAGGTATCAATTAACAAAGACACTTACATAAACAAATTGGAGAGTAAATGCATTAAAGTGTGTATGGCATTTAAAGAATTTGAAGATAAAAACAAACTTCGGATTTAAATTACGAATAAATTTTGTTTCTGTGTTACTGTCCATTGTTTCTTTACTTTTTGTCAACATTAAGTCATAGTAAATGCACCAAAGTAATTTAAAAGGTCCGTTTTCTTAATATAGTTGTACAATAAAAGAGACCAGCATTTTTTCCCCTCAGTATTCACGAATCGATGCATGCTAAAACGAAAGAAGACAGTGCTCCTTCTAAGAAGTATTCAAGAATAACTGCATTTAAATATATACGTTACATATGATCTATAAAATATAGTTAGGATTTATATTGTACTTAATTAGATATGTCGACCATGTATTCCATATTCTATGATATATTCTCCCATGCATGTTCTTTCAGTCCAATCTCATATTTTGGACCAGTTAATATCATATATAACAGGTCCATATCATATGTAACAGGTCAATATCATATGTAACAGGTCAATATCATATGTAACAGGTCCATGTCATATGTAACAGGTCAATATCATATGTAACAGGTCAATATCATATGTAACAGGTCAATAACATATGTAATAGGTCCATATCATATGTAACAGGTCCATATCGTATTTAACAGGTCAATATCATATGTAACAGGTCCATATCATATGTAACAGGTCAATATCATATGTAACAGGTCCATATCGTATGTAACAGGTTAATATCATATGTAACAGGTCAATATCATATGTAACAGGTCCATATCATATGTAACAGGTCAATATCATATGTAACAGGTCAATATGATATGTAACAGGTCCATATCGTATGTAACAGGTCCATATCATATGTAACAGGTCAATATTATATGTAACAGGTCAGTATCATATGTAAGAGGTCAATAACATATGTAATAGGTCCATATCATATGTAACAGGTCCATATCATGTGTAACAGGTCAATATCATATGTAACAGGTCCATATCATATGTAATAGGTCCATATCATATGCAGCAGGTCCATATCATATGTAACAGGTCAATATCATATGTAACAAGTCCATATCGTATGTAACAGGTCAATATTATATGTAACATGTCAATATCATATGTAACAGGTCAATATCATTTGGCTAGAGAACTGTATACCATTTTCTCAGCTGAAAAGCTAATTGAAACACAAAGCAACACTTTTTGTCTAGCTTTCGAAATAAAGGGACAGACTTGGACAGAGTGTGTGATCTTATTACACATGTCTGAGGATAACACCTGGACAACCAGGTTGGTTTTACAACACCTGCATGATATTCGAAAGTCAAGTTTACCACGCATAGAGATCTATCAACTTTATATTACATAACTCCATACAATCTTCAGATGTAAAAATCATTCCAATCGAAAAGTCATGAATCTCAGATCTCATCACCAATTGTCTCTACTGTGAATATCAAATTTATGCCACTGACTTTGAACGTGTTCTACCACCTCATCACGACTGCTTAAAATATGTTTAATAATTATTCCCAACTCATGTCCAGTGAACCTATCATAAATAGAAACACCAAGCCATTGCTGCTACTGGCATATGTCATATATGCTTGATATAAAAATCTAAGAATTCGTTTGACGGTTACAGCTCTTCCAGAACCGCGCTTTAACAAGTACATGAAAGTATAAGTATTATGAAGTTACAAAGCTTGTTTGTTTCAGGTCTGGACCACATGTGCTTTATCCTAGGAGTTCTCGAGTTAAATATGGAACATAAATTGCATTACCTCTCAAAATGTGATAAATACAAACCAGACGTGTGTTACGTATCCACATTGAACAGTATGAGCCACCCATTTGCTGTGCTGCTACAGAAACTGTTTGACATATCGATGTAATGGAAACTATATGGAAAATCACATTTTCTCGGTGACTTTGCTTAACTTCCAAGTTGACGCTAATAATGTTTATAAATGTCGTCATGCGATTTTGGCCGATTTTTGACCCCCACCCCTGCACACATTTTTTAATCAAATTCCTTTCCCTCGTCACACGTCGTCACAAATGTGTGACCCCCTCCCCCCAGGTGCGTGACGTCATTTATAAACGGTCCCTCAGTATTTAAAGTTCCTAACATTATGGAACTTGTCACTTAATGTTTTGTATGAAAGAAAGTAGGATGTATACGGTCTATTCATTATTGTGTCACATCAGTAGATTTGCCCTTGTTGTTTTATTAATTTAGATCCAGTTTCACTTGTCTGCTTAATTATTCACTTAAATCTCCAGTATACATAGAAAAATAAAACTAAGAGTTCATAATCACGCTGCGAATAACGGAGGGACATAGTTGTTGCGATTCGATCTGTATTATACGGTTATTTTCGGTGTTGATTTATGTAGCTGACTTGTTTACCTCCATAATCAGTCAAAAGACTGCCATGCGCCAATTGGTTAACTTGTGTCAGCGTAGTTATCAGATGTCTTCAAACAGGGGTGCAAAAAACGCAATGACATATAAATGACGTAGATGAAAAGCAGGAACATCGTGACTAAATAAGAATATTACTTCCGCCTAGAACCCAACACACCGTCAGAAAACGTGGTTGAATTTTTAAATATTAGTACATAATATGATTTTTAACCAGGGAAAATAAAAAAAAAATTGATGCAGTACTGCAATACTTTTAAGTAGATTTATTATATCGATTGCTTTGAAATTAGCCAGTTCTGACATTGTTTTTTTAATTTCGAATATAAAGCTGCTTCTATTTCAAAAGATAAAGCAGGATCCCTTTTTAAATACAACAATAGCCAAATAACTTACTAGTGACAAATTAGATAAAGGAAGATTATATTGCTGGATTGCGATGTGTTTTTTTGTAATACGAATAACAGTCAACAATGTTCCGTTCTCTTCAATTCTTGCCTATCATATTTAGTACAAACTCGATTTTCAGAAGCTCCTAATCTTGAAGGCAGCCATGTGTACACAAACCCACCATTCTAAAACACACGCATGTTATTTATTTTATCATTATATAGATGAACGTTGAGGTGCGAAAATAGATCCGCAAGCTCTAGAACATCTCTAGGCTGTTAAAGCAAGTTCATTGAACTATGATTTCAACATTAATTGCAACTTTAAACTGTGCGTCAGATATTGTTATATACCAATGTTTCCAGCATGAGGCACAGCAGCATTCGTTTATTTCTCAGTTAGATAACTCTTTGAAATCCATACCGTCAATGTCGACTGAGAGTGACGATACGAATATTTTAAAGTTCGAATGTAAATATAAGCGTCGAAAGAGGAAACGTTTTGGCAAAAGTAGTGTATGAAAATAAGTTTGGCCAGTTGTAAGCTCAATATTAATCCATGGGTCGTAATCTCTTCAAAACCACATTTTCTTCAGGACACCGTGTTAATGGACTACTTTAAAAAATTCTCTGATTATTCCCTTAAATACGATATATAACCATAGTACTAAACTAAGCGTATATATGAACAAATGCACTTTAGTAGTAAATAATAATAATAATAATAATAATAATAATAATAATAATATTATTATTATTATTATTATTATTATTATTATTATTAATATTGGTATTATTATTATTATTAAATCTAAAAGAATGAACTACAATAAAACAAAAGTAATAGATAAGAACAGCAATGCTACTACTACTGCTTTTTATAATAATCGAATAATAAATTAATAATTATAACAATAGTAATAATATATTTATATAATCACTATTAGTGATGTAATCACTTGGTACAACTTGCGTGGATCATACATCCAACATACATCATGATCTAATAAACATCGTTCAAGACCATGTTGATATCTCAGGACAGGTCAGTATCAAAAACAGATATGGCAGACAACCAGCGTAAATCGAAGTGAACTTATAAGTTCGGCTTTGAATTTTGGTATGTTTTCTAATATATCTACACCACAACCATGTAAATATTGTTTACTTTCGGGTTTTGTGGGAACAGTCTTCTTCTGTCGCATCAAATATTTGATCATAAAGAGTTTTCATGTCTTACATATTGTGTTGCTTACTGTATAGCCGCATGTATCTCTATGCAGTTCGTCGGGAAATTATAATAGCTACAGTGTACATTATAAAAGTCTGGGATCACGTGCCCTTCTTGATTTGTCAGTTCTTTGCATAACATTGAGGCGATGTGCATTGCAGAGGTATGATTACAAAGAGATTATATAGTATCAAAGACGATAACTGTTTTAAATGAGATACAGGAGGTTTTGGATAGCATCAAAATAATATCCGAACCACTGACTGAAAGTACCATATCCTAACATCTGTCATGTCTTGTTTTTTTTTTTTTCTGGATACACTTATGCGTGTAAATTGAAGTGGGCATTTGTTTTGTCCCTAAATCCCTTTTATAAAGGTTTAGAATGCGACGTCGTTCCGTAAAAAATAACTGGTTTGTGTATAAACAATTGGTTTGTGGATAATAAACAACATAGTAATAAACATAGTACATGCTAGAGTCACTGCATTGAGCTAGATAACCGATCCTTGAAAACGCATATTTTACATTATCATCATCATTTTCATCGTCATTATCATTATTAATGAAGTTACTCAATTAACTTGGATAACAGATCCTTGACTATTTGAATATCACTTTTCATCATCGTCATATTTAGCATTAATACTATTTATATTATTATTACCTTTCTTTTCAATACCATCGTGTGATATGGTGCTGGTGTCAAAGGCACTTCCAGGGGAAGATACGTTATGTATTTTAGGTCTGCAAATATTACTACAAGATTTGTTGATATAGCATCCAACATAAACATCGCTACATTTGGAAAGAGCCAAACTATTGACTGATCCTTTCCACCCAGTCTCTGTAAAACTGCTTTGGATTCCAGACTCTCGCGACACATCCAAGCTTGACACTGCTGTTGAAAATAAAATGCCAAGAACTGATTTTGAATGATGGATTCAATTAAGGCAGTTCATAAACTGCCAAACAAAGTTTCTTAGGACTTGGCTAAATCTGGCATGAATAAATATAAAACGGATTGGGCTACTTTATTTGTAAACACGTTGAAGGAGACATCCAACAAAAGACGTCGACACTTGAGATATATTTTTAAAGTTTACTTTGCTATGATCTCAGACGCAATGTTCTACCATTATATTTGAAAGTCAGACAGACAACATAGTTAAATGGAAGACGACGTGAAATTAAAGACACCCTGATATATATCACGTGTCCTACATGATATATATATATATATATATATATATATATATATATATATATATATATATATATATATATATATATATATATATATAATGTCTTACTTCGAGAACATATACGCCATTATATATTTTGTTTTAAGACAATGCTAATAAAATATTTCATACATGGCAAGAACAACAACTTTAGTACCATAGTTTGCATCATAACGAAATAATTTCTTGCGTACACTTTTTATCAATTTATTCTTTCCAATATGATGACAGACAGGCAACTGGTACTTGTAAACCATGCAGTTCTAATCCACGGATCCATTATAATGAAGTAGTATGGCTGTATTCTTTGAATGAATTAGTTGCATGAAAATAACTGTGTCGAAATGAGATATACATCATTTATGTTGAGTTGCTGAAGTATCCGACAATAATGTCCCCATACATGAATATCTTTCACACTTAACTCATTTAACATTTCGCTAGTGAGGAATATAAAAATATGTAATACTAATTAACGAAACAGTATGTAAAGAGTGATACCTGAGAAAGATAAACCATTTTGGACTGCGATCGTATTTTCTTTCATGGGATTTCGACTATCCAGAAAGGCATCGATCCTAGAGTCAAATGAAACTGATCGCTTGATAATATTCATAGTACTTGGCTGCATTCCATGTCCATTCGTGTCTATATTCATGACGTCATCTCTCCTCTTTGTCAAGCTTTAAGGATAAGAAAATCAAAAAAGCATATATATATATATATATATATATATATATATATATATATATATATATATATATATATATATATATCACTGATCTCTAGAACACCTGTTTAAATGTCTTTCAAACTGTGGTTTTATATTGTCAATTTGTCAGTTAGGAAAACAACTTTGTCTAATGTTGCAGCTGTCGGGTTAGCTGTTGTTTTAACATCTGTTGTTCTCTTTGGTCATATTTCAGCTTTGAGAGCTCGACGTTGTGCAAATTGTATTAGTACCATGATAACAATCGATATTAAATGTAAAAGAAGCTAAACATCACACTTACAGTGTTACAAAAACTGTGCGAACACCTACATATGCGTGTGTTTCTACTTGGTTTGATTTGGCCTAGAAATAAAGTCCACGCCATCATTCTATGACGACAACGCAACGCTTCATCAGAAAAGTCGTTTTCTCTTGTTCGAATCTAAACTATAGGCAATTTTATATTTATTACATATACTTTGTTACCGAAGCATCTCTTTATTTACATACACTAGCATATTCGTACTTGAAAGAACAAAAGGTACCACACCTTTGCGTCAGCATTTCGCAGATCCAGAAGCTACAATGTAATCTTCCTATAATGACCATATATGGACTCCAGCACGATATTACATTACATTTTTTTATTTTAATTTTATTTTATAAGCAGATTTTACTCGTAAGTATACGGTACGATGATTCCATCGAGGTATAACCTCTGTCCACATTTCCTTCCTGAAATGTTATTATTTTGGTCACTTTAACTGTATTAAATGACACCGTAAGTCGACAGAGATTATTATACTTTGAAGCAACTGGATGTCATCATAAATGATGTAATCGCTGACAGCATGCGGCTTACTTTCATTGCAAAAAAAAAAAAAAAAATATGATAGAAAATAAATACCTATAGTTTTGAAAATTAGTTGATATATAAAGAGGTTGAATTATGACAGAATATATTTATCTACTTCAGTGCTGTCCAACCTTTTTGACACCATGGGCCACTGAAAAATGTTTTTCTTGAAGCCGAGAGCCGCAGCAGAAAACTGAAAAGCAACGACCATAAAGAATGCTTTATTGCACATATACGTCTAGTTCTATTTTTGTGTGTGTGTGTGGGTGGGTGGGGGGAGGCGTTACATTCATTTAGTTTACACTACATGTTAGTTAATTTAGTTTATTTTTTAAAATTTATTTCAAAATATGCTATTGATAATGTAAAACTGCATGTTAGACTTGACCCTGTCAAAATCAAGTCCATTTTCAATTTAATTATATAATTTAAATGACCCATATGGATTTAAATTTTATATTACACGTAAATAATATTGGTTGAAATTGTTGATTTATGTAAAATGTTCCAAACACGTGAATTCATCTAGAGTCATCTAAATGTGCTGGTTTAATGTATTTTTTTATTATAAATGTTATGAAACACGTAAATTCATTTACAGTCATCTTTGGTTATTTGCTTCAGCACGGGACAGCTATTTTTGTTTCCTAACCATTTTCAATAATATGCCCTTCTACTGTAATTCACATTGAACATTATAATGTGTCTGCTTTGCACGAGTGCAAACACCACCGAGTTAGTATCATTTGTTTGGTGGAATATGGACTGGTGCCTGAAGCCAAGGCGATGGGTTCCGTTTACCTCGGGACCTGGGTTCGAATCTCCGTAGTGTACGAATTAAAAATTATCTAACCTGAATGATATCATTATTTGTTTTAACTATTACTTGTGCCTAGTATTATCAAGCATTCTCCTGTAGAATCAAGGATAGCACTTTCTGTTCTGAATGGTGTGTAATCGTAATTCTCTCTCTCTCTCTCTCTCTCTCTCTCTCTCTCTCTCATACTACCTCTCTCTGTATGTACATTCAATCTGCGTATTCAATCTACGTAAATAGTCAATTGCTCAAATCGTCGTGGATCATTGTAAAGACAATGACCGTGGTCTCCAAATTCTATGGATATATATGTATGTTGGTCTGGGGAAACGCAACTGAAACATTATGATCAAATTTAGCTAGAAGACACGGGCCATTTGATTATTATTCACTGTCCACAAATTTTCATGTTTTATCAAAATATTGAAAGGAGCGGGATAAACGAAGGCAAAATGTGATTTGAAAAAAATGACAAACTGTTTTATCAATACGTGTAGCTATACTGCCGATTAACACAAAGTACTCCGACAGGGTGACTAGATAGCGAGATAATTGCTAGGTTTTGAAAACAAAGTCTGCCACTGACTATTTTTACAGCCCAAATCAAAATATCTGAGTGCAGATAAAAATTAAACAAAATAATTGTCATATTTCCCCATTTCTAAGAGAATTCTAAACACGAATGCAATCACTTATACACTATTCGTTAGTATGCAACTTCACTTCACTATACGATCAATTTAATTATAAAGGGGTCTTCCATATGTTGACATGTACGTTCAATGTTGTTGACTATAAACTGGGATTTTGGAACAAACCTGGTTACGTTTAACACCACACCCAGCCAGTACCAGACGATCACCCTTCGCTATGCCCACTTCAGTATGAAATTTAGACACGAATTTAATCTTCTGCATTCATAAAAAGGCAAGTCGCTTACTACATATTACTTATTTGCAGTATATTCAGAACAATTAACAAATTTGATAAACATGTCATCAAAATTGTTTGAAATTCCCATTCTGATGTTGCTAAATTTACACGTATTTGAAGCCATTGCGTGTTGGTTATAAACTACTCGAGTACTTGGTGGGATAAAATGACGATTTATCATCATTGACCTACATAAGTTGGCAGTGCTATGTATTATACACATTTTGTCCCCGATGTTACATAAAGATACCTCCAGTTAAGATAAACAATGAAACATATCCGGTATGCAAGTTTATGCATGTTAACATGTATACTGTTTTAACCATATGTATGATTTTTTTCTGCTCTCAGTCAAATAGTGTGTGTGTGTGTGTGTGTGTGTGTGTGTGTGTGTGTGTGTTAAAGTTACCATAATTCTTTCTATGTGTGTATAAGGTAAGAGATTGATTTAAGTTAATTATTTAATAGTTTGAATCAATGCATTTTGCTTCAAAATATGTATAAACATTTAAAGATAGATTATTAGATTATGCCTTGCTTCATACAAAACCAAACTAAGTAATAAAAGGAAACACGCCGTTAAATTAAAATATAGTATACATGTTTTGCCTTTATTTACATGTATATTTCTATGTGACCAGTGTTACAACTCATTGGTCTTAATTTATATTACATAAAGAAGCAAAACCAACAAGCTTCTCTGATAAAATGAAAACCTACATTTTTGTGCAATGGGATGAGGGGTGTTTTCCGCCTCCCAGTTCTTATTATTTTAATCTATATTTCATTTCTCTTCTTTCTGCGTCTATATTTGCCTTCTCTCTCTCTCTCTCTCTCTCTCTCTCTCTCTCTCTCTCTCTCTCTTTATCTCTCTCTCTCCTTTTATTTTCCTCTCATTGTTTACTCCCTGCATAACCATTTCCTCTCTTTGCAATTATGTTTATCTCCCTTTTATTCCTCTGTCTCTATCTCTGCGTTTGCACCGGACTCTCCTTTTCCTCTTTGTGAATTTGCATTTTCATTATTTGTTCTGAAGCTGAAGCTTTATGAATTCCATCTGGTGTTTTCACTATAATTCATTTAATTTTATATAAAGATCAGGGACAGATTTACTAACCATACCCAAAGCACTATCGTTCAAAATTTCTCTTCGCCAAAGATAGCTAACCAAAATATTCCTTTTATTTCTTGCTTTGTTTAAGACGCATTTACTTCCAAAATATCATAATATCTGCCAAGTTTCAGCAGCGTCCTTTTCATTGATACTAACTACTTCTGTAGGAATTGAAACAGAGATCACTGCATTATGTGACATTTTTCTAAAAGATTCTTTTGGTTTCATTAAAGGTTTCGTAAATATGTGAAATTAAACTCTTTTTCAAGGACAACGAATGTTCCGATACAAAGTCAATTTAAATTTTAAAGACAATTTGAATATTCCTGAAACATTTTAAAAAATTTCAGATCCCAGACGAACCTCCGATTTCTATTACGACTCTAACATTCTAAAACTATGTAAGAGAAAGAAGCAAACATATTTAGTAAAATTCAACAGGCGATTTATTGCCATATAATATAGAGTTACAAATTGAGATCTTATATTATTTTGTAATTAAACCCTACATTTTCTAGCCTACATATTCTATCACTAGTACAAAGGAATGAAATATTCCAAACGAATTCCAAAATGTCGTGAACATGCCGATGCCAATAGTGCTCATGTACTGAGTCCAAATAGTCTTGATATACCGCAATGATATAATCCAGAATCAGTCTTAAAAAATCCGAAAGTGGTGTTTTAGTTCAAAACGGCAATGAGCAATTTGTAATTCCAATGAATAATCTGAATAATTGATTCCTCTCAAAGTATAACTTTACACAACTAAAAATGATTCCACAAACTGATTTTAAAATAGGAGTGAAGACTTTGTTCATTTATATACAGTCGTCTGACACATGCTGCATCAGTAGACCCTGTCATTTGGGTCACTTCTAATCGAATGATTCACTAGTATTGTCATTAGGTTCACATCCAGAACATTCTAAGGGCATAAACAAAGGTAGGTCTTGACTCGAATTCAAGTAAACATCTTAAACAAATTTACATAACATCAGCGTGATTTATTAGCTTTGAGAGAGCTGCCTGCAGCTATTTTGTTTAACCTAAATACATTTTCTTTTGTATCTGCCCTATTATATTATTTATATTTAATTTTGTTTGGTCTTCTCCATTTCATATTTTAATTCGCTGATGCCACATTTTACAATCAATTTCTTAACGGATTTCTTGTCTGGCTATAATTAGAATCTGCATAATAAATGTAAAAGAACTAGGAAAAGATAGGAAAAGAAGAAACAATAATCAAATCAGTAAGAGATTAAATACGAATATTTATTACTTAATGCAGACGTACTTAAAATATAGCTCTAACAAACATGGAGGAATGAATGAACGGGTTTCAGTGCTAATAATAGCGAAAGTATGTGAACTGGTATTCTACTTGATTATAACGTTGATACTGTAATAATACAAAATATAAATTACAGACGGGAGTCTTGTTCTCGACTAGACTTAAAATGGATAATATAGAAGTAATATTGGTATGTGGATACTGCCAGAATAAATATGAAATCAATACACTGAAAATTGGTAAAGTGTATTTTCACTATTGACGGTGACACTCGTATAGTTCATGAGCCAGAGTTCTACCAGAAAGAAGATGATCCAAACAGAAAACCAAACAAATAACATTGATCATGCTACAAAAAAAGCAACAAAACAAAAAACGTTCTTAAATATATGTATGTGTGTGTGTTTGTGTGTGTTTCTTCAAGCTGCTTAATTAATTAATTGTTCAAGTCTTCGTTGAACAATACAAGAACAACTAGAGGACACGGAACTTGGAACGTTTCACTGTTCTCAAAATTTCCTGATTTATGAAAACATCGGATGGAGCAGGATAAATTAAGAAAATTATAATTTGATAAAAATCACGAACTGGAAGTTTTTATTTTTACTTTTCTGTGTAATTATACTCCAGGAATTACAAAATATTCCAAAATTGTGACTTCAACGTAAATGATAATTGCTAAGTTTTAAAAGCAATGTATGTTGATGTCTATTTTCACAGCTTAGAATAAATATCAGAGTTCAGCTGAGAATAAAAAAAATCTATGTTCCAGTCTCCTCATTTCTAAGAAAATTTAAATACGTATGCAATAACTCACCATCGAAACCCCAGTCTACAACTTCACTTCACCGTGCCATCAAACAGACTAAAAGCAGTGTTCCAAAAATTGACATGTACGTTTAATTTTGCTAAGTATAAACTTCCACTGGGATTTTAAAACCAACCTGGTTATTTTTAACTCTATATCCCAAGTAGTGCCATAAACCTACCTTCGCCATGTCTACGCCGATGATAAATTTAAACAAGAAATACGTCTTCTGCTTAAATAAAATGTAGGCCTGCTACATATTAATTCTTTCCAGTATATTCAAAACAATTGACACTCTGATCAACATATCACCAATACGATTGGAAATTCCAGTTATGATGTTGCTAAATATATATACCTTTCAAGCCATTGCGGATCGGTTATTAATTACTCGCGAATACTTGATGTGACAAAAAGGTTACCTCTATTCAAGTACACATCTGGGGAGTGGCATTATATGGTGCACATTATGTCCCTGATTTTAGACAAAGGTACTTACATATAAAAATAACAGTGAAACATACCCGGCAATTTAATTTCCACATGTAAACAGGTGTACTGTTTTAACCATATGTATGTTACTTTCGGCTCTCAGTCAAGTGTTATCACTTAATGGGTAAGAATGTTTCCGCTTATGCTTGGAAATCATACAAATCGTCATATAGGGATTATCGTCAAGATATCGTTGGACATGCCCACTTGGGGTGTCCCCCCTCTTCTGGTTGGTAGAAAGACCAATGGCTTACTCTACATCTCATGATTACATTCGCTAGTTGTACTGATAACTCCTAACAACGGGCGTATTTTGCTGTGTCATGCATTGTGCTAGACGTTTTCAGCCAAAAGACGCACTGTTATCCTTTGCTGCAGCGGCTGTCCTCAACTTGCAAAATCTCTTACAAAAGAGCAGGTACTCTTTCAAGGTTAAATGTATTAAACTTTGGTGAATCATTTATTTTTCTGCTTATGTACATGTACAATAAACAGGTAAGTAATTTATGTTTCGTGAATACATTTATAAATTTTTGGTGGAAACACTTTTGTCTGTTATGCCGATTACTGTTTGCATAAAACCGAAATGACTAACGATAACGACTTGTGACAGGGCATATAGACTTAAATGAGATTTAATTTACAGCACTGTAAACCCCGCTCACATTTTCGGCTAATAACTTAAGAATTAAATTATTTGTTAGTTTTGCAAAACTCGTTGCTTTGCTTCTTTCTCTTATGTAGTTTAAGATAATAAAGCCATATTAAAAATTGGGACCTTTCGGGAATCTGAATTTCTTTAAATTATTTCAGACAAATTAAAATTGTTTTTTGAAATTTTAATTGACATTGTTTTGGAATTTTCCTTGTCCCTGGTAAATATATTAATTTCACATATGAAAAAACTTTTTAATGAAACCAACAAACATTCATAATATTAAATAATATAGTGAACTTTGTTTCAAATCCTACCCAGGAAGGGCTAGAGTCTTTGAGATTAGACAAGTTGTTTGAGCTTGCCAGACTTTACGCGATGTAGGACGTGAAAGCATCTTTGGTAAAACAAGAACGAAAAATAATTTTGGTCCAGTATTTGGTGTTAAAGAATTTAGGTTTGAATAATAAGTATGTATCTGGTTATGATAGGAAACTAAAAGAATTACAGTTTAAAAAACAATGCGTTATTAGAGCTAACAATGCTTCAGCTTCAGATGGAAATGAAGGAAATGTACATAATACGACTCTATGATCTTATAACAAGAGGTAAAGGAGAAAAACAACAAGCATTTTAAAATTCAACAACTAATTTATTTTCCTAGAAAACAAAGTGAAAATGAAAAACCAATACCTTAAAGTATTGATAATTAAATCCCTAATAATTTGGAACGTAGGTCCTAATGATTAAAGTTCTGATTAAACTTTAGTAATATTCATAAATGAATCCAATGCCGGAAGTTTTGATATGCCTTTGGTGGTCTGTTTCATGGTAATGTGCCAACAGTCTTTTGTTGAATCACAAGAATACAAAGCAAAGAATATATCCTTATTTGAAATTTTGCTATAAATCCATGTCTCAATTTCCAAGAATGTTATTTCTGAGCACATTGTATTTCCGGAGAATAATTACTTGAATTTAATAATTTGAATAAACAAATTTCAGCCGAAATGAATTACTGGACACAACAATAATTATAGGTTACTACATTTGTACGGGAAAATAGGAACGAGTTTTCGGAATGAATACTGCACGAACTTGTGAGTGCAGTGTATCCTTCCGACAAAACGAGTTCATATTTTCCCATACAAATGCAGTAACCTTTTTATTATATGCTCATTTTTTTATTCTACCTAAGGTTTAATTATATTAACAAAATACACTATAAGAAACAACGTAAATGAATGAATGCCATATTCCAAACTAAATACACAAGCGCAGATTTGACATTACAAAATGACATCATTATTAATGCGCACATAGCTCCACCCAGATAAATTTGAACTTAGTCGCGCGCTCGACATCACTTTCGAAAGAAAATGGCGTGTCTAGTTAAAATTGAAATTTGCAGTCATATTGTGAATGAATGCGCATTGCAACGACTTTTCCATTTGATCTGGAGTGAATATATTTTGGTATTTTGTTTCGATTCGACGAAAGTTTGTGATTTTGGACTGGATTCATCTGTGCAAATTATACATGAAATACATCGGATTGAAGTGGCGCGGGAGAAGCTTGTTTACGTCTGCAAATGTGTTTATGTTTCTGTCATTGAATGTTTGAAATCATAACGTGGGAAAATATGAAGTTTTTCAATTGCAATTTTCAAAAAGACGCTATGGAATTTAATGTGTATTTCATTTTGAGTGCAGTAAGGAGGAACCAACTGCACTTATCATCGAAATTACAACACACTTTCGAAATGTGTAATCCAGACTGAAAACCTATGAGATGGCTCATGTAATTCGGATTTGCAGAATTAAGAAAAAACATTTTGAAGAAATTCAGGATGTAAAACTGTAAGTATATTTTATTTTGCCATTTTTATCACAAGATAAAGAAGACAGTATATGCCTTTTCACTTGTATGTTATTTGTAAGGACCTAATCGTCCGTCTTTTATATAATGTAGCTAGCCTAAATCCGTAACATTGTATCAACGCGGAATGTGCCAAAACAGGTGAGATTTTTTTGCAGTCCACGAAACATGTTTTAGTTCATTCAGAAACAAATTTAAATAACCACAACGTAAAGAGCCTCATACGCGAGTGTATATGATTTGTTTACAAATCAAAAGTGCTGGTGTCTGCGTCATTGTTTGTTTACAATAGAAAGTAGTTCCTTCATTCACGTGAATGCTATATGTGTATTGTCGCGCGCGTTCAGTATCGGGAAATATTGACCGATTCGGACAATGTAAAGTTAACGGGGAAAATAATGAGCATATAATAATATAATTTATTCAACTCATATCTTACAACACAAATAAAAAATTTTCATTTAAAAGTCTGCACACACCTCTATCTGACATAGATCACAATTAACATTTTCTAAAAAAAAACTTACCTAATGGAAAATTTTATTCTGGAAGGTTCCAAATGTTTGCAAGATTAAATCTTAGTTAGATTAGGTCTGAAGCTAAATTTATAATGAAGACCTTGGAAAGTACCAGGTCCTTGACTAAGACCAATATAAATATGTTAACATCTATTAATAATGATCTTAATATTAAACCCATGCTCATAGAGAAAATATGAGCTATGTATTAGTTGTTTACAGAATTTGTATAAAAAAATAATCAATATTCAGGTCAGGTAGAAAATGAACTTGGTTTTGGACAAGGTCAGCTAGAAAAAAAGCTTTACAAAGCCTATCACGAAATTAAAAAATAACAAAAGAAACAAACACATAAACAATGCAAATTAAATATACATAACACACTACAGAAACTATTTGAAGAAAATAACCATATTAATATCAAATATGCATCAAGGTTTAACATGTTAAATTTTTAAAATGAACCATAGTACATCACATGCACCCAGTGCTCACACGTGCTCACTTCACCAATATTTGGAAATTACAAAGCCAAGTTCAACGAAGAATTTGTTGACATTCTGGATGCTTGTTGTAATAGCTCTCTGCACTTCCAGGAAATTTTCAATTCTGGCCATCTTTTGATAAATCATCAAAACCATTTCTCAATCAGTGGCTCATTTTTCTTTCTCTAACCATTTGATTCACAAGGTCAGTAGCAATATCGATAATCTCCTAGCATGTATAACCATATATCGCCATTTCTGTCAAGCAATTAGCTATTTAGGCCTCCTCTTCTTGTTTCAACAATTAGACTTCCCAACAAAAACTTTGTCTGGGTCTATTTTGCCTAGCATGCTGTTTAGAAGTATTTGTGTATGCACTTTAAGCTCCCAATAAACTCTTTTTTTCACTGCCATTCTGTGTTTCACTGCCATTCTATGTTTCACTGGCAAGTATGCATTGGCAAGGCTAGTACAGTCTGCATTGTGCCTGTCAAATGATATGGTTAACCAGCTTAACAAAATAAAAGTAAAATAAAAATTAAAACTGGTTAATAATTTTTCCTTACCATATATTTTTGTCAAAGGCATATACAATACAATAAAATAAAAATAAATAATCAAATATTGATGATGAAAAGACAAACATCTTGTTAAAAATATAACCAATATGGTTCGTTTCTTAAAGTGTATTCCAGGTTATACCATTAAAAAATATTTTCAATTTATTAATGCTCAAATGAAAAAGGAAATACCGAATTGTTTTCTAATGGAAGATTTGTTTCCAATTTAATAATGCTCAGATGAAAAAGGCAATACCGAATTGTTTTCTAATGGAACATTTGTTTCCATTTTAATAATACTCAAATGAAAAAGGCAATATCGAATTGTTTTCTAATGGAAAATTTGTTTCCAATTTTATAATGCTCAAATGAAAAAGGCAATACCGAATTGTTTTCTAATGGAAAATTTGTTTCCAATTTAATAATGCTTCATATAAAGAACTTCAAACTGAATATAGTTTTCCACCGGAATATTTCTAAATCTCTACCAGAAGCACACATGATTATAACCAATTATTTACACTGGCATCGCCAATGCCAAAAATCCTGAAGTGGGGTTTCCTATCGAAGCAATGTAAACAAACCCAGCATTTGATCAGCAGACCTAATCTTACCGTATTATACACACTACACGGTCAAAAACGTGGGACAAAAATATCCCATTCAGTAAATTACAGATTTTCATTATGTTCTGATTTGCCTTAAAGTACCTATTTAAATCACATTTTATCTGATTTTACTCATTAAATAAATGTTGTACCTCTTCAAGAACGCACCTGACCCGGGTGATAACTTCAGCATCTTAAAACTAGCACTTTAGGTTGTGAGAAACATGGCAGAGGAATCAAAGATGTGAATGAAAAAAGGATGGCTGATGATAATGTATATATTCTATTTTCTTCAACAAATCAGAGCAAAATTTTTTTCTTAAGTCCATTTCATGACCAAATATGTTATTTTACAAAAAAATCTTTGGTTTGCCATCCAGTCATGTTATAGTAAAAATGTCATGTTTTGCTGTTATGAAAAGTAGTCGTGTTTTCACACATATATATAGACCACTCTTAATATTATATCATGAATATTCATGCCCAACTCAAAATGAGGCTAACTGAGCATAGCTGCATAGCTATTACAGCGTCTATAGTGATATAATGGCTACTTCCTACATTGACAAGGATTTAGATTTAGTGCCACCACTTACCTTGTCATTTGTTGAATCTTATATCAAGGTAAATAAGAAGTCATCTGGTGAGAAATCCATGCAAAAAGCATTATACATCCAAGACCTTAAAGGTAAGCGGTCCATTCCCTTATTATCACACTATTTTATAAATAATTGTTTAATTGAAAATTTGCTTTGCACTCCTTTTCGTTCTCTCTGTTAAAGTTATTAGCACTCCTCCCCTATACAAAATGTTATATGATCCTACATCAGTTTATATCCTGACCAATCTGTCCAAGATTATATCTATCAATAGGATATAATTTTTCCCAAAAATTATTGCCAGTTTACAGTTTGATAAAACAAAATTAATCCAGTTTTAGATCTCCAAGCAATATAAAGGCTAGAATATGTATGACATTGATGACTTCTACATGATTGTTCAACAGTTCTCAGTTTTGTGATGCCAAATTAACCATAATTAGTTGTAAAATTGCTCAAATAGAAGAGTTATAGGCAAAATAAATGTAGAGTAGCTATTGTTATTATTCTTATTATTACACTGAGACCTGTTGATACAGCATCTGATGTGACGAGCCGGTGTTACAGATATCAGAAGAAAATTAAACACCACATCAGATTACACTAATTTATTTCAATTTTGTAGCATGAAGCATGCCTGATTATGCATGTAGTTTGAATCACATAATTTAGAAGCTTATTTTTTAACAGGATAAATAAATCAAATCTAAAAATAGATATTTCATATGGTTACATTTTAATCATTGTAGGTCATATTTAAAGAAATACTGGAGGCGACATCTACATCTGCATTCTGCACATGCCCTATAGGACTAGCAGGATCATGTGGATATATTGTTGGTCTACTCTATCAGCTAGCCAAGTTCAAAATGCTTGGACAAAGGGCACATCTGGAAGATACAGCACAAACATCCCAGCCTCAAACCTGGCACGTTCCAAGAGGGGAAAAAACTTCAAGGAAATGCAGTGCAAAATATTGAAATGAGGGGATATGCTAATACAGTGGACTTGGTCAGTGGTGATAAAACACTTATAGGATAAAATCTACACTCAGCGACCCTATTCGTGGGGACAATGTGGACTGGGAACATAATGTCCATCCTACAAAATGCTGACAGTCCTATGTAAATCTTACCAGCTTTGGAATTACCTTCTGCCACATTGGCACAAACAAAATTTGGTTTAATACTTCGTGGTTCTGTCTTCAGCTACCAAAACAGCTAGAGTCTCACTGTATTATAAATATGTATGATGATATATCATTTCCAGACTTGCCGTGCTATAATTACAAGATGAATCATCTTCTGATAGCATTAACAAATCCACAAAGTATAAAATTAGAGAGTTTAAAAATGACTATGGACAAAATAAAGAAGTTCGAAGAGCAAACAAGGCTCCAAAGTCAGAGTTCATTATGGCACAGGATCAGAAGAAACAGAACGACGGCATCAAAACGTAGGAGAGATTTTCAGATGCCGCAAGGATCAAACCATCTTAGCTAGAGGATTAAGATCATCAAGCAATATTACAACAGTGACTGTAGCTATGCGCCAAAGGTTGGCAACAAAACCTGAATCAGTGAACGCCTATGCAATACATGATGAAACCCATCTTGACCTCTATCCTTGCGGAGTGATTGTAAATTCTGGTGTCCTTGGTTTGCTGCAAGTCGGGACAGAAAGGTATACAATCCCAAAAATATCCCACATTTTGGTTTATTAGAAATTAAGTGTCTTCATGTCGGGAGTGTCAAAGAGCCCAAGTATATGTCAAAAAATCAAAATTGAGTTCTAAAACTGAACAACAATCACAAGTGCTTGTACAAAATGTCGACACAGCTTGCAGTTACAGGTTTACAGTGGTGTGGTCTTTTGATCTGGTGTCAAAATGACCAGCAATTAGAACCAATATATTTCAATCAAGCAGTCTGGCACCAAGTAAAAGACAAGGTTGATTACTTTTATTTCAATTACTATCTTTAAAAAGGAAAAACCTGCATAAAATAGTATGTGACAGTTGTCCCTTGAAAACCTATTTATACCAAATCATTCTATTTGAAACTGGTTTTTCAGTCTTTCGCATTCTTCTGATTCATACCAAAGTTTCTCCTCTAACTCTTCTATCCTTTGTTGATATAAGGATTGTTCTTGATCCTCGCTGTGTCAGCAAACAGATCTGTCCCAGTTGCATCATTATCCATTCTATTAAATGAAAAAAGCATCCTTGTACAATCAAACAATTTTATATCATTATAATGTTAGCCAAACACTAACATATTTCACCCGTTTTTCGGGAATCTGTTATTTCTTCAATTAGTTATTATGTAATAATATCTCTTTTAATTAACTTTGTAGAATGTGGTTTTTAAAGAACTATTTCATTAAAATGTTGCATTCAATTTTTTATTTTATAATACCAATGACTGTTGTTGTAATAAACTCATGGTTTAACAGCATTGGAAAAAAACATTTTCTTGTTATATTTCCTTCTCATTTCACAAAACATATTCTTAATAAACTTTTAGAAACTGTAAATAGTTCTTTAGAAGCAGTACTTTTCCTTTTAAGGGTCTCCTGTAAATTTTTCCTCTGCTTCAATCAAATTTTGACGGCATTGCTTCATGGAAAAATCTTTGTTGTACTGAAGTCCACGACTTGTAATCATCCTTTGTAATATGTTTTGAACACACAACTGCTGACTCTGTAACCTAGTCAATGTGAATAAACACAATATGTTGCATAAAAGGACTAATACACAATATTAAAAAGAAATATTTCAGACTGTTACTAAAAGATTACTACTGAAATTTTTAAAAATTTATACAGTAAAAGAGAACAAGTCTTTGAAAGGAATAACTTTTATATACTGAAAAAAGTAAAAGATAGCTGGAAAGTTAAAATAAAATGAAATATAAAACATTACTTTGTATTTCGAAAACAAAATATCAAAGTGCAAAATTTCATTTAAACTTGAGTAAAAAATGGATATAATTCAGAATACTCACTTGAAAGAGTGGGCCTTCATCTCTTCTCATCTAAGTTATCCATTGCTTTTTCAATGCAGTATTCTTGGGAAATGAATGAAAATGAAGTGTTGGATCATATCATAAATCTGACGTACAAGAAGGCACATAACAATGCTGTGCTGAGTTTCTGCTAACATTACTAATGGCATCCATAACTTCATCATCTTCTGTTACAGCTTGCTCAGTTAGCCTCGTTCTGGCAATGTAATCTCAGGCATGTATATAATTTGAGAGATGTCTACAGAGCAGATCAAGTCATGCAATAAAATTCTAGTCAGTCAGTTTAAGTCTCATGACTTTCAAATGCTGTGACATAACTGGCAGGAGCCCCAGGTGACCATGTGTTCTAATGTGCTCATCTTTAGAGATCAGTGACATCTGACCTCTATCGACGTGGATTCAAATCTTGGTTTCAGTCAATGTGGTTATGTGTGAAAGCTTGCCAGTAGCTTCCCATGGGTCGGTGTTTATTTATAGGATGTTCTTGGGTTCTTCCTCACCCAATATACTGCCTACAATATGTAGCCTATCATGTGCTAAATAAACAGTTGTTAAACCCATAATGACAGCAACACAATTGACACCCACCATGAAATTTGATCGACAATGCATAACAAGAGATGCACGGAGTCTTCAAAAACATACATTGATGAGATAATTGCATCTCTTGGCATTTGGCTGGGTTAATGACCTGAAGGAATGGTGCAGGAACTTGATGTACATCTGCATATATTCTGCTGTTGAAATTTTGACAGGAATAATATCATAAACGTCCTTGTCTCTGAATTGAATGAGAACTCAATAATACATCAAGATGCACAGTTGACCTCTACATCCGATATGTTACTGGTTGACGTTGTATTTGTTGACAACATATATCCACTTGGAAAACTCGATTTGCTTTACTTGCGTTGTTAGCATTCCCTGGTCTTCAGTATGGACTACGATGAACTCTGTTACTTGTTATTGTCATTGACTTAGCCAACGCTAGCTCAAAATTTCGATACAGACTCTTTCAATGCTTGATTATTGTTTCTGGACTATAACCGGTTTTCATAACTCGAGAAGGATGGTAAAAATATATGTTCATTTGGTCTAATGTTGGAGGACATTCATTTCTTGAGTTCACATATACTTTTCATTTGTGTTCTTTTTATTTGAGTTTGTTGTATTATTCACTTTAAATTTATTTGGCCTGAATATTTTTATTTACTTTCATATTGTAGTTTGATTACTTTCTGGACATATAACTATCTGTATTTTTTATTTGCTATTTTGTGCTTTCCCGAAGCGAATGCATGTAAGATTTGCACAAGGCATTTTGTTCCTGTTGGAAATCACCCACCACCCAGCTATATTGTTTTCTTTAGTACATGACCTTAGGACCTAGATACAGTATTATGTCTGTAACTTCATTGTTTTATGTTGAACATAACCGTATGTTTGTGATACAGTATCATATCTGTAACTTCGTTTGTTTTGTGTAGTACATAACGATAGAACCTTAGTATGCATCATGCCTGTAAGAACGAGCAATCACATCAGTTGAAATGATTTCCATTTCTATCTTTTCTCTAACAAAACAAATTTAATAACATAACATGGCAGTAGGTGATACAGCTGAAAAGTAACAAACAAACAAACAAACAAACTAGGATTGAATGTTTTATGTAGTAAATAGGCATATAACCTTGGTACAGTATCATGTCTCTAACTTCATTGTTTTATGCAGTACATAGTCATATACCCTTGGTACAGTATCATGTCTCTAACTTCATTGTTTTATGTATTACATAGCCATATAACCTTGGTACAGTATCATGTCTCTAACTTCATTGTTTTATGTAGTACATAAGTAGTGAAAGGGGGCACCCTACGGACAATGGGAATTAGCATTACAGAACCCCTTGGGACAATCTACGGACAATGGAAATTTAACATGGCGAAAAATCGTGGGTCAATCTACGGACAAGGGGAATTTAACATGGGAATAAATCGTGGGACAATCTACGGACAAGGGGAATTTAACATGGGGAATAGAGTTTGGGCTTGTTTAGGGACAAAGGGAATGGAACATGGGATTTTTTTTTTTTAAAAAAAAGGGGTAGGCAATGGAAAGGCTATCTCTTTTCGAGATATATGGGGGCCCTGAAAAGGGCCTTTGGGTTTTCTTCTGCTTCTAATTTCTTCTTTTCCTCCACCAACTTCTTATTTTATCTCCAACACTCTTTCTCTTCTTTTTTTTCTCCTTCTCTTCTTTCTTCTCTTCCTCCTCCTCTTCTTTCTTCCTCTTCTCATTTTCCTCTTCTTTTTCAATTTTTTCGTTCCATGTTCTTATTCTTATCTTTTCCTCTTCATCCTCCTTCTCCTCCTTTATTTCCTTCATCACACCACTAATCTTGTCCTTTGCTTTTCTTAAATTGTTAATTTCCATCTTTACACGATGGGGACTATAGGAATAATGGTCTTCAACCAGTCTTATTAGCATCTGTTCCATCATTCCTAAGTTGTCTAAAACGTCTTGCAAGGTTTGTATTTTGTCCATTTGGTTTGACGCCATCTTCTTTTTATTCTTTGCAGAATGGTTTGAATAACTAATACTGTGGGTTCTTATACGAAAAGCGCGGACGTGAAGGAAAACATCCCCCCTAAAACATAAAATGGATCTTACCTAGATCATGACCAAACAACGCGCGGACGTGAAGGAAAACATCCCCTACTTTCTCATTTCATATAATATAACCCTAACTATACTCTCTACATACGCTAAGAATCAATAAATAAATCCAAAATCTACTATTCACACAAACTTACTTCAGCATTTACAAACACAAACTCACAAACACATACACTTTCACTATTAATAAAGAGTTAGTGTTTATATTCACACTACTCTACCTACACATTGGCAAATGGATCGTTATTTCTTTTCTAGAGTATTGGGTAGCCCTGAAAAGGGCTGTTTTGTTTGGAACTTCATGGACACCTGGTTAATGGTGGCACCTTCCAGGCCTGGCGCCACATACACATCTTATCCCCCAGTTACTTTTTACCTTTTGGGGGGAGAGAGCAGAGGCAGGATATGTCGCTTCAGAATCCCAATTTTCACTCTCTGGGATTCTGAAATTTTTTCTTCTCTCCTTTTCCTCCTCCTCTTCTTTATATCTTCTCTCCTCCTCTTCTTTTTTTCTTCTTTCCTCCTCTCTTATCCTTCCCTCCTCGACAATGGCTTCAGCGGCCAGTTCATTTAATATGTGCCTGGCATATTCCAGATGCACATGAAGTTCCAACAGTTTCTCCAGTCTCGTGTTCATTTTTGGTGTTGATCAATCAACAAGGGTAGCTGGACTGCCGAACGAGTTTCAATTTATACTGAAAGCGCGGACGTGAAGGAAAACATCCCCCTAAAAACATAAAATTCATCTTACCTAGATCATGACCAAAAAACAACAACGCGCGGACCTAAAAGAAACACTCACTCACTTTTTTATGCTACCCATCACTTCAATAGACTATCCACATACGCAAAGCAATCCAATCTAACCCCAAATTTACACCTCAAACAGCCCAAAAAAAAAAACAAACATCTTTTTAATCTACTATCCACACCATCCCACTTTATCACTTACAAACACAAACTCAAACACACAAACACATACCCTCACATTTTTTAAGAAAGAGTTAGTGTTTATTTTCACACTACTCTACCTACACACATTGGCAAATGGATCGTTATTTCTTTTCTAGAGTATTGGGTAGCCCTGAAAAGGACTGTTTTTTTTGTTTTGCTATGGCATTCTTTTTTTAGTTTCTAAGAATGCGATGTCCTCTGAGGATAGACTTTCTGGCAATAGGTCTGCTTCTTCGGAAAGAGAAGAAGAATTCTTTGGTGTCGATACGACAATCGACAAAGCCTCTGTCAGCTTCAAGTTGCTGCTGCTGCTGTTGCTGTTGTTGCTGCTGTTGCTGCTGTCTCTGAAGTCTGTACTTCTCTGTCCATTCTTCTTTCTCCCTGTTCATTTCTTCTCTGAAGAGCTCTTCTATCAGGTCTTCAGTGATTTTTAACATTCTCACATTCTCTATTTCTTCTGGTTTCGGTATCAGACTGTGTCTGACCCTATGCAAATTCACGTAGGCTTCGTTGAGCTTAGCTAGTTTGGAGCACATCTTCGTAGGAGGATGAGTCGACAATGGATGGCTAGACTGGGAACAACCCGGTTCTTAAAGTTAAAGCGCGGACGTGAAGGAAAACATCCCCACACGGTTTTCGAGCCGCAACGTTCATGAGAGGGATAGTA